>OZ021688.1:2169772-2547272 GCA_963978505.1 Listrodromus nycthemerus
TGGCAACTAGTCGCGAGGGCGGGAGGGGAAAGAGAGAAGAGAGGGAAAAAAAAGAGAGAATAGAGGGGCAAAAAAAAAAAAGAAACAGAAAAAAAAAAAGGGGTAAGAGGAATAAACAGTAACACAAAAAAAAAACAGAAGGGTGAAGGCGGGTGAGGGAGGATGGAACATTAACGAGGCGGGGCAACCAAAGAGAAAAGTAATGAACGATCGCTATCGCACTAAATTTTATTCCTTCTTCTCGTTACAATTGCCGTTCGATATATAAAAAAACGAAGGAATGAAGAAAACAAAAAAACAAAAAAAAAACAAAAGAGAAGAAGGGACTAAAAAAAACATTTTTTTTTTTTTTTTTTTTTTTTTTTTCGGGCTTCCTTGGTCTTCTCGGGTCTTCTCAGGTCTACTCGGGTCTTCTCAGGTCTGCTCGGGTCTTCAGGGATGATTTAATGGGGTCGCCGGGGGCGATCCTCCAGTCGATTCGGGCACCGCGTCGATTTGTGGTCGGCGCCTCCGCAGGTCCAGCAGCGAGGGGGGTACCGTTTGTACTCCTCTTGAGGGGGCAGGGTGCCGGGGCGGACTACGGGGAGGGACATGAGGGCTGGGATGGAACGTTTAGGGATTTGGGATGCAGGGGAGGGAGAGGCACGGGGCAGGGTGTTTGTCTGGGAGGTGGCGGGCGAAATTTCCAGGGACATTAAGGACGGGGGTGCTCGGGCGGGCGTCGGCAAGGGCTTCGGGGTCGTAGGGACATTCGGGAGGCGCGGGGGAATGGGGGAGGGGGTGGGGATACGAGGGGGCGCGAGGGGTGGCGTCTGGAGTCCTTTTTTGGTTCGGGGGAGGGGACCTTGGAGCTTCGAGGACTCGGGAGGGTGGGCGCGTGGGAAAGGGGGCCGCGGGGAAGAGGGGGCGGACTTTTGGGATTGTCCCGGTGCTTGGGGAGGGGAGAGGTTTATCGCGGGGGGTCTTCGAGGGTTTCGGGAAGCGGAGGAGGGATAGGACGTGGTCGAGGGGACTGGCGGGGATTATTATCCGTACCTCGGGGGCACTGGTCGGGGTCGCGGGGGTGAGACAGGGAAGGCGGGGGCTAACAGGGGTCAGGCGGAGGCGGCCTCCTGCGGAGGTCATAGCGTCCTCCAGGGGGCACCGGATGCCGGCGGGTCGGTCCTCGCGGTCGGCCTCTCGGCCGAGCAGGTTTGCCCGCGGGGTTGACTGTGGCGGTGACCGGCAGGCTGGCGGTGGACGGGTCCAGTGATGCATCGCTGGAGCCTCTTCCGCCGGTAACTGATAGCCCACCTGCTCCCACTTGGCTCGGGTCGAGCGCACTCCTCCTCGGCCCGGTCGGTAGGTGTGCCACGGGAGTCTCTCCATCCTGAAAAGATCGGTTGACGGGCGTTAAGGGTCGGCGCGGGCTACTGACTGGCCCGGGGTAGGGGGTGTTCGGGGCGGCATTAGCCGGGGGATTTTCGAAAGGTCCGGGGGCGGATAATAGGACTTCAAGTCTTTGATGTGCACCTTCGGGCGGGTCGCCTTGGAGGGAATTATCAGCTCATACACGACCGGGGACAATTTTTTTCCTATTTCATAGGGTCCGCGGTACTTTGACGCGAGCTTCGCGGCGAAGTTCTGCGCTCCCGAGGATAACACGCGGTTTTTCCGCAGGACCAAGTCTCCCGCCGCGTACTCTTTTTCGGACTTACCCCGGTTATAATAACCGGCTTGCCGTCTGGCGGCCAGGGACAGGTTTTTCTGCACCCAGTCGTGGATGAGGGGGAGACGGGTCATCCTGTCCTTCCAAATGGCCGGGTCTGCCCTATCTATTATATCCGGGGGAGGGGTGTCGTTCCGGATGCTTTTCGCGGGGCGGGGGTTTCGGCCAAAATTAAGGAACGCGGGGGTCATCTGGGTGGAGGCTTGCACGGCGGTATTGAGGGCGAAACACAGCTCGGGGAGGTGAAGGTCCCGTGTCTGATGATCGTCCCCTATGTAGGAGACCATCATGGTCTTCAGGGTACGGTTGACGCGTTCGACGGGGTTCGCTTGGGCATGATAGGGGGGAATGGTGGTCTGCCGGATACCGTAGTAGGACAATCGGGTCGTCACATGGCGGTTCACAAATTCGGTACCATTGTCGGTGAGGAGAAACCGTGGGCAACCCCAACGGTTTAGGATTAGCCTCTCCAGGGCGTCGACAATGGTAGATCCGGTGGCGGCTTTTAGGGGTAGGGCTTCGATATATTTTGTGAACAGGTCCTGGAACACCACCACATATTTGTTCCGGTTTTTACTGGGGGGGAAAGGTCCCATCACGTCGGTCGCGACGACCATCCATGGGCCTTCGGTGGTTCGCTCGCGCATCAATCCGACGGGGGCGGTCTGGGGAACTTTATTTAATTGGCAGACGGGACACCGGCGTACGAAGTGGGCAACCCCCTGGAATATTCCGGGCCAGGCGAAGTCTTGGGTCAGGCGGTGGTACGTCTTGTCGATTCCCAGATGACCGGACTGGGGGTTGTTATGGGCATCCTCAAGGGCTTTTTGTCGGGCGTCACGGGGTAGGACTAGCTTCCAGGAGTCGAGGTCTACTAGGGTAGGGTCTATCACAGGATGAGGGCGGTGGTGGTACAAGCGTCCATCCTCAATTTTCCAGTCGGGGTATTTTGACGGAAATTGGGTGACGTTTTTCACCTGTTCGAGGTACCAGGGGTCTAAGGAATCGTTTATGGTGGCAAGGGCTTCCTGGGTTCCCTCGAACATACGGGACAGGGCATCGGGGACGACATTTAGGGCACCCTTGCGGTGGACAATTTCCATATCGAGGCCTTGCATGGCCAATGCCCACCTTGCAAGTCGCCCTGAGGGGTCACGGAGGTTCCGTAGTCAGCGTAAGCTGCTATGGTCCGTGATGACCTTGAAGGAAGTGCCCTCCAGATATGGCCGTAATTTTTTCGCGGCCCACAGAACGGCTAGGCACTCCTTCTCGGTCACACTATACTTCTTTTCGGCCCGGGAAAGGACCCTACTACAAAAAATGATGGGGTGCTCTTCGCCGTGGGACTCCTGGGTGAGGACTGCACCAATGGCTCCGTCGCTCGCGTCGGTGTGGACGGTAAAGGGCTTGGCGAAGTCAGGGCGGGCGAGTACGGGGGCTCGGGTTAGGGCTGTCCTCAATGCATCGAATGCTGCGCTCTGCTCCTCTCCCCAGTGCCACGGCGCATTTTTCTCCAAAAGTCCCACTAGAGGGATCTTGTGGGTCGAAATGTCGCCTAAGAAGCGAGCGTACCAACCGATCATTCCGAGGAATCGACGGAGCTGCTTAAGGGTTTGGGGTGCGGGGTAGTTGAGGATCGGGGTAATCTTGTCGGGGTCAGTCTTAATTCCGTCCTGGTTAATTACATAACCCAGGTACTTCATCTCCGGGCAGAAAAACGAGCTCTTCTCTCTGTTTATCTCTAGCCCTGCCTCCCCCAGAGCTGTAAGCACCAGGGTTAAGTAACGGAAGTGTTCGTCCACCGTCTCGGTCGCGATAATTACGTCGTCCAGGTAAGCGAACACGTGCGGCTCCCATTCGGGTCGTATAAGTCGGTCCATTAGTCGCTGGAAGGTCGCGGGGGCGTTAGTCAGTCCGAAGGGCATCCGGGTAAATTGGAACAGTCCCCTTCCAGGGACGGCGAAGGCGGTGATGGGTCTACTTTTCGGGTCTAACGGGACTTGGAAGTAGGCCTGGCTCAGGTCTAGCTTGGAAATATGTCGTGCCCGTCGAAGTCCGTCGAGTATCCGGTCCAAATTGGGGAGAGGGTATGCATCCTTCCGCGTGACCTTGTTGACGTCTCGGTAGTCGATGCAGAAACGGTGCTTGCCGTTGGGTTTCGGGACTATCACGGGGTTGCTGAGCCAGCCACTGTCGGAGGGTTCGATTATTTTTTCGCTTATCATCTTATCGACTTCAGCTTGGGCAATTTTTAGGAGGAAGGGGGAGATGGTTCGGGGACGTTGGCGGATCGGGGAATGGCCATTTACATCGATGGCATGGTGGACAAGGGGGGTGCAACTCAAAGCTCCGGCGGTGGGGGGTTTTACCACCCGGTCCAATAATAGTTTCAGTCTGTTCTCGGTGTCGGGGGTGACTTCTACCAAGCCGGCGAATTCGGGGTAAACTCGAACGGAAGGGGGGAAGGAGCCGGCTGGGTAAATTTCCGGGGGGGTCCCGTGGGGGTACGCCACGTGTCGTACAGGTGGTCTATTTGCAAACCCAGGAGTTTGCAAAAGTCCCTCCCTAGAATCGCGTCGTATCCCAGGGATGCTACGCGCAATTCTAAGGGCCAGATCTTCCCCTCGATCTCGAATGCCAGTCGGGTTTCTCCTATCAAGGGGACGATCGCGTCATTCGCGACGCGCACCCCCCCCTCGACGGGTCTTATTTTCGCCCCTAGTGACTCAGCCAGGGATGCTCCTAGGAACGAGCGGGCGGCTCCTGAGTCAACCAGGGCTCTTACGGGTCGACCAAAAATATTTAGGGAGAGGTAGTGACGGTTATCCTCCAGATAATCGTCCCTCTACCGTCTCAGGGCTCTCTGGGCTTACTAATCGGGGTCTACGGGGGTCTAGAAGGGGGCAAAGGTCCGGGGGAAGGGGGTTGATGCGAACGGGGGAGGCCTTGTCTACCGACCTCCCCCCGAGAGGTTTCCCTCTCGGGCGTGGCGGCACCTCGGACACGAATTGACGTCGTGTCCGGCTAACCCGCAAACTCGGCAAAAATTTCCGGGGGGTCGGGGGCACTCGCGGTACACGTGTCCCTGCTGCCTACAATTGTAGCAGCGGACCGTGGCGGAGGTGCGTCGAGGAGGGATGGACTGACCTTGGGGGTTGGGAACGGCCGGGGGGTGGTCGATGCGGACGGCCATCAGGGGTTGGAGTGCCGGTCGGAGGGCCGGTTCGGACGTGTCAGGGTAGACAGGGCCAGGCGCGGGTCGAACGGGGTCTATCGGTCGCGCGGGGGTGGGAGGGGCAGGGTCCACCGCTGCGACGTTCGCCCCATGGGATTTCCCGCGAGGAACGAACGCAGCGGAGGGAAGGACGGACTGGGCGGGGGTCAAGGGGGGGCGGTATATGCGTCTGCGCTCCTGGATGGCCTCAGCGCTTCGGCATTGCAGTTGCAGGTCCAGGAAATTGAGGATGTCGGGTCTACGCAGATGAAGTGACAGGTCGGGGTGCAGGTTATTAAAGCACAGGTCTAACTGGGCTTCGAGGGGGAGGGGAGGGCTAAGGAGGTTGAAATAGGTCCGCATTTTGGTGATGTACTCACCACTGGGTTCTCCGGGACCTTGGGTACGAAGTTCGACCTCGCGACGCAGCCTATCCTGCAGGTCGCGATGGCCGAAACGGGCGCGGAAATGATATACAAACTCCTCATGGGTGTTCCAGGCGTCCCGACACACCCGGTACCACATGAGGGCGTCGTTGGTGAAGGACTCGGGGAGTACACGGAGGAGTTCCTCCTCGGTGTACGCTCGGCTTGTACAGTACTCGTACAGCCGCTGCAGGTATTCCTCGCCGTCGTCAGTGGGGCGTCCCGCAAATTTGGGTCCAAATCTGCGGAAATGGTCCACTGCAGCGGTGTCTCGAGTGAGGAAGCTAGGGGCGAAGGACTGCGTGGCGGTAGGGAGGCGGAGGGGGGTTCGCGAGGGGGGATGCATGCGGGTACTATTACACTGGGGAATTGTCCGCGGGGGGACCTCGAAAGTGTCCTGGGCAATGGGTTGGGGTCGAGGTCTCGGTGGGGGAGGGGCAAGAGGGACCAGGGGGGCGCTGGCCGGAATATCGGATAGGGGAGGGCGATGGGGGATGCTCGGGGGTGCGACCTCGGGCGCGAAGGTCACAATCGGGGCAGGGGGAGGGATTAGGGGGGGATAGTGGGGTTGGGGGTCATCTGGCTGGGAAAGTAGGTCGTCCGTCTGGTCCAAGGTCAACGGGTCTTGGTATTGTCCGAAGGTCTGGCCGGTGGGCAGGGGCTGCAGGGCGGGAGAGGGTTCACAGCGCGTCGAGTGGGCGGACAACGCATGCGACGCGTCCAGTTCCATTCGACCTAGGCGCGAACGCAGCGTCTCGTCCACCTCAGGAGTACGTAGCGCGGAGACTAGCGTAACGGGGAGGGCTAGTCCGCGCTCGTCCTCCACGGGGTCCCACTCGACCCTGACCCCTCTGAAACGGCGGCGGATTTCATACCGCCAATATCGGTCGACGAGGTCGTCGGTCGACCCCGCCGTGCTCAGGGCCGCGTGGTCGCACAGTTTGATGAGGTCGACCACGTTAGGTAGGCGGCGGAGATCGCGTTTAATGGCTCTAATCTCCCGTAGGAGCTCGGGGTCCGTGGCCGCGGGGGGGGGGGGCGATGAGGGTTGGCGGGGGCGTGGAGGATCGGGTCTGTTGGGTGTGTGGCCCGGCCATTGTAAGGCTGGGGGTCGTGGTCGTAACTCCCCCAGCGGTGGTAATAAGACTGGCCGTGACCGGGTGCTCCATGTTCAAAAAGGGGGAAAAAAGAAAAAAAACTTTTTTTTATTTTTTTTTTATTTTTTTTTTGTAGGAATTTTTCCTTCGATATTCTTTCTTTTTCAAAAATTTTCCTTCTTTTCCTTTTTCTACTTCTCTTCCCTTCTCAAAATTTTCCTTCCTTCCGTTTTCTATTTTTTCTTTCCTCAGAAATTTTTTTCTTCTATATTTCTTCCTTTTTCCAAAATTTCCCTTTTTTTTTTGCTTTCCTTTTTTTTTCAAAATTTTATTCGTTTTTCAAAACCCTTTTTCTTCTGTGGGGCGTAAGCGCTATTCGTCCAGGGGGACGAGACACACACAAGAAAACTGGGGGGGGAAAGTTCGAATTAACCGGGGGGCGAAGTGACGGGGTAACACGGGAAGAGGCTCGAACGTGGACAAGGACAGAAGAAGAAAAACTAAGGAGGTACCGCAAGGCTTTACGCGGGTCTCTGCCTTCCGGGCTCGTAGGCGAGGGTGAGGGGTGGGCAGAAGGGGCTACCTAATTGCCAACACGGGCTCGGCGAGCGTCGGTCTCCGCCGCACAGCGGCTCGGTAAGGTAAACAACTCGGGTTACGCCAAGGGGGAGAAGGGGGAGGGGAACGGAATGCTCAGTGCCGAGGCGAGCACTATTGTTCAGCCTTCGAGAGAGAAGTACGAATTATTCTCTTGTGAAGAGATTCGAAATATATCTTCGTCCTCTCTCCCGAAGTTACGGGCCCCACGTTGGGCGCCAAATTTATAACGGGCTAGCTTGTGGGAGGGATCCAGGCAACAAGACAGAATAAAAAAAAGAGGAGAAAAAGTAAGTAACAAAGAAATGCGTGGCTTTACTCGATACAATAAAAAAAATAATACAGACTCGACAGAATATTCAGTAACAGAAAAGAAAAAAGGAAGATAAATACAAATAATAAGGTAACGAAGAATAAAAATCGATAAAGATGAATACGGGATGGGCGCCAGCTACTTGTTCGGCGTAGCACCGTAACGAGGGGGAAGGGAGGTGGGACGGGAGGCACGAGGCCAGCTGTGGAGACTGCCGAGAGTGTTTATCAACACTCGCGGCAGCTCGGCTGGTGGGCACGGGGCACGGGGGACGACGGGGAGGGATCGCGCTGAGACTTCTACGGGCCGTGGAGAACACCGTCCAGGGCTTCTTATATTCTATTGCCTCGGCACAATATTCGAGAATTGCTCTCGAATATTCTGGTCGGGCGGCTAATACTTCAATTCCGTGGGGAGGGGAGGGGAGAAGAAAGGGGGACGCGTGCCGGTTTCGCGGCGAGGGGGAGAGGGGGACGCGGGAGGAAGGGTTCGACACCGGTACCACGGAATACCGTCGCTCGCTCGCTTTTACTCGCGACTATCTTGGTCGCACTCGTGGCGACCGGGCTCTACGATTTTCCTCACTCTAACTTAAGTCTAATTAGCAACTAGTGGCGGGGGCGAGGGGAGAAATGCACGGGTAATTTTTTAGTAAGAATACGGGGTGGGGGGGGGGGGGGGGGGGGGTAAAGAATGGATGCAGGTACTTACTCGTGTCGGGGGGGGGGGGGGGGGGGTATCCTTAATTTAATCCGTGGGGGCACCGCTGTCACCCACACACACACGCACACCTCACGGCACAGTTCACCGTGGATTAGCGAAAGATGCCCGCAGGCCACACACACTCGGGTACAAGAGATTTCTGGGCCACAGGCCAAACACAATATAATATCTACTTCTCGCCGTTACACTATTGCTCGCAACGCACGCCGTAGCACAAGTAACGAGCGGCTTCCCGCAGCTCCTTCACGGCTCGTCGGGGCTGTCTTCGGGGTGCTGCTTCCGGGTCGGCGATTGGCGGGAGGTCCTCGGGTGACACCGATTAGCCTATTTATTGGCTGGACCTCCCGACTGATTTCCCTCGCGCCTTGCCGTTCTTCCTGCGTCTCCCCGCGCGTTGTCACGGTCCCCTTGGTGGACGAGACGGGGGGTGCTGACCGGGGGGGCGTTCGGTGAAGACGGCCGGTCCGGCTGTAGCGCGAGGTGATGGCGGGGCGGGGGGGAGGGGGTCTCCCATAGCTTCGCTCGGTGTACGCGGGATGAGTACGCGTGTACCGGGGCTGTTCGGGCTGCAGCGGCTCTCTCCGTGTGCGTGTATCCGTGGGGTCTCCGGTCGGCTCGATGGTCTTCGCTCTTCTTTCTTCTGCGCTGGCGGGGGGGGGGGGGGGGAGGAATAGGTTCGCGTTCGAGGAGGGATTTCTTGATGCTAGCTAACTACCCTTAATACTAAATTAGGCTACTTAATACTAAATTCTTATCTCCTTAAATCTATCTTATTTAGTACGTATTCGGCAGCGAGCGGCGGGACTTGAGCCAGGCTGGGGGCGAGCCGTAACGTACCACGTTACAAGTGTTATATGAAGGAGTAGCCGAGAAAGGTGTAGATCGGGATTTACTAGTGTTGTATACCGTTACTGCGACGGATATAATTTTCGCGCTTGAAACACGAGGATTGAGAAACGTACATGGACAAACAATAGTGCAAACGGAACATCGTAAATTATTCTTATACGAAGATTCAAATGGACAAACTTTTTTGGAAGGACAAGCAATGGAAGTGATAAATATGGACACGTATACTTACGTTAATTCGAAATTTGTTTATACGGAACGACACATTCAAACCCAGACTCAACAGGTTTATCATGATCTTTTGGTTCACAAATGTGAATTAGAAAGAGAAATGTTAAAAAATCGTTTGGCGATAGCAACAGAAATACCAGATGAATTCGCTTATCATCTAATGAATGGACCACAGTATATGACCGTAATATCAGGAGAAGTGGTACACATCATAAAGTGTATTCCGAAAGAAGTCCGAGTCCAGCCACGAGAAGAATGTTATACGCACCTACTAGTGATTGAGGGAAACAAGAGTTATTTCCTAACACCGAAAACGCACATATTGATGAAAACAGGAATGCTGATCACTTGCAACCAGTGAAGCCAGATCGTGCGATTTTTTTACCCCCTCTCTAGCGCGTCGCGCGCCCGGCACATATGTAATACAGTGTGTCGGTGAGTCGGAAAGCCGAGCAGAGTCGAGGGAAACCGAGAACGACCGAAAAGCTGAGGGGAATGAAGCCCGCTTCCACGCAAAACGGAAAGGTAGCACAGCACACAACTGTTAGCCTCCGCCTGTGTGAAATTCTCGGAATCCAACTGTTACCGAATTGTATGGCGGGAAAAAATAATGGAGCGAATAGTATTATAATTAAAAATATGTGGAGATCACCTGGAAAATGAACCAAGAGATGCTCTTTCGATTGCTATCGGTTCTGAGGGTGCTCGATAAGCGCGAATAGCAAATTACGGCGTGTCCGCGAAACACTGATTTGCATCGATTCGGTACACCCCCTTTAAATCGCCCAATTCTCAACCGGTCGGGATGGGACTTGTCGCATTCGAAAAGTTATTAAATTTGCAAGAAAGGATATTTTCGGTTTTTTGAAATCGGTCAAATTGTCGCCGAGATCGCGAAAAAACACTTTGTTCCACTTCATTTGCCCCTATATAAGAAAAATTAAAACTAAAATAAAAATAGAATGATAATAATAATAATAGTAAAAATAATTTTAAAAAACTTCTATATATAAAAATTAAAGTATAAAATATGAAATGCAACCTATCGCCAGTAGGGTGCAGTTGAGGCAGGGCCATTCAGAATAAAAGGCCCTCCCTGACATCATGTGACCGAGAATAACGTTTGTTAAAAGTCCCTCTGGGAACGGAAACAATGGCGTGGGATGCCACTGCCGATGGGCGTGAAAGGGGCGTCGTGAATCTCCCGTAGCTCGGGACCCCGACGGAGGCTCGAAAAGTCGGGACAAGCCCAAGAAATTCTCGGGCTGGTCCTGATCGAGGAAATCGTCCCCGGTGTCCCTCCAGAGGACGTCGATAGCCCGACGGGCGGAATAACCCGATCCCCGGATGGTTTTCATCATTATTATAAATTGGCATGATGGCCGACGGGTTGGGACGATGAAATTGTCCTGAAAATAATAATAATAAAAATGATAATAAACAAAATAATGATATTAAAATAATATTCATAATAATAATAATAATAATATATGTATTGTAACGTGGTACGTTACTATTTTCCCCTCGGTCTAGCTCGACGTCCCGCCACTCACCGAAAGAAAGTAGGATAAAATATTTGTAAGGAATTAGCAAGTGGGTTATTTTAGAATAGACTTCAGTCATGGAAACCCCTCCCGCCAAGTATTTTTCCCTTTACCCCTCGACCGTTAGCCATCACTCAGCCGCGCAACGAAAGAAGAAACACGAGAGAAGACCAGAAGACTCAAGGACAGCCCGTGCAGACGTCCGAAAATCCTTGGTACGCGAGCACTTACCACTGCGTACCGAGCGAAGAAGCCTGGACCCCCCCCCCCCCCCTTCCCGCCGGAACCCTCGCGCAGAGACAGCAGCCACCAGGCCTCACCGTATCCTCTCCAGCCGTCACCCTAGTCCACCGTGGTGGTAGAAGAAGCAAGGGGGACGCATAGAGGAGCCGTGCCGCGCAAGGAAAATTCGGCGGGACTTCCGGCCAATTAAAATATGTTTCACCACCCCGCCAGGACCACCCACCAATCGTCCAGCCGATAATCCCCACCCCAAGACAGTCCCGATGAGCGGCGAAGACACCGAGAAGGACCGCTCGTCACTTCGAGCTACGGCCTGCGAGCGATCTAGCGTGTGTGAGTGTGGGTGTGCGATACAGCGGCGAGAATAATTGTTAACGACGATCCCGGTAGAGCCCTTGGAGGAACTCCTACCGGACCTTAAGCCCCTGCAGCCGGACGGAACCGCGAGGACGTTACGGTTCCTTTTTCTTTATATGGAGAGAGAGCGTTTGAGTGAGTACCCTTGCGTTTCCCCCTTTCACCTGCCCGCATTTGACTTCGCCCCTCTCCCCTGTCCTCCCTCCGGGAAATTTTCGGTACGCTGTTCTAGTAGCTTTAAGTTATCTTTCAGTTTTTGTTCCGTCTCTTGTTACTCTAGTTTACGATCTCGTCGCGACTAAAGAGTGCGCGTGAGTGGCGGTATTTTCCGCGGTATAGTCTACAGCGTTCGGAAAAATTCTCCTTCGTCCTGCCATAGATCATTAAGATTTTTCCGAGTCGTTTTATGACCAATCAATTGTGCCGAGGTAATATTATCAAGAAGCCCTGGACAGTGTTTCCACGCCCTGAGGAGTCTCGAAATAAAAAAAATTGAAAAACGACTGCTATCAGGACTTCTATATAAAGCTGTCAAGTTTTATTTGCTATTAAGTATATTTTGAGGACACAAATTCATTTTAATTGGGAAAATGTGTTTAACTAAAAAGCATAATTTCGAAGTGCAGATAGCAACGAATTTTTATAGTGCACGCAATATTTTCGAAATGCAAATAAACTGAGGTAAGTATAAAAACGTTTCCATTTTTCTCCGAATCACTAGCTGCTATGGAAGCAAACCTGTTTCCTTAGGCATAAGCATTTGAAGATAAGCATTTGAATATTTCATATGTAAACGAAATGAAAAGAAATGTTCCACCGATCGTCCAAAATTATTGTTTTTTGTACATAATATGAGTCCGTATCAACCATTTGAAACTTTTAATAGCTATAGATATCCATTCTGAATACGAAAATTAGAGGCGAATAGACTTAGTCGACAGTTAGTTTGAGTCTTTTAAAATATTGTGGGAAAAACACAACAGTACAATTATCTTTTCTAACTCCAACAAAAATATTTAAACCATGCTGTAAACCATGCTATAGTTTATTTTATGGGATAGGTAATTCGAGGACCGCCCACAGTTTATACAAAAGTTCAAATATAGCGTCCTCAAACTCTTCATTTTACTGACTATATTTGGTATCATCTATTTGACAATTGTACACTTCCAGGACCACGCTGATTTCGATACATTTTTTAATGAATACGTATATATGAATAAAAAGAATTTTTCTGTAATTAAGAATCATGTTTTTACGTTTATTTTTATCTTGTTAATGTTAATGAAAGTTCCAAATTAAATAACACAAAGGTTATAATAATAACAATATTTGAAGGTTTCTTATGCATGGTCCTGAAAGTGTACAGTTGTCAAATTGATAGCGTTAAATATCGCCAATACAATAGAGTCTGAGGACACTATGTTTGATCGTTCGTATAAACTCAGGACTGTCCCTAAAATATCCATTCTATAAATCAGACTATAGCATGGTCTACCTGGAATATTGAAAAAAAATCCATGAACGCCGATAAGTGAGATTTGTTTATATTTTGTAACGGGGATTCTCGCTTCTTCTTCTTGTATTATTTCTCTCACCTACGGTGAGTCGGGGGGAAGGGAGGGCAGGCAACAAAAAAAAGGAGGAAATAATAGAAAAGTAGAAAAGTAAATAAGTCCGTTTAATAACAAATTTAAATGATACCGAACAGAGTCACGCGAAAGAATATAACATAAAATAGATAAAGATTAATATGGAATGGGCGCCAGCTACTTATTCGGCGTAGCACCGTAACGAGGGGGAAGGGAGGCGGAGAGGAAAGCACGAAGCCGGCTGTGGAGACTGCTGAAAGTGTTTATCAACACTTGCGGCAGCTCGGGCTGATGGGCACGGGTCGCGGGGGAACGAGGGGGAGGGATACCGATGAGACTTCTCTAGGCTGTGGAATCACTGTCCAGGGCTTCTTTATGATATTACCTCGGCACACTTTATCGTATAAAATGACTCACGAAAATCTCTAGTGGGCTCTGGAGGGACGAAGGGGGTTTTCCGCCCGCTGTAACCTATACCGCGGAAAATACCGCCACTCACGCGCACTAATTATACGCGATAAAATCTTCGACTAAACTAGAGAGACAACAGAACTAGAACTGGAAGATAGCTTAAAACTACCAAGGCAGGGTACGGCCAATTTTCGGGGGGGGGGGGGGGGCAGAGGTTGAAATCAGATGTGGGCGGGTGAAAGGGAGAAACGCAAGGGTACTCACTCAAACCGATCTCGCTCGCTATCCAACCCAAAGGCCGGAACGTCCTCGCTGTTCCGTTTCGGCTGCAGGGCTCAAGGTCCGGTAGAGGTTCCTCCGAGGGCTCGACGGGATCGTCGTTACAACTATTCGCCGCTGTCTCGCACGCAACGCTCACACGCTAGATCGCTCTCTCACACACACACCGCTTCGCAGACAGGCCGTAGCTCGAATTGACGAACGGTCCTTTGCGATATCTTCACCGCTCGTCGGGACTGTCTTGGGGGGGCCATTAGCGGCTGGGCGATTGGTGGGTGGTCCTGGCGGGGCGACTATCGTGAGGTTAATTGGGCGGAAGTCCCGCCGAATTTTCCTCGCGCGGCACGGCTCCTCTAGGCGTCCCCCTCACCTCTTCTCTCGCCACGGTGGACTAGATGGCGACGGCTGCGGGGGGTGGGGGGGGCGGTGAGGGCTCGTCGTTGTTGTCCAGGCTTCTTCGCTCGGTACGCAGCCGTAAGTGCTCGCGTACGGAGGCTTTTCGGGCGTCTTCGCGGGCTGTCCTTGAATCCTCGGGTCTTCTCTCTGCTTCCTTCTTTCTTCTTTCTCCGTTCTTCTTTCTTCTTTCTTCTCGCGGCTGAGTGAGGGCTAACGGGTAGGGGAGTAGAGGGAAAAAATACTGGGCGGGAGGGGTTTACACAGTGTAATTCTAGCCTAAAATAACCTACTTACATTCTAATTTCTCACAACTATTTTAATCTAATTCCTTTCGGTGAGTGGCGCGACCTCGAGCTGGGGGGGGGGGGGATAGTAACGTACCACGTTACAATTTATTCGAATTTGGGAAAGATAATCGTATTATTGTATTTGTCACAATATATTATACAAATCGAAGGATAAATTGCATATTATTAACGGTCTTTTCAAACTCGAAAAAGTATCTCAATAATTAAGAGACTGTCCTCAGTTTATACAAACGTTCAGGTATAGCGTCCTCAAACTCTTCATTTTACTGACTATATTTTTTAGGATTGATTTGAAAATTGTACACTTTCAGCACCATGCTGATAAAGATATATTTTCTAGTGAATACAATTATGAATAAGAAAAATTCTCCTCTCATTAAAAACCCTTTTTTTTACATGTATTTCGATTCTGTGAATATCAATTAAAATTACAAATAAAATAATACAATTTGCTTGTTGATGAGTTAAATATCCGTCAAACAGGTAACATACAAAGAACTAAGTATTTCGACCCATAAAACGGTTAATTTGAAGACTTCGTAAGCATGGTCCTGAAAGTGTACAGTAGTCGAATCGATAGCGGAAAATATCATCAGGGTAATAGAGAGTTTGAGGACGCTATATCTGAACTTTCGCATAAACTGAGGACAGTCTTTTAATTATCTATGTACTTTTTCGAGTTTAGAAAGACCTGTAACAATATGCAATTTATTCTTTGATTTGTATAAAGTATCGCGATAAATACAATAATATAATTATCTTAACCAAATTCGAAATGATATCCAGAAATCTCAGTTATCGACGTTCGTAGAATTTTTCTTTAACGTTCGTCGGTTCGAATTTGTGTTTACGTATTTAATAATTCGTTTTCGAATTATAGATCCAATGAATAACGAGGATATGGTAACAAAAGACATACCGACGAAAGAAAAAAGTGATGAAGCGGAAACACTTTATCCAAATTTAAATACCACGTACTCACTGGATATTTCAAAGATCGGTAAATATCGGAGCTAAAACAAAAATTATTAAAATGTTTTTGGTACTAAACGGTTGCATTCGTGTTTAGAAAATCTTTGTGGTACCATCGTTGAAGAAACTGTTTGCATGAACGACCCCAGTGCGTCACCTTTTACGAATCCTCGCGTTGTATCCAATGAACTATTGAGCATCCCCTTTACGGAGTTCAATAAACCAACACGCATCTTTGACATTGGTAAATAAAATTGGTTTACATTGGTTTTTGATTTATATTCATTAAATTAAATTTGAATTTTGATTAAAATCAAAATTCGCAAAACGGACTCCAATTCGTGGTTCTCGAAAACTCGATGTTTAATGCTCAACCTGCCGAAGATGGAAATCGAGTTTTTTCTACTGACGAGTCCATGCAAATGGATGATGCAGAGCCAATTTTGACATCGACAATGTACAAGTCTACAACGATTGAAGAACAATCTTACAACGACGAAGATTATGCGCTGGACAATGAAAACACAGCTAATTCTGAGATCTTTTCCTCCTCTGATGAATCTTCGGCCAAAAAAACCTCGGGTTAAACAGGCCGGGGATTTCTGCTCCCGATGATGGCAATCTAAGAGTAGCTGTGTCGACAAAAGCCTTGTATTTAAAAAGTCATCTTTGTCTTTATTGCATGACATTTCAAGCAGAAATTGCGCGCTATTTGGAAAATGTTTATCGAAACGAAGAGGCCGTGCAACAATTCGCCCATCTCCCTCCTAAAAGCGAAGAAAGAAAAAGAAGAATCGCTGCGATAAGAAAAAAGGGAGATCGTTTATATAACAATGATAAACGGTTCAACACCGGGGAGCTTTTGTTTTGTCACCGGCCAAATGTAAGAATGCACAAAACTGCGGTTGATTCCGTAGCCTGCGGTATCTGCAAGGGTCAATATGCCAAGTCCGTCATTCGTCACCACTATCGGCTGTGCGCGCAAAAAAAAGAACATAATGAGCGAGTCGTCATGGTAAGTGGTCACAAAGTAACCGCTCGTATTCACAAAAAAGCCAGTGTCTTTGTAAGAAAATGGATTTTTCCTTTTTTGCGAGAAGATTCGATCGTCGTAAATAAACAATGCGAATAGTACGGTTCCCATCAACATCATTTTCAAATGATACGGGCCCGTCTTCGTTTGTTAGGCCGATTCATGGACGCTATCAAAGGTATCGTACCGACGATTAGAAATTTTGCCGATGTTTTTATGCCACGTCATTATGATGACGCAATTTCGGCGGTCAAAATCGTGGCTGGATTTGACGAGGAGACCCACACAGTCGCTCATCCGGCTGTAGCATCGAATCTGGGCCAGTGTAGCCAGATCGTGCGATTTTTTTACCCCCTCTCTAGCGCGTCAGGCGCCCGGCACACATGTACCACAGTGTGTCGGTGACTCGGAAAGCCGAGCAGAGTCGAGGGAAACCGAGAACGACCGAAAAGCTGAGTGGAATGAAGCCCCCTTCCACGCAGAACGGAGAGGTACTGTTAGCCTCCGTCTGTGTGAAATTCTCTGACTCCGACTGTTACCGAATTGTGAGGCGGGAAAAAATAATGCAGCCAATTGTATTATAATTAAAAATATGTGAAGATCACCTGAAAAATAAACAATGCCTAATTTAAATGAATAAAATTATTTAAAAGAAATATTCTCAATATTTTTTAGGAAAAAAACCCCAACATTCGTTTTTCCAGAATATTTTTATGCTTTCAATTACAGGTAATAATAATAATATCAACGACGAAAATAATTATAGTTATTACTATTAGTCTTCTATCTTACTATTAGTTACTACTGTTAGCCTTTCGGCTTCACGCGCGTGGAGTCCCGTGTTCAAGACTGCGACGAACCACTTATTTTTTTTTTCTTGACGAAAATCATTTTTTCTCGATTTTTCTATAGACTCTTCTATATCGCTTTTCCTTTAGGGATTATCGCTTTCGTTGCGATCACAGCTTTCCGCATCACCCTAGAGGTACTGTGTGATGGAATGCGTTCCCATTTTTTTACATGGTGGGATTCCCAGAAGGCCTATACCATGATTGAAAAAAAGCAGAGCTGAAGGCTCTTGCTTTTTTGTCAGTTTAAAATTAAAACAAAAATATTGCAAAGCTCAACTTTGACTTGAGAGAAGCTGAGCTGGAGGCTTTAGCTTTCTTGTAATTTATGCTACGAAATAAATATAATTAAATCTTAAAGTTGACGAGAAAGAAGTAAAGCTAAAAGCTTTACTTTCTCTGTTAACTTATTTTATTGTCAAACATAAAAAGATGAAATCATTATTGACTAGGAAAAGTACAGTTGAAAGCTATGGCTTTTTTTTAGCTAATCTTGAATTAAACTATAAAAAGTAGAATTAAGCTAACTAGAAAAAAGCAGAGCTGAAGACTCAAGCTTCTTGGGTTATATTAAGCGCTACTGCTGATAGAATATTTTAAATAATTATCCATATTAAAAAACAATCATAACTTATATTATAAAGCATATATTATATGTATAACGAAATAACGAACCACTACTCTGTAACGAATATTTATAATTTAGAAATAAGAGTGGAAAAACTACTCCGAAAGACTCAAGCGCGCATTGCCAAAAGAGTAAATACGCTTTCATCGATGGTTTCTGCAGGATTGCCAATAAATCATCTGCAGTGCCATTTTTTTCCGAAGATCGGTCAATTAAAAAACTAACTATCGCCTGCCAATTACCTAAAATCCGCGTAATGGCAGTTTGACGAGACAACCATCTCGTGAAACTGAATCGGACAATCTTGGTAGGATTTTCATCATAGCACTCTTGAAATTCAGCAAAGAGGGAGCTGCGTTTCGGGCTATTATTGTTAAAAGAAGAAATATTGACAACGAAGTCATGAACTTCGATTCGAATCTTAGAACATGCTTCTATAGATGCTAGCGCAAGAGAATGACAAATACATGGCAATGTCTAAAGATTTGGAATATTACTAGTCGTTGGAGTTTTAAAAGAGTTATGTTTTCCAACCATAACTGAAGCATTGTCACAGGCAAGAGCAATGATTTGATCGAGAAGAATTTCCAATTTACCTAACGCATCGCAAAATTGTTCAAAGAGACGTTTTGCAGAACTGTCAGTCGCATCTAAATGTATAAGTTTCAATAATTCTGTGTTAACTATTAATGGA
Source organism: Listrodromus nycthemerus (assembly GCA_963978505.1). NCBI lineage: Eukaryota > Metazoa > Arthropoda > Insecta > Hymenoptera > Ichneumonidae > Listrodromus > Listrodromus nycthemerus. The sequence continues at coordinate 2,188,235 of OZ021688.1, forward strand.
TTTCGATTCACGTATCGAACCATCAAAGTCATCCATTTATCGTTCGTAATGTCTGTAGTCTCGTCAACAAAAACAGGAAATTTCGTCTTTTGAACAATTTCAACGATTCGAGACGATTCATGAGCACTGACCACATTGGAAATAATTCCAGTAGCTCTGGTTTTGCCCTCTGTCATCTTTGGGAGAACAGCGGGTTCTTTACCAATTGACTTGAATAACTCCAAAATTTGAGGTGCAACCGACATAGGAATATTATTTTAAGTGAGCAAGGTCGCAAATCGAATTTCAGCTGCTTTCACCCGATCGTTAAGCTCCGGTTCAGTTCAAGACAAATATGAACTGGAATCAGGTGAAGAGCAAACTGACGAAGAACATCCAGGAAGTACGGCATTTGTAGCACCAGAGTTTCAACACTCTTCAGGTGCAAGTTTTCCAAATATTTTTTGATATTGGAATGTCTGTCAATTTCAAAACGACCACAAGCTAATGTTTTATTACAAATAACACATACAAACTTCCCTGAATCTGACAAACATTCCTTTACCCACGTTTTCCACTCTGGGTGATCATCGTACCATTGGTTTTGAAATAATTTTGACTTTTTGGATTTTTTAGCTGAAAGCTCTAATGAATCCATGATTAAATAATAATTTGGGAATACCAATGATACGATTCTACAATAATTTAAACGACACTAACGACACTGCGCCAAAAAAGACGCCTAAATTGGCACGAAGAACTAAACTTAAGAAATGACCCCTACACCTGTCAGACAATGGCACTGAAAATACCATGAAATTGACGGAAATTAAAAGAAACGCTGGGAGAACCTGAGATGAAAAGTTACAATATTTCTGCGAAACAAAACCGTTGATTATTATTTAATACTTATTACTTCAAAAAAAAGAAATAATGATTCAAATACCAATTTTAAATACCTTTGATTATTGGAGAACACAGCAACAAAACACAAAATCCTTTTAATGCACTGTTATCGCACTATATTGCACTAATATCTTCGTCCGATTTTTTGCGTGTTGTCGATTGAAAAGAAAATATTTTTCGAGTTCTTAACAAAAAAAATTAGTTATAGGTCAGTTCCTCGCAGTTTTAAAGACGGGACTCCACGCGCTCGAAGCCAGAAGACTAAGCTCGCTTGTATCAGACGCTGACATGTGAAACAATATACTTCGTATCAAAACTGCATTTGAGACTTCAAGATTACAATTGTATTAAAATTGTTTAGCACAACTACTCTTAGTAATAGTAATAACTATTATTATTGTTGCCTTCAGCTCAGCTTCTCTCTAGTCAAAGTTGAGCTTTGCAATATTTTTGTTTTAATTTTAAACTGACAAAAAAGCAAGAGCCTCCAGCACTGCTTTCTTTAAATCATGGTATAGGTCCACTGGGGATCTCACCATGTAAGAAAATGGGAACGCATTCCATCACACAGTACCTTCAGGGTGATGCGGAAAGCTGTGATCGCAACGAAAGCGATAATCCCTAAAGGAAAAGCGATATAGAAGAGTCTATAGAAAAATCGAGAAAAAATTATTTTCGTCAAGGAAAAAAAAATAAATGGTTCGTCGCAGTCTGGAACACAGGACTTCACGCGTTTGAAGCCGAAAGACTAATAGTAATACTAATAGTAAGATAGAAGACTAATAGTAATCACTATAATTATTGTTGTTGTTGTTGTCGTTGATATTTTTATTATTACCTGTAATTGAAAGCATATAAATATGCTGGAAAAAGAATGTTGGGGTTGTTTCCCTAAAAAATATTGAGAATATTTCTTTAAAATGGTTTTATTTATTTAAGTTAGGTATTGTTTTTTTTCCAGGTGATCTCCACATATTTTTAATTATAAACTATTGGTAAATGGGAGTTGCAGTTACGCCAACTGGTGATCAAAGTTGAAACTAGTGAAACCAGGTCGGGTATTAGACTCACTATATAAATTGCGTCTAAACCAGTGTAAACAAATTGATTTGTTTACATACACTTTTTATATTTTTTATTATTAAAACTATTCCATGAGTTCATAAAATTTTTAATAAAAATGTTTTTATCAGTGAGTGGAATTTTAGATCATTTGGGTTCTACTCCCAAAAGCCGAAACTTTATCGAAGGTGAACAAGTTGTGAACTCTAACCATTTAAATTATACAGGAATATTAAATGAAAATAGTGAACAATATAAGTTGTTGTCATATTGCATACAATCTTCTAAAAACCGAGAAGATCCACACGAGATGAATACGGTGATTGCCAAAACTGGAAAAGTTATTTTTTCTCAATGTAGTTGTGCAGCTGGAAAAAGTCAACAGTGTAAACATAGTGCTGCTGTATTGTTATTTTGTTCACGGTAAATTCAAATTGTATAATTTACATTTTAAAAAATGTCGACAAAATTTAGTTATTAATTTGCTAAAGTTTAATCATTTATATTTTCATTATTTCAGTAATCATTTAACTAGTTTAAAGCCCGTATCATCAACATATAGAAAATGTCTTTGGAGCGCGCCACGGGATGCCTGCTTAGAGCAATATAAAGCGAAGCCTTTGAGTGAACATAACTGTTTTAATATCAAAAAGGATCATCTGAAGTTAGAAAAAGCCGTTAAGAAGTTATTTAAGGAGAAGCTGTTTTCGCAACATCTAAAGTCATCTTTATCAGAGCATGCGTATGAGCGTGAATGATTGATTTTAATAACTAATTTTTTTTTTTCCTATGACAGTTATGATGAAGTAAATATACTTAAAAATATATTTATGTTTCGTTTTGATAGTTATCAACAAATAAAAAATATTCATTTCATCAATTTTTTATATACACTTGCTGGTTAATAGAAATTTCAGTTTCTTTTAGTCGCATAATATGAATTGTTTATGCATACTTGCAATTTTATATTTCAATCAATTTATTTGTAAAATTTCATTTTTATAGAATATTTACTTCATAAGGCTTTATAATTTTTTGGACATGTTTTTATATACACATTTTACTTTATACATTTCTTTTAATTTTATTTATATTAGAGCTGGAAGACATGCTCCACTACTTCACACTGTTGTGACTCTACCACCTGACTATCTTCGACAGATTGAATGCATGATATCACATTTATCCTCGTCATAAATCCTTTCTTCTCTATCTGAATACAAAATTCAACCACTAAGAGAATGTTGTCAACAAACTTTTGACCGATTAATAGCAGATCCTTTTCATATTTGTACAGAATCAAAAAAGTTTTATAGTGTATGGCAGAACGAACGAAAATTTAGAATAACAGGCTCTAGATGCTATGAATTGTACACTTACCGAAAAAATTCTAAACCAGATTGGAAAAAAAAAGCTTTTAAATATTTTAATCCCAGCACTATTTCTACTTCATCAATAAACCACGGTTTGAAGTTTGAATCGGATGCAAGAAGAGCTTATGAAAAAAGTACAGGAGTAAGTGTATTTCAACGTGGTCTCGTAGTTCCCGAAAATAACCCTTGGCTTGGTTATTCTCCCGATGGAGTTATATTTGAAAATGATGTACCTGTCAAGTTGATAGAAATCAAGTGCCCATATGAAGGCAAATCTCTTAGTATGAATGACATCATTACGAATATTAATTATGTACAAAAAAATCCCAATAACAATTTTTTGACTTTAAGAAATATCATAAATATTATGGTCAGGTCCAGCTTGGTATGGGTATCTTGAACGTTAATAAAAAAAAAAATTTCATCCTATTTTCTTCTCATGACAAAAGTATAACAATTATATCAGTTAATTATGATGAAACATTTGTAAAAGACTTATTTGTATCCTTAAAATTAATATTTTTTAATAAAATGTTACATCATGCGTGTGAAAATGTGGAACATAATTGAAAATTTCAGTAAAAATAATTCTATTAAAGTTTGTAACAATGTTAACTGTGATTATATTTTAAATAAGCAATATTTATTATAAGATTTTAATACATTTTTATTTAATAACATTTATTATTGTATTATTATTATTAATCTGCATCGTTTGACATAAATTTATCACTACTTAAAATTGGAGAATTTAAATTTACGATGGCACCAATAATAGTTAGTATTTCTTTGCCTTTTTTAACAAGACCACTTGGCATCCGAGAACCCAAAACTTTAAAAACCTTGAGTCTTTGATTATAACGTTCTACATGAACTCGTGCTCTGGCGATTTTTGCATTTAACCTTGACGCTTCCTGGGAAAAGTGCTGTTTTTCTTTCTTAAATGGAGGTTTAGTAAGAGTAATATCTTTGTCTTTACACAGTTTATCAATCCTAAATCCTTTATCGACCATTATCGCTTCGCCCTTCTCTAATAAATCCAAAATCTTCGACTGTTCAAATATAGCATCATCTGAAGATCTCCCTCCGTACATTGGACTTATGTAAGATAATGATCCTCCGGGTGTCACTCCAGTCGTGAACTTGATGGTATAAGTACTTTTATATCGTGAATATGTTGCTTGTTGACAGCACAGCGATTTTGGTTTTTGTATAAAAATTTCAGTACAATCCAACACTACTCTAACATTTCTGAAGTCATTAAAACATACAGGAATATTCCTAGAGACTTCATCTTTGCCTGGAAAAGATATCCTCTGCTCCAAACACACATAAAGCATATCGATCATTTGAAGAATTATTTTGCGGCAATGTGATTCTGAAGAGTATTTAAATAGAACTGTTAAAATAGCATATGATAAATTATGCTTCAATTTAACAAATGTCATTATAATTTTATTACGAAGATGCATCCTTTCCGACTCGTATTTAAAATATCAAAGGTTGCAATACCAGTTAAAGTATTGAGCTCTTTTTCATTTTTTATTATATCACAAAAATCTGTCACCAAATCACCACTTTTAATCTGAATACCAACATCAATAAATGTTATTGCACGCGTTTCATCACTCTCCTCTGACAACATCCCCACAAAAGATTCAGTACCATTTTCTCTTGAAGTAACAGGACTCGATGCAGTATGATCCGACACAACCGAATTTCTTGGACGATTTAAATCAAAAGTCAACTCACTAGTAGGTAAACTGGGAGTTGAATCCAGTTTTCCATCACTAGTTGCTCTATTTTCTGAAATATTAGTATTTTTTTTCTTGTCTCTTTGAATTCTTCTTTTCTCTCGGTCATTATTCATTTTAGATCTCGATGTTGTTTTTATTTTAGAACCAGGTAGATTACAAGAAGGTACTGCAATTTTTTTTAAACGTCTCCTGCCATTTGAACCATTTTCTAGGAAAAAGAAAAGTTTTTTTAAAAATAATTTTACAAATAAAAAATTTATAAAATGAGATAAACAATAGATTTAATTACCTCCAAAAAAATAATCGGGTTTTTTAAAGTGCAAGGAACAAACTTGCATATTATCAGTGATACTTTTTCCAATTTTTTAAACTTTCTGCTACATTTTTCGACGGTCAATTTTCTCATCCACTCCGAAAGCATTTTGAATCTGAATAAAATTTTCATTTTCCTTTGGAAAATAATGAAACCGAATGTCAAAATTATTGCAAGCCTTACTGTTACACCCATACACACCACAAAATGTTTTACTCTTATTTGGTTTCGACGAAAAGCGTACGCCCAACGAATCATCGGCACTTTCCATTATTTGATATTATTATTTTTTAATTAATAAAGTATTAAAAATATATCTAATTAGTAATAAAATGTTAGATTACTACAACAGTTTATAATGTTATTACGACAGCTGACTTAGTTTGAGTAGTTTCAACTTGAACCACCAGACGGCAATACTAGTCTTACCATTTACCAATTCACTCGATTATTTTTTCCCGCGTACAATTCGGTAACAGTCGGATTCCGAGAATTTCACACAAACGGAGTCTGACAGTTCTGTGCGTTCCCTCTCCGTTTCGCGTGGAAGGGGGCTTTATTCCCCTCAGCTTGTCGGTCGTTCTCGGTTTCCCCCGGCTCTGCTCGGCTTTCCGACTCACCGACACACTGTATTACATGTGTTCCGGGCACGCGACGCGCTAGAGAGGGGGTAAAAAAATCGCACGATCTGGCTATACTAGTCTGGGCACTCTGCTGCAGCAATGCGGACATATTCTACGATCAGAATATATTGAAAAAAGAGGCGCAGATGGAGCAGAAGCACGTTGAAGATTTTCTGAAACTATTAGCCGAAGGATTGGGCACTAGCGTCTATCGAGCTGTGGCAGAGATGCAGGCGCAAAACAACCGTCGAAAAATAGTTGTTCTCTCATCGACCGATGACTTGAAAAAACTCGACGCATTTTTGAGAACTGAGCGGACGAAATACTTTAACTTGTTAAAAGAAAAATTTGCCATCGATGCCTGGACGAAGACTCTGGAATCTACCCTGATCTCGCTTCAAATTTTCAATCGCCGGCGCCCAGGTGACCTCGAAAGAATTTACGTTGAGGACTTCACCAATTATCAAAGCATTGACAACATAGCAAACAAAGAAGCGTACGCCACGCTCAGCGAGGAAGGGAGGAAATTGTCGCGCAAATATGTTCGTTTGGAGAATCGTGGGAAACTCGGACGGGGTGTTGCCGTGCTTGTCCACTCTAAAATTTTCGAATGTCTGCAGGTTTTGATACGCCACAGAAAAGATGCCGGAGTTTCCAAATAAATCCGTATCTGTTCGGATTGCCGTCAAGTGACGATGAGCGCCATCGGTACTTGCGAGCATGCCCACTCTTGCGGAGGTAGTCCGAACAATGCCATGCCGAGATCCCCAGCGCTCTCCGAGGAACTAAATTGAGGAAGCATATCTCTATGCGCTGCATACACCTCAATCTCTCGGAGGGACAAGTCACAGATCTTGCCAATTTCATGGGGCATAAAAAGGAAATTCACCATGTGATTTCTCGCCAACCCGTGTTGGAGGCCGACACTGTCGGCATGTCGGAAATTCTCAAAATAGCCCAAGGATATAACGGATCGTCCGACGCACGTTTTGCACTTCACGTGCTGGGCAATAACGGAAAAAACAGCGCAGAAATTGATTATTCTATAGCCGAATTGACTATTCACATCGAATTCCTCGTTGCAGTCCTTCAGTTTTTTCGCCGAAGCGCTGACGCCCTGCTCATCACTCTCACATTCATATTGGTTCAGGGGTCGTCGTTTCATCCCGCCTGATCGACGCCGCGTTGGATACGCGGTTTTCGTACCTTTTTTTCCAAGATACACTCGATCACCCATTTCAACTAACGCGTTCGTAAATTTTACAGTGAAATCGTAAAAAAAAACCACGGAAAACACGCAAAAATCGTCAGTTATGAAGAATAAATCGCTCTTTACTGCGCGCTTGCTGCAGCTAAACTAACGAAATTTTTCTTCATAATGCTCAAAAGGCTCGAAAGGACACGTGGAACAACAATACAGGCGGTTGGGAGCAATAGGGGGGGCCTATTGTGCCGTCCCTTTTCACCGTTATGTTTGCCGCAGGTAGTCGTTTCGGAGCAAGTTTTGACGCGCTTGGCGGCGACCTCTATTTCCTACGGAAAAAAAATTGTTCTCGCACGGGACCTTTTTTTTAAACTATTTTTTAAGCCAATAAAAAAGAAATCGATTTTTCAAAAAATTTACAGTGGCCTTACCCGTTAAAAAATAAAAGCATAGCGCAAATTCGGACGTGGTTGCATTCGCAAAGAAAAAAAATAACACTTTGAAAAGGGTGAAAAAAAGGAAAGATGAGTGCACAAGAGCGTTAAAGTATAACCCCAGTCCACAATAATATCCTTTTAATCCTATTATATGCTTGCAATCCTATTTCATGTTTTGTTTAAGAAAAATGCACTCGCAAGAAAATAATGTGCAAAAGAATTGTTGAAAACATAAATAAACAGAAAAATATAATTTTTATTATTTTGTGTTTCATTTAACATGTTTTTTTCGTTATTATTGAATGTCCTCATATCAATCAATAATTGAAAGTCCTCAAAATACATGGTTCGGTATACTTGTTACTTTGAAGATGATCCTCATATTTCGTAGGATATTTTCATGCGTCCTTGAAATAAGCACTCCAAATGAAATAGAAACTTTGGAGACCGTTCTCGAAATAATCTGCAGCTGCAAAAAATTTTGAGGACTGTCCTTAAAATAGCCAAAAGTCCTCAATGTAGCCACAGTGACAGTGGAATGGGTTTCGAAATGTACTTTAAACGTACATATTGTAATGTGGTACGTTACTATCCCCCCCCCCCCCCCCCCCTAGCTCGCGGTCCCGCCACGCACTGAAGGAAATTGGGACAAAATACTTGTAAGGAAATAGCAAGTAGGTTATTTTAGACTAGAATTAAGCCATATAAACCCCTCCCGCCCCGTATTTTTCTCCCTATCCCGCTGCCCGTTAGCTCTCACTAAGCTGCGCGGAGGGAGAAGAAAGAAGAAAGACGAAAGAAGAGAGAAGGCCCGAAAACTCAAGGACAGCGCGTGCAGACGCCTGAAAATCCTCGGTACGCGAGCACTTACCGCTGCGTACCCAGGTAAGAAGCCGGGACCCCCGTTCCCGCCGGACCCCGTCGGGCAGCGACAACAGTCACGAGCCCTCACCGAACCCCCTCGCAGCCGTCGCCATCTAGTCCACCGTGGCGGGAGAAGAGGTGAAGGGGACGCATAGAGGAGCCGTGCCGCGCGAGGAAAATTCGGCGGGACTTCCGCCCAATTAGCATACGGATCGCCACCCCGCTAGGACCACCCACCAATAGTCCAGCCGATAATACCCCCCCCCCAAGACAGTCCCGACGAGCGGTGAAGACACCGAGAAGGACCGCTCGTCACTACGAGCTACGGCCTGTGAGCGAACTAGCGTGTGTGAGTGTGGGTGTGCGAGACAGCGGCAAGAATAATTATTACCGACGATCCCGGTTGAGCCCGTGGAAGAGATTTTACCGGATCCTCAGCCCCTGCAGCCGGACGGAACCGCGAGGACGTTCCTGGTTTTCATTTTATATCGAGCGAGGACGTCTGAGTGAGTACCCTTGCGTTTCCCCTTTTCACCCACCCGCATTTGACTTCACCCCGCGCCCCTGTTCCCCCCTGAAATTTTTCCGTAGCCTGTACCGGTAGAGTTTAAGCTATCTTTTAGTTTTTGTTTTTTTTTCCTTCTAGTCTAGTTTAAGATTTCGTCGCGAATAATTAGTGCGCGTGAGTGGAGGTATTTTCCGCAGTAAAGTTAACGGTGCGAAAAACCCCCTCCGTCCCTCTCAGAGACCTGTAAAGGTTACCGCAAATATTCTAAAGTATCAAACGTACCGAGGTTACATTATAAAGAAGCCCTGGACAGTGTTTCCACGGCCTGAGGAGTCTCGAAATTCCTTCCCCTTCGTTCCCTCGACCCCGGGTCGCTAGTTAGCCACTGCCGTGAGTGTTGATAAACACTTTCGGCGGCTCCGTCCCCGTTTCCGCCTCAGTCGCGGTGCTACACCGTCAAAGTAGCTGGGGCCCATCCCGATTCCCTAGCGACAGCGTACAGCTGACACCGGTCAGCCCTCCCCCTGCATCTCCGTCCGCCGCGAACCTTATTATTTCGAGCCCCATTCTAATTCTTTTATTGTATCGAGTTGATTCCTGTTATATTTTCATTATTTGTCACTAAATCATTTTCGTAACTATTTAATGTTAATTTTCTTTTTGTTGCCTCCCTTTTTTCTACCGCCCAGACTCACGGTAGTCGTGAGAGGAAAAGTAATAATATCGTCACAAAATTTGGCGCCCAACGTGGGGCCGAAAAATCGATTAATAAAGTCACCGTTAATTATCTGTTTATTTATTTGCCATTGTTTTCGTTTTGCCTGCCCTCCTGCCCCCGCCCAGACTCACAGTTGTGAGAGAAACAACAAATAATATCGTCACAATATATATTGTGACGTGATTTTTTCCAATAACGGTCACACTAGAAAAAAAAAGAATAGATGCTGTCGCTACTGTGTCGTAGAGTCTACCGTGAGCAGGCTGGCACGCCCGCATAATCGCCCTCGTAAAATGAGATTCCGCATAGAGCGACTCTGATAGCTCAGTTAAGGTCGGGCCCTTTTTTATTCGGTGGAGAGCAAAGCGACGAGACGAGAGACCCGAATGGAGGAGAGCCCGACGAGTCATCGTTGCGAAGTCGATCGAGTCTGGTGCAAACCCGGCGCTCCGTAGGCGATAGTCCGGAGTATTGGAGAACAGGCGGTGTCACATTGGTCCAGGCAAGGGCGAGCACCTTGCGCTGCGTTGCGTTTTGATAGACAGAGAGAGAGCCTTGTTTTCGTGCCCTGAACTCGGAGAGACGACCGCGACAAGACTCCGAGTTATCGCATTACCGTCCGGCTCCCGTCCAATTGACTCCGGCGAGGCCGAGGGGGACAGAGGGTGCCAGTCGAAGATCCCGAAGGAATACTATTGCGTAAAATAAGAAGCTGGTCTATCGAGAGCGATCGTCGAGGCAACTCGAATCTCTCACGTTCCCGCTGAGTCGTAGGCCAATCTATTGTTCGCGAGTTCGGGTATCGCGCGGTAATATTATCATTGTGTCTCGCTCGTGTTTGTGTAGTCGATCTGCTAGTTACGTTCTCGCTCGCGCTCGGCTATAGCCACCGTATATTCGTGTGTGTCGTGCCGCGAGAGCATTCCGCTAGAAACTCTCCGCAATTCTGCGCATGGGTGAAGCATTAGAGCAAGTTTCCGGTGTACCGTGTGATACCGGTTCCCGCGCCGTATCGCATTACGACGCAGTCTCGGTAAGTCTTTTGTATGACATTCCGGAGCCCCTACCGTCCCGTTCTGGTTTAGATCTCGATACATTTATGGGCGACCTCGTGACTGCAGGGTCGACCGAAAATTTGGTTTCCGGCATCTACCGCTGGGGGTGTAAATTTAGAATCCCGCGGTTGTCCCATTGGCAAAAGACCGCGACCCCTCTACAACAACCCGCACTCTGAGCAGCCGTGCATTTCCGGTCCCGCTGCCCCGCGGGTGCATCCGGTGTTGTCATGTGCGAGCCCTCGCTCGTGGATCCCGATAACGTTCTTGTCTGTGTTGTCGTATGTCCTTGCGGAGGACGAATCGCTGAGTCAGCCTCCAGTTTAGCCCGGTTGTTAATACCGGCGAAATAAAAATTAATTGGCGCCCACCGGGACGACGATGCGCTTGCGGAGGCGGCGGCCGAAGGTGACGTCCAATTTCGAATTTTCTTTTCGGTTTTAATTTTTTTGAGCTCCCGTCCAGTCTCGGAAAAATACGTCACAAATGGCGCCCAACGTGGGGCCACGCCAATGGGACTAGTAGGGGCGATCAGGGGCTGCATAAGGGCAATCTCGTTCGTATGCGAACGTTAAAGTATCAATTTAGATCTTGTTTTGCTCTTTTCCTTTTCTGCCGCCCTATTCGAGCTATGGAGAATTTCTCGGAATCTCGGTCGGGCGATGTTGACGGGCTCCCCTGCCTGGACGCTCGCGCGTCTCACGCGGGGGGCAAGGCGGGATTCACCGCGAGTCGAGACTCGGGTTCTATGACAGGGCTCTTCGAGGCTTGAAAACAATTTCTTCCGAACTCCGGATTATCCCTACACGCGCCGTTTCTCGGTCTCGCTAATGAGCTCTTTCAGTTCCGCGATCATACTATTGTGAGTAATTGTCGTGAACGGATCTAGTGCTCGACCGATTGTCTACAAGTGCGAACATCTACAACCGTGAGTACACTCTTAATTTAGAGTGTGGGATAAGGGACTCCATCGACCGCCCATCCTTCTCGTTTGTCGAACCTGAATTAATTTTCAAGGTTCGAAAATTGATTTTCGATTTTCGAGCGCGGATTACATTTCGCCGCTCGAATAGTTCCCGTTCGAAATTGGATTAATTTCGAAGTTCCGAAAACTGACTCTCGATTGTCGGGCGCGGATTAATTTTCGCCGCTCGAGCAATTCACGTCCGAAGCTGAATTAATTTTCAAGGGTCGAAAATTGATTTTCGATTTTCGAGCGCGGATGAATTTTCGCCGCTCGAATAGTTCACGTTCGAACTTGGATTAATTTCGAAGTTTCGAAAGTTGACTCTCGATTTTCGAGCGCGAATACAAATTTTCGTCGCTCGAATGGTTCACGTTCAGACTGGAATTCATTGTCAAGGTTCGAAAATTGATTTTCAATTCTCGAGCGCGGATTAATTTTCGCCGCTCGGATCACTCACGTTTTCGGATCCGAATTAATTTTCCAGGATCGAAAACTATCGTTTCTTTCTTCCGATTTGCGAGCGTGGATTAAAAATTTTCCGCCTGCACCGTTCTCGTTTTCTTTGTTCTTCCTTTCGAACTTGAATGGAATTTCAAGGTTCGAAAATCCGCCTCCGATTCTCGAGCGCGAAGTAAATTCCGCTACTCGAATCATTCACGTTTCGAGCCCGAAGAAATTTTTAACGTTCAGAGATTCGCTTCGATTTTCGAGTGCAACATAACTCGCGCTGCTCGGATTGTTCACGTTTCCTTTCCTTTTTCTTTCTCCTTCTTTTGTTTGATCTGGTTGCTTTTTTTTGTGTGTGGTTCTTTTTTTTTCCCTCTTCACCTTTCCCCTTATCTCTTTATGCTCTGGTTGCTTTTTTTGTGTGTGTCGTTCTTTTTTTCTCTTTTTTTTTCTTTCTTTCCTCTTTTTTCTTCTTTCGTATTTCATTAATTTTTTTTGCTTTTGCGTTGCTTTATTGTTTTTTTTTGTCGTGTGGTTTTCTTCCCTTTTACCTTCTCGACGAGATCCCGAGTACCGAGACCCTGTCGTCACGCTACCGTACGCAACAAGAGACAGAGGGGGTTACCGAACTTCAACGACGATCCCGAGGTGTCAGTACCGGATGGAGGAGACCGACCGGACGACGTCATTCTCAACGCGAGCGGACCTCACGGGGTCGCCGCGTTCTACCCGAAGTAAGCCTTCATGGTCGTACCGTGAAAGCCCTCGTTGACTCTGAGGCGACCCGAACGTCATCGGCAAGGGGACCCTGGAGTTCCTAGCCGGACTTGGGGTGCTCTCGGAAAGAGTCCCATCCCGAACAGTGGTATGGCGGAGAACATACACGCCCTCTTCGAGGGGCCGTTCATGGTCTCGAAAAGATTATCCCGCGTAGAGTACGGGCTATCCGATCTCGATGGGCGATCGATGGGGAAGATCTTGGTGAAGGATTCAAAACCGTATCGACCACCCGGGGGATCGGTCCAACCAGTTTTTAGTTCCAGGTCATAATGGATACCAACTGCCCCACTAACCCCGGCGACGACGAGGTGATGGTCGTGTCGGACGGATCCGAGGTCTAGTGGTTCGACGAAATGTTGCGGGCCACCATAGGGGTAGAGGACCGCAAAGAAATTTTCTTAAGGACCCCTGCGACGGACCTCATCCGCGCCTGCGCCGCGACCCTCGCCGACCCGGTGGAGACCGACACCACCTCGACCACGGCATTGATAAATGCCATCGCGGAGATGACCGCTGGCTCCGGAGGGTCATGGTACCGATCCCCGTCACCGACGCCCGCGGATACCCTGGGAACGACACCGCCCGGGGCAGGCTCACCGGAAACGGCGGTCGAGGAGGAGGTCCGCCGTCCGGCGGACTACCCTCGATCACCCAGCCCCGTCGTCCTGGGCGAGGTCGTCGTCGGGCCTACGTGGCCGCGCCTGATCCTGTCGGAGGCCTCCACGGCTCGAGGAGGACTCCCGAAGGAACCGGCGACGGCGCCACAGCACTCGGACCGAGGGGACATCGACCTCCGAGTCGACCTCCTATACCGGGTCGGACTCCCGCCCGACACTACGGGGAACCCCGCAGGGGCAGCCGGACCCCCTGGTCTCCGAACCGGCGTCGCCCCGACGGCGCCGTAGGCCGCGCTCCCGTCAACAACTCCGGCCGCCGTGCCGGTATCCCGCCGGCCATTACCGATCCCGACGCCGCCTCCGGCGGCACGCCGGGATGGTCCGCCCGTCGACCCCCGGGGTGCCGGGGGATCGATTCGCCCTCTGCCCCGGACGGTGACCCGCGCCTGCTGGAGATGCGGGGGGCGGGGGGGGGGGGGGCATCGCTACTCCGACCCGGAGTGTCCGACTGGGTCGTCAGGTCGGACCTGCTGCCGGCGATGCGGCCGTAACTGAGATTAACTGATCAATATCAATAGATACAAAATTATTTGTTTTTATACATTTAAACATGTATGGCAATTGATATGATACATTATGATTACCTTTGACCAGTCTGATTCATATACAAAATGTAAGATGATGCCGTTTGCTTAGATGGAGTATATCGTTCAGAAACATATAGTTTTTAATTTTTGAGTAACCTCAAATATTCAAATACTTTTTGAGCTGGAAATAAATCTTCCAAGGCTTGTTGAATTATGTCAGGAATTATATAATTATCATTATAAGTTTTGTTGGAACCAACAGTATAGCAACTTCCTTGAAGTCGTTTACCAAGTTTACTATTATGCTTCTGTTTCATACAGAATTCTTTTATTTTTCCTTGGTAATTTCCTGGTAATTCATCAAAAAATATTTTTCACTTTAATCGTTGATTATGTGATCTCACTAGTTGCGAATCAATGTGCGGAGTTCCGTTGATAACATTCAAAAACTGTCCATTTAAATCATTGTATTGAAAACACTCATTTGCATATAATGGTCCAAGAGTTCGTACACATTCAGGTAGATGTAGGATTAGATGAATATTGATAGTGTAGGAACGCGAAAATTGGCCTGAATGTGTCTCTATGGGCTGAATGCGTGAGTGTGTGTTTGTGTGTGTACGTAGCGTCGAGCGAGTGTGGCGTTACAGCGATTAGTGAGAAGAGCGCGGTGAGTCTTGCGAGTGGAGGGGATCCGTGAGCTCACCAGTCTTCTGGCGACAGTGAAAGAAAGAAAGCGTGTGAAAGTCTTCGCTGTAATTATCTTATTCGTTATTGCCTCATTATTAACCCTAGAACGTTGCACTTACTTTTCGTACCCTAAAACGTTGCACTGGGGTACAAACGTACCCCATGCGTTCAACCGTAATTTTTGCAGGTAAAAATTAAAGCTGGGAAATATTGTTATATATCATTTTCTTCGTTTTTTTATAACAAACACGGCTGTATAAGCGGAATTGCGGAATTCATTGAAGAAGTCATACATAATTGAACTTTAACGAAAAAAAAAGTGAAAAAAATGCGATTTTGACTTTTTTCACAAAAATTACTGTAACTTTGCGAATTTTCAACCGATTTCGAAAAAATTTGTTGTTTCTTAAAGTTGAATAAATTATCTAGAAACGGTATAAAATGGATTTTTGATTTTTTTGAAAAAGTGCAATTATTCGGAGGAATGAATGTTGACAAAGTCAGGTTTGGAGAATATCAGAGAAAGAGGCGGGAATTGACATTAAAAATGTATTTTTCATCAGTTATACATCACAATCGAGTGAACACTTGTACATAACCTCAATTAATACTAATCTCGAAAAAATGCATTAATTAATCGTGCATCATACATTCGTTGCACTTGATTTCGCGGTGATCCTCGCAAATAGGAACTTTGCATGTGGCGCAACGAATTCGCGTTTTCCTGTCTATCGATCTGGGACAGAAATTACAGCGAGCAAGTTTCCCGGGAAGTTTTTCTGTGTGAACATTGTCCGGCGTACCAAGAATTTGGTATTATGAAGCGCATTATATTTTGTTGTGAAAATAAAAGTACCTCCGATTCACTTTGCTCGGTTTCAACGTCACTTTCAGCAACAGATAGGTTCTCCGCCTCCGAAGTGTCATCTTCAGGGTCGGGCTCATTGGCGACACGCAACGCTGCTGTCACTTCATTTGCTGAGCGCAAATTGTACCTTCCACTCATTTTTTTGAAAACTGAAAAATAGAAAATACAACAAAATACGTTGTCAAAAACAATTTCACAATAATCATTGTTACTTACGTGGTAAAAAAGCTGCTTATTCCTCGAAAACGTCAAACATTCACAATTGCACTGCGAGCACAAAACACAAACGGGAACGTTGCACTGGGGTACGAATATACCCCACGCGCGTTTCTGAACTGGCTCAAACGAAGGCCAATAGCAGAATAATCCCGTTTTCGTTCTCTACTCCCTTTATGGTCTTTAACTTGAATTACCATCGGGGCGGCATGTCGGTAACTGCAGGATTCTCGTTTTTACAGAGCCCTAAAGATGGCGTGGGGTACATTTGTACCCCAGTGCAACGTTCTAGGGTTAAACATTTCACCCTTCAACGTAGTCTTTTGTCTTCCCTTCGATTCCGTAAATTTACACAAAAAAACCAAACCATAAAACATATATTGAAAACACCACAAAATTGGGGCCTCGTCCGGGATCGAGCAGAGACAAAAACTAGTCAGTGTGATCTACAAAGTGCGAGACAAAAAGCGCGGATAAGACGAGTTCGCGAGATAAAAAGTGCGTAGTTAATAAGAGGCGTGATACAGCGCGATACAGCGCGACACGGCGACGAAACAAAGGCCTGAGGCTCACAAAGAAGTATGAAGACGAACGCAGACGCGAGTGTGCGTACACAAGTCGAAGCGTGTATCCTAACGCTGTACGGGGAGAGCGCGCGAGGTCAGTTAGAGAGCGACAACGCTGAGGCCGCTTCTACACTAGACCACTCGAAAGTGAAAACAAAGTAGCGAACGTAGAAGAAGGCGAAAACACGTCTCCTAAAAGCCGAAAGAGGGGAGTGTTTAGAGAGAGAATAATAACGCTGTAGGTTATTCTCGGTAGTTCGACGACGTTCGGGGAAAAGGTTGAAAGTGTGCGGTGAAAAAAAAAAAAAAAAAACGAGTTAACATGTCGACTGTGCAGAAATGTACAACGAAGGCGTTAAAAGAGGCGTTATCATCAATGGGTTTACCGACGACCGGCAACAAAAGCGAATTGTTGCTAAGGCTAAGTCAAGTCGAAGATTTCGACATGGCGACGCTCGAGAGAAGGATGGAGAACGTTGATCAAGATGGCGACGACGCGCAAGACGAAGCCGCGTCAGTGGAGCGAATGATGGACATGCTCAGACGCGAAAAAGAGCTTACAGAACGAGAACTCGCATTAGTGCGACGAGAACTTGACATGGCGAGAAGATCACAAGCGAATGTTGTGACGCAAGGGCCTGAGCGCGTTGCGAATCAAGCGGTCACGTCGAACGTGAACGCGACTCAAGCGCCAATGCGCATGTGTGTGACAAAGGGGGCCGATCTCTTGTGTGTGTTCAGCGGCAGCGCCGACGCGTACGAAATTTGGGAAAAACAGGTGCAGTTCCTGAAAGAGATGTACAGGTTACCTGAGGACGAAATGAAGATTTTGATCGGTATGAGGATAAAGGGGAAAGCGCTCGAGTGGTTTCACTCGAAGCCAGAACATATCCTGATGGCAACAGATCAGCTGTTGAATGCGCTGAGAGCGATGTTTTGTCATCGAGTCGACAAAATTGCAGTACGACGACGATTTGAGGAACGGACGTGGAAAAGAGACGAGAGTTTCAGCGAGTACGTGCACGACAAAGTGATCATGGCAAATCGCATATCACTTCGAGAGGAGAAGACACTGCAATACGTCATCGAGGGAATTCCAGACGCGAGTCTACGCGATTCAGCGCGGATCCACGGCTTCACAACGAAGGAATCCCTGTTGCAGGCGTTCGAGGCGATTTCGCTGCGAGGACCAGACACGATGAAACACGGCGGAAAAAGTGAGAAAAACAGTGCGAAGCGTGAAAGCGTAGCGAAAGGCGGTGACTCGAACAAAGTGAGAGACGCGAAGAGTGTCGAAAAGAGAGAACGCACGAATGTCCGTCACTGTTTCAACTGCGGCATGAGCGATCATGTAAACGCGAAGTGTCCGTCGAAAGACCTTGGCCGTAAGTGTTTTAAGTGCGGCAAACACGGGCATATCTCTGCGGAATGTTCCGAGAAAAAAAGCGATGTGAGAAGTACGAACGTTACTGACACGTGCGTAGCGAGCAGCAACACTGCTAAGCGTGTGAGTGTGAATGAGCATAACGTTGACGCGATCATTGATACGGCATGCGATATTTCGATTGTACGCGCCGATCAATATATAGAGTTTGGGCAACCAGAGATTGTAAAAACCGAGATGTTGTTCAAAGGCGTGGGAAATGTGAGAAATCGAGCGATTGGGTTTTGTGACGTGCGATTGCGTGTAGATGGGCATGAGTACGAAATTCGCTTGTATGTTGTGGCGAATAATTTGTTGACCCACAAAATGCTGATCGGAACCGATTTTCTAGACTAGGTAAAACTTGTTCGAGAGAAAGGCGTGTGCACGATTGCACCGATCTGCGAGAGCGAGACGCACGAAGAAGTACCCGAGATCTTGAGGATCGAAGCGATCGAAGAGCGCGGAAAGAGCGAAATTAAAATATCCGAGTTTTGCGAACGGGGAAACCGCGAGAAAATTCAAGATCTTGTCGAGACGTATGAACCGAATAAATGTCGAGAGGTTGGGGTAAAGATGACGATCGTATTAACGAACGAAGAACCGATTTATCAGAGAGTCCGGCGTTTGAGCGAAGCCGAGAAGCGAGAGGTCGATGCACAAATTCAGGAGTGGATGAGCGAAGGAATTGTACGCGAATCTCACTCAGATTTTTGTAGCCCGATTGTAATTGTGAAGAAGAAAGATGGCGCAAGCCGATTGTGTGTGGATTACCAAATAATAAATCAAAAAATTATAAAGGATCGTTATCCGTTGCCGTTGATTGAAGATCAACTCGACCTGCTGCAAAAGGCGAGGGTTTTTTCAACCCTGGACTTGCGAAATGGATTTTTCCACGTAGAAGTAGATGAAGCGAGCAGGAAGTATACGTCGTTTATTGTACCGGGTGGTCAATTTGAATTTTGCCGAGTCCCTTTTGGCCGCTGCAACTCTCCCGCGACGTTTCTAAGATACATTAACGTAGTTTTTCGCGATTTGATAACAGAGCGCGTAGTTTTGACGTACATGGACGATCTCATCGTACCATCGAAAGACGAGAAAAGCGGAGTTGAAGGTATTGAGCGCGTTTTCAAAGTTGCAAGCGAAGCGGGATTGACGTTTAAGGGGTCGAAGTGTAATTTCCTGAAGCGCGAAGTCGAATTTCTTGGACACGTTGTAGGTCACGGCGAGGTGCGCGCATCCGAGAACAAAACTGAAGCACTGCGAAATTTTCCGAAATCAAAGAGCGTGAAACAAGTCCAATCTTTTCTTGGTCTCACGGGATATTCCAGAAAATTTATACCGAAGTATTCATTGATAGCACGACCGTTGACGAACTTATCGAGAAACGAAGTCGAATTTCGATTCGAGGATGAAGGAAATAATGCGTTTACAAGGCTGAAAGAAGCGCTAAGTACGAGACCAGCTTTGAGTTTATATAAAGTCAACGCTGAAACGGAATTGCATACCGATGCATCCATGCACGGATACGGCGCGATGCTCGTGCAAAAAAGCGGTGACGACGGCCAATGGCATCCAGTCTATTTTGCGAGCGGAAAAACAAGCGCGGCGGAAGAAAAGTATTGCAGTTACGAGCTAGAAGTGTTGGCGATTGTCAGAGCTCTCAAGAAGTTTCGCGTGTATTTAATTGGTATACCTTTTAAAATTGTAACCGATTGCAAGGCGTTCGCGATGACAATGCGCAAAAAAGATGTTTGTGTACGTGTAGCTAGGTGGGCGTTCTATCTCGAGGACTTTAACTATACGATCGAGCACCGACCGGGGAAGAATATGGCCCACGTTGATGCATTAAGCCGAAACCCATTGCCGACGTGTCTCCTGGTCGACGACCGCGAGGTCAAGCAGCACGGTTGAGAAAAGCGCAGCATGATGATGAGGAAATACGTCGAATAATCGAAGACGTCGAGGAACGAGAGAGAAAAGGGTTTGTTATCCGAGGTGGGCTTCTCTTCAAGGAAGTAGACGGCGATATCCGGTTGATGGTTCTGAGGGCGTTGAGTGCGTATATAACTCGGAGCGCGCACGAGAAAGGTCATTTCTCTGTCGCCAAAACCGAGGCGATCCTCAAAAAGGATCACTGGATACCGGATATGCGGCAAAAATCGAGAGAGTCATCGGCAATTGCATAGGATGTATTCTGGCAGAGAAGAAAGGAGGTAAACAAGAGGGCTACCTGAACTCTATTGCAAAAGGTGTGACGCCACTGGATACCTTGCACATAGATCATCTTGGACCCTTGGCGTCGACAAAGAAAAGCTATAAACACATTTTCGTGGTAATCGACGGATTCACGAAATTTACGTGGCTCTACGCAACGCGATCGACGACTGCAGCAGAAGCGATCGACCGATTGAAGAAGCGGGCGGCGATTTTCGGAAATCCGCGCCGCATAGTTTCCGATCGTGGAACGGCGTTCACGGCAAAAGACTTCGAGGATTATTGTAAAGCAGAGAACATCGAGCATATCCTCACAACGACGGGAATACCAAGGGCTAACGGTCAAGTCGAACGAGTGAATCGCACGTTAATTCCCTTGATCACGAAGCTGACGGCACCGAAGAGTGGAGAGTGGTTTAAACATCTAAATACGGCGCAGCAGTATTTAAACACGGCGTTCCATAGGAGCATAGGGACAACACCCTTCCAAGTGTTGTTTGGGACGCAGCCGCGTTTTAAAAACGACGTGACGTTACGAGAGCTGGTAGAACAAGAATTCCTGACGACCTTCCAGGAAGAGCGTGACGAAGTTCGAGAACATGCGAAAGATCGTATCCAGCGGATCCAAAACGAAAATCGACGCGGCTACAACAAGAAGCGCAAAGAAGCGCGAGCGTATCGAGAAGGCGATATCGTTGCGATCAAAAAGACGCAACAAGGCCCAGGAACGAAATTTGCGGCGAAGTACCTTGGCCCTTACGAGATTTCAAGAGTATTACGCAATGATCGATATCTTGTGAAAAAGTTGGGTGACCACGAAGGACGAAGAGAAAGATGTACATTCGGAGTCGAATGCACGTGTGCAGGACGGCCGAGTGTACGAACGCGAAAATTGGCCTGAATGTGTCTCTATGGGCTGAATGCGTGAGTGTGTGTTTGTGTGTGTACGTAGCGTCGAGCAAGTGTGGCGTTACAGCGATTAGTGAGAAGAGCGCGGTGAGTCTTGCGAGTGGAGGGGATCCGTGAGCTCACCAGTCTTCTGGCGACAGTGAAAGAAAGAAAGCGTGTGAAAGTCTTCACTGTAATTATCTTATTCGTTATTGCCTCATTATTAAACATTTCACCCTTTAACGTAGTCTTTTGTCTTCCCTTCGATCCCGTAAATTTACACAAAAAAACCAAACCATAAAACATATATTGAAAACACCACAATAGAGCAGTGTTTTAAGCCATATAAGACTTCAAATTCACGTACAAATTTATGTAAAAAAATGGACGCCATATTTACAGCATCGTGAGTAATTGAATCTAAATTGAGTAGTGAAATTCCAGCTACAAACAATGAAAAATTCTCAAAATACTCTCGTTGCATCACTCCTCTTAAAACCGGCAAAGAATAGTAAAAAAACCAATTTTTAAGCTCGGATGCCTTCCAATGTACAAGATCTTCAGTTGAGCAAGGCATGCGATGTACAAAGCTAGGTGGTTTGATAAATATTAACCGGGCATTAATGATATTCTCAGCATCGACCAATGAAAATGGTTCACCTCTGTAGCTAGGATCAAAACATAAAGACATAACTTTTTCCACTACTCCTCCGAAAACACAATGCATTTAGTCTATAGCAGTTCCAACTACAAAATCAGGCATTAATTTTGACAAAGCACAAGGTCCTTTAACGCCCATGTGCGGTGAGTCATTATTGAGTGCAATGGTTCCAAAAGCAACACAATCTCTTGAAGTTCTCATTTCGGACTCCGGAGTATATCGATAGAGAACTTCTATCTTCATTTAAATGATAAGTTTCACCGGGCCACAATCATGATGGACAACCATAGGTACCATTAAAATAGGTGAAATTAAAAAACTGGCACTTTGCTGGAAGGTCGCAGGTTCCCAAGAGCAGTACAGCTTTCATTTTTTAAATCTCGTTAGTGCTTAAAGTCACATTAATGCCTTTTGATAAGTTATTAATTTGATTATAAAACACATGGAAGTAGTTGTTAGCATTAGGTTTTTCAGGTCCAAACCATAAGCCAATTAAAAGTAAATTCTGACGTTTGGTTTGTTCTCCAAAGGGTAACTCATTAATTGACAAGTACACTGGCCATGTGGCCAGTGTACCGCAAAAGTTAGCATGTGCTAATTTTTGATGATTTGTAAACTGGTATACCATCGGTATAGCAGTTTACAAATCAAGTAAAAAGTTCATTTAGTTATGTTTTAACAGGAAGTTCAATGAAGTAGGCTTTCTTAGTTGACTGACAGTTCGGGCAGTCATCATTTTCATTCTCTAAATTTTTTTGACAAGAGATACAGTAAAAATGTTTAGTTTTTTTACTTTTCCGTTTTTAGAGAGTAAAAAAATTTTCGAAATTTATGTAAACTATTTTTGAAACCATTATTATCAAGTTGTGAGTAATGTAAGTTGATGACAGTGATAAAGTCACTCAAGCAAGTCTAAGTTACATTATGTCGAACAAGTAATGATAATATTAAAGACATGCTTTGGCTAACCGTTAAAGGTGCTCCAGGATACAACAATTGCTCATAATCAAAGTTCCTTTCATTGTCATCACCCTCCTCATCACTATCATCTTCTTCATCTTTACTCGCTTCAGTGTTTTCATTTTCATCTAAAGGCTCTTCTTCAATTTCATCCTGATTGTTGTTTTCTACATCGTGACCCTACCAAAAAAGTATTTTCAAATTACATTTCAATTTATATATCCGTTTAAGGTTGTTCGGACATTATTGCGACTTTAAGATAAAAATCTGAATTTTTAGTATGTTATAAATTGACATCAAGTACGTCTGAATTAATTTTTTGAGGTACATCTGACGAAGAGTTTTTGTGTAATTAATTATTAAAATATCTTAATTTAGCATACATAGCATAGAAAATGATGACAGGAGACCTATATATCAAGTTATGTAGTGACTCCTTAAAAAGATACAAAAACAGAAAACTTTTTTATTAAATAATTAACTACCGTAGAATACGTAAAAAATAGTTAAATAATATTCTGACGAAGACTTTTTAAAATATTCAAATAAGAAGCACAGAAAATTCACAAAATTATTCGTCGACCATGATAGAAAATAAATTCGTCACGTGACGCGTATGAGTGCAGCAACGTCGCAAGAAATAAAACCCGCCAAGTATTCAATTAAAAACAAAAATGATTATTTCCGTGGTTACATACATAACGTTATGGCAATTTTTTTTTTGTAGTTTTTAAATTTGTAACTCCGGAAACTTGAAAAAATTAAACGATTCTGAAATAAATTATTCTAAAATATTACTCTTAAGCAGTAGTGGATTTTAAATAATTCCAAGTCACTCAAAATAATTAATATCACTCACTTTCAATTTATTATAATTTTATAAATTATAATAAGTAGTATAAATTAAGAAAGAACATTGATAAGCTTAATAGCTTTTTACATGCAGTTTAATAATAACATTCTTAACTTCGAAGTAAAAACAATGTCTAAAATATTACAAAATCCGAAATGAAAATAATAATTTTTAAGATTAGACCAATATAACATTAATAGAGTTTTAATATTAATTTATTGAATTTGACTCTTCATCAGCTCATCTAATTTTGCTTGAATAGCAACAATAGTTTGACTCCTTGCAGTCACTCGAGGTTTTTGGTTAATACTTTGACTTAGCAAAATTTTCAAACCGTCCGGCCCATTTTCTTGATAAGTTTTTTGCAAATGAGCCATAGTAATTCCAGCTTTAACAATTTATGTTATAATATTAACCGAAACTCCACATTGTTTATATTTATCGGCTTTCAAAGCACTCAGTGAATCTTTTAATATTTTTAACTTACTTTTTTCACTTTCAGCATTTAAAATATTATCCACAGTTACACCAGCATTCATTAGGTCTTTTAAAGATGTATTAATGTAGGGTTTGAGGATTGTCAGGAGAATCAATGATACACGACAATAGGTTTAATGTGTGAAAATTAAAATAATAAACTTTATTCAAATACGAAAATTCAAGGAAAGAATGTAGCGCGTGTCTCCGTTATATCGTGGTTTTTTCTCGACTACCCTTAATTCTTCACGCTCGTCCCCACTCTCGGACGACTGCTCAACCGCGTCCTTACTGAGCCCTGGGCCCCGTCCCACATTCGGCCTTTCCTGCAATTCTCCGGCCTCCGGAGAGTAAACCTCGAACGGTTTCATTTGGTCTGCTGACGATGTTGTTATCCGAGGACCTTCGCCATCGGCTGTCGGATCATCTCGTATCGATCGTGTCCTTTGGCTCGTGTGACTTTGTATGGCCCCAAATATTTTTCTCGCAATTTGGACCCCGGACCGAATTGCGTCCGCTTTATCGCGATCAGGTCGCCCACGCGATACTTCGTTGCCGGGTTGCAACCTCGATTATGAGTCCTTCGGTTTTCTTCTTGGATTTTGGCAATGTTTTCTTTGGCAAGAACTCGTAATGCCTCGCGTTCTTGGTCAAATTGTGATACCGCTTCCTTTTCAATCAGATCGAGTATTTCGACGTCTTCTTTCTGTCTCATTTTTACCCCAAAGAGTACTTCGAATGGGCTTAAGCCCACGCTTCGCTGGAAGGTGCTGTTGATCGCGCACTGGACTTTGTCAACGTGTCGATACCATCGATCCGGATTCTCGTACGACAGCTTCGTCAAAATCGGAATAATTATTCGATTTATTCGTTCGACTTGTCCATTCCCTCTAGGAACGCCCGTTGTGATGAGAACGTGCTCGATGTTCTCGCTGATGCAATACTCCTTGAACTCCGCTGACGTAAAGGCTGCTCCCCGATCGCTCACGATCCGTTTAGGGTTTCCAAACACCTTCTGCTGAGTCTTTAACCGGTCTAAGACCTCGCTCGTCCTCGTCGTCTTCGTCGGATAGATTTTGGTGCTTTAGTCGTAATTACAGCATTGCAATTTTCATTAATTTGGCTGGAACCACGAATGGCTAATTTTTCAGAATTATCAGCAGCTTGCTTGAAAATAGGCAATATTTTTGCTTTCAAGTCATCTCCTGCCAAAGGTTTTCCACGTGGAAGGTGCCGATGTTTAAAATGTTCTGGATCTATTGCGTAGTTACACCATGAACCACATGAATCATGCTCTCCGAAAGCATGCGGTACAATGTTCAGTAAAGCTGCTCTGGTAGCTTCAACGTTTCCTACATTGGCTCGAAGAGCAACATTGAAGCAATACAGAAAGTATTCTATAGCACCTTCAGGAATTTTTTTTACAGCATATAGAAAACTAGAAATTTTATGAGTTGCGTGATTAATGTCTGTCCATTTATCAATTACACGCCCAGATGCTCTACGCAAATTTCCAATAGTACATGAAGCTTCGTCCCCAATTAGAGTTTTTATTACAACATTTTCTTCATTAAATGTTTCGTTAGCTGTCAAAATTTGAACCGTGATATCTGCCTCCATGGCTTTTGAGCTACCAACGAAATTGCTGCGGCAGTCGTGCGTTTTTTTAGACTTGATACGACAATACCTGCAACCTTTATTTCTGGTACCGTAAGCTATACATTTACGACTGTAATGGCCAAATGCAGTACCACGACCTTGCTTACTGTTATAACATTTTTCAGAACCTTTCTTCAACCAAGCTCCATCATATGATACTCGCAGCTCAACGTTCCTCTTCTTATTTTTTACAACACTCTCAATAGTGTGTGACTTCCTCTTACGATTCTTGACTACGTTTTGACTAGAACTTGTAGCAGTGTCTTCAAATTTTTCACCAGTTTTATTAGAACCTGGACAGTTATCTTCTTCTAAATCAGTCTTAACAACATTACCATTACAATCTACGAATATATCAGTCTTAATATCTAAGTTATTTAGCTGCTTAACAATATTATTGGCACCTGAATTAATAGCTACTTCAAAGTCAGTCGCTTCTACATTATTTGTAATACAATTTATATCATTTAAACTATCTGTACTACAATTAATAACAACAGAAGTAGTATCAGTCTCGACATCAAGACAACCTGTCTTTCTGACGATTTCTTGAAAACTCAAATCGACTTCCAAATCATTAACGAGAGGTATTTCCTCTGCACTTGTGCCATCAGAGTACCTGAAAATTAAGAAAAGAAAACCAATTTTTACGAGAAAATAAATTTTTTTATTGGTACAACAATTGTTAATTCAGTATACAGTTGTAATTCGTTGTAAAAAATAATATTACAGAGTTAAATACATTTGAGGCTATATTAAATTAATAATTTTTTGGTAAAATTGGTTTTAACCTTACAAAAACATGATTCACTAAAAACTGTCATAAATTTTTTTACAATTTTTACAACAGTAAGGAATTGTATTTAATTTCATTGCTATTCATGGTATATATTGTAACGTGGTACGTTACAATTCGCCCCCAGCCTACCTCAAGTCCCGCCGCTCGCTACCGAGAAAACTGAATAGTTATGAATAAGATAGGATTAGGTAAAGAGAACAGGAATTTAGCATTAAGGACAATAATTTAGCAATAAGAAATCCTCCCCGAAGACGTATCCCATTCCTCCCTCGCCCCCCCCCCTCCCCCCCCCCCCAGCGAAGAAGAAAGAAGACGAAGACACTTGGAGCGAACACCGAGAAGACCGAAGACCTCACGGAGACGCACCCGAAAATCCCGCTACAGCCCGGAAAGTCTCGGTACACGTGCACCTATTCCGCGTGTACCGAGCGAAGCCATGGGAGACCCCCTCTTCCCGCCATCCGCCTCGCGCTACAGCCAGACCGGCCGTCCTCACCGTACTCCCCCCCCCCCCCCCCATCAGCACCCCCCGTCTCGTCCGCCAAGGGAGTCGTGACAACACGCCGGGAGACGCAGGAGGAGCGGCAGAGCGCGAGGGAAATCAGCCGGGAGGTCCAGCCAATAAATAGGCTAATTGTCGCCACCCGAGGACCTCCGCCCAATCGCTGACCCGGAAGCAGCCCCCCGAAGACAGCCCCGACGAGCCATGAAGGAGCTGCGAAGACGGGCTCTTCACTTGAGCTGAGGCGTTTAATTGGAACGATTGCATGTAGAATCCCCGAGCGAACATATTCTGTGTGGCTTACGGGCGAATTAAATCAGCAAGCATTGTATTGTGCGTGACCTGCGGGCATAACCGAAAAAGGGACGTGAGACTCACGGCGAATCGTGCCGTGAGGTGTGTGTG
Source organism: Listrodromus nycthemerus (assembly GCA_963978505.1). Taxonomy (NCBI): domain Eukaryota; kingdom Metazoa; phylum Arthropoda; class Insecta; order Hymenoptera; family Ichneumonidae; genus Listrodromus; species Listrodromus nycthemerus. The sequence continues at coordinate 2,215,616 of OZ021688.1, forward strand.
CGTGTGGGTAAAACTTTGTGCCCACGGATAATATTAAGGATCCCCCCCCCCCCCCCGACACGAGTAAGTACCTGCATCCATTCTTTACAGCCCCCCCGCCGTCACTAGTTGCTACTGAAGAGTTAATTTAGCTATTGTACTCGTCGGTCGCCACGAGAGCGACAAGGATAGCCGCGAGTAAAAGCGAGTGCGCGACGGTATTCCGTCGTGCTGGTACAGAACCCCTCCTCCCGCGCCGCGCTCTTCCCTTTGCCACAAAGGCCGAGCGCGTCTCCCGTGCTCCCCCCTCCCCGCCCCGCGAATCATTTGGAGACCAAAGCCCGACCAGAATATTCAAGAAGATTCTCGAATATTGTGCCGAGGCAATAACGTTAAGAAGCCCTGGACGGTGTATGCCACGGCCTAGAGAAGTCTCATCGGTATCCCTCCCCCTCGTTCCCCCGCGACCCGTGCCCATTGTATTATTTTTTTTTCTTGTTGCCTGCCCTCCCTTCCTCGCCGCGACTCACTGTCGGTGAGAGGATCATATATAGAAAAAATAAGCGTTACAAATTTTGGCGCCCAACGTGGAGCCCGTAACTTCAGCAGAGAGGACGAGAATATATTTCGACTCTTTTCAAAAGAGAATAATTCGTGCTTCTCTCCCGAAGGCTGAATAATAGTGCTCGCCTCGGCACTGAACATCCCGTTCAGTGTAGCCAGATCGTGCGATTTTTTTACCCCCTCTCTAGCGCTTCGCGCGCCCGGCACACATGTAATACAGTGTGTCGGTGAGTCGGAAAGCCGAGCCGAGTCGAGGGAAACCGAGAACGACCGACAAGCTGAGGGGAATAAAGCCCCCTTCCACGCGAAACGGAGAGGTAACGCACGCAACTGTTAGCCGCCGTCCGTGTAAAATTCTCGGAATCCGACTGTTACCGAATTGTACGGCGGGAAAAAATAATGCAGCGAATAGTATTACAATTAAAAATATGTGAAGATTACCTGAAAAATAAACAATACCTAGTTTAAATAAATTAAATTATTTTAAAGAAATATTCTCAATATTTTTTAGGAAAAAAACCCCAACATTTTTTTTTCCAGAATATTTTCATGCTTTCAATTACAGGTAATAATAATAATATCAACGACAACAACAACAAAAATTATAGTTATTACTATTAGTCTTCTATCTAACTGTTAGTTATAACTATTACTCTGTCGGCTTCAAGCGCGTGGAGTCCCGTGTTCAAGACTGCGACGAAACACTTATTTTTTTTTTCCTTGACGAAAATAATTTTTTCTCGATTTTTCTACAGACTCTTGTATATCGCTTTTCCTTTAGGGATTATCGCTTTCGTTGTGATCACAGCTTTCCGCATCACCCTGGAGGTACTGTGTGATGGAATGCGTTCCCATTTTTTTACATGGTGGGATCCCCAATAGGCCTATACCATGATTAAAAAAAAGCAGAGCTGAAGGCTCTTGCTTTGTTGTCAGTTTAAAATTAAAACAAAAATATTGAAAGCTCACCTTTGACTAGAAAGAAGCTGAGCTGGAAGCTTTAGCTTTCTTGTGAGCTACGCTACGAAATAAATATAATTAAATCTTGAAATTGACGAGAAAGAAGCAAAGCTAAAAACTGTAGCTTCTTTGTTAACTTATTTTATTGTCAAACATAAAAAGATGAGATCATTATCGACTAGGAAAAGTACAGTTGAAAGCTATGGCTTTTTTTTAGCTTAAATCTTTAATTAAACTATAAAAAATAGAATTAAGCTGACTAGAAAAAAGCTGAGCTGAAGACTCAAGCTTCTTAGGTTATATTAAACGCTAGTGCTGAAAGAATATTTTAAATAATTATCCACGTTAAAAAACAATCATAACTGATATTATAAAGCATGTATTACATATATAACGAAATAACCAACCACTACTCTATAACGAATATTTATAATTTAACAATACGAGTGGAAAATCTATCTGGAACCACTAAAAAAAAGACCTACTTTTTCGCAGGATGATTCTTGTCCCAGCAATCATCGCTACTTTCATAAGAATACAATTTGAATCTTTTCCGTTCAGCTTTTTCAGCTTTGGGGTATAAATTAGATGAAGACATCAACCCAATATAACTTTTATCGATGGACATTTCCGACGCTCGTAGGTTCCCAGAACTGGAGACAGATTTTATCACACAAAGTGAATTCAGGGTTTCATGACGGAGGTTGTTCCTTTTCTTTGTCTTAATATCAGGTATGAGAGAGAACGCTCTTGCAGCCGCAGCGTTTGAATGAGGAAGTGCTCTAATCATACCTAATAGCAAGCGCAAAGTTGGAAACTGCAAAATCCCATCTGAACAAGTGAAGGTGCAAATTTTCATCCACATTTCGTCGAATGACAATTTACTCCATTGCTCTTTCAAATTCGGATCGAATAGTATTACAATTGAAAATATGTGAAGATTACCTGAAAAATAAACAATACCTAGTTTCAATAAATTAAGTTATTTTAAAGAAATATTCTCAATAATTCCCGTACAAAGTCGTGTAACCATTAGAAACCTGTATTACTGTCTTTATTATTAATGAACTGCTACAGTAGTACAAGAAAGAAAGTTACGGTCTTATAGTAGGTAACCACTATAATTCCGTTCACTATAAGTCTGTTCACTATCGTGGCAGCTCATTAATAATTAAGACAGCAATACAGGCATAAAATGGGTACACGGCTTTATACGGGATTTTAAATTTATTTGCAGGTTTATTCAAATGATTGAAGAAAATTCAATAAAAAAATTGATAAAAAGGCGGCATAATCTAACAATATAAAATTATTTCGAAAAAAAAAATGAAAAAAAACCCATTTCTCGGAATCGAACCCTGGACTCGGTGTATATCAGGCCAAAAGGTTACCCAAGCAGCCATTGTTTTGTCTCAATTGAAAGACATAATTTAAAATAAGAATTGTGTTTGGGAATTCCAGACAGTAATTATTATGATATTTACTAATTAAATATTTGAATTATTTATTATTATTATTATTATTATTACTTACCTTTATATCATTGTTTGTATATAATGTAACGTGGTACGTTACGGCTCGCCCCCAGCCTGGCTCAAGTCCCGCCGCTCGCTACCGAATACTTAATAGCTAAGATAGATTTGAGAAAGAAATACGAATTTAGTATTAAGTAGTCTAATTTAGTATTAAGGAGAGTTAACTAGCGGTAAGAAATCCTTCCCCGAACGCGAATCCCATTCCCTCCCCCCCCCCCGCCCCCCGCCAGCGCAGAAGAAAGAAGAGCGAAGACCGTCGAGCCGACCAGAGACCGCACGGAGTCAGGCACACGGAGAAGCCTGCTGCAGCCCGAACAGCCTCGGTACACGCGTACCCATCCCGCGTGTACCGAGCGAAGCTATGGGAGACCCCCTCCCCCCCGCCCATCACCTCGCGCTACAGCCGGACCGGCCGTCCTCACCGTACTCCCCCCGGTCAGCACCCCCCGTCTCGTCCACCGAGGGAACCGTGACAACGCGCGGGGAGACGTAAGAGGAACGGCAAGACGCGAGGGAAATCAGTCGGGAGGTCCAGCCAATAAATAGGCTAATCGCCGTCACCCGAGGACCTCCCGCCAATCGCTGACCCGGAAGCAGCCCCCCGAAGACAGCCCCGACGAGCCGTGAAGGAGCTGCGAGAAGCCGCTCTTCACTTGAGCTACGGCGTGCGTTACGAGCGAAATTGTGTGAAGGCGAAGAAGCGACAATTATAGTGTGCGTGGCCTGCGGCATTTGTGTGTTTCGGCAAGACCGAAAGTGCGACTCACGGCGAACTGTGCCGTGAGGTGTGTGTGCGTGTGTGGGTGGAATTTGTGCCCTACGGAGCTTGTTACGGATTACCCCTCCCGCCCTGCCAAGAGTAAGTACCCGCACCCATTCTTTACCTCCCCCCCCCCGCATTCTCCCCCCGAAAAAGTACCCGTGCATTTCTCCCTCGCCCCCCGCCACTAGTTGCTTATTAGAAATAAAACAATTAGGGTAGTAGTGTAATAGTCCGTCGCCACGAGTGCGACAAAGATAGCCGCGAGTAAAAGCGAGCGAGCGACGGTATTTCGTCGTACCGGTGCCGAATCCTTCCTCCCGCGTCCCACTCTCCCCCTCGCCACGAAACCCGAACGCGTCCCCCTTTCTTCTCCCCTCCCCTCCCCGCGGAATTCGAGGATCAGTCGCCCGACCCGAATATTCGAGAACAATTCTCGAATACTGTGCCGAGGCAATAGAAATTTAAGAAGCCCTGGACGGTGTATTCCACGGCCCGTAGAAGTCTCACCGCGGTCCCTCCCCGTCGTCCCCCCGTGCCCCGTGCCCACCAGCCGAGCTGCCGCGAGTGTTGATAAACACTCTCGGCAGTCTCCACAGCTGGCCTCGTGCCTCCCGTCCCACCTCCCTACCCCCCTCGTCGCGGTGCTACGCCGGATAAGTAGCTGGCGCCCATCCCATATTCATCTTCATCTATTTTCTTTTCTCCGATTATTATTATTTGTCATATCTGTTATATTATTATCTGCATTTCTTTTTTTTGTTACTCTATCATTGTTGTCGAGTCCGAATCATTTAATTTGTTACCGATTAAAACCACTCTCTTTATTATTTATTTCTTGTATTTGCTTTGTTGCCTGCCCTCCCTCCCTCGCTAGCCCGTTACAATAAATATAAGATATATATCACACACTTATAAATATAAGATGATTGCAAAAGCTAGTTATGTGCATGCGAAGGACGCAGGACTTTATGATCATGGAGCGACACCTGAAACCACATAGCCGTAGTTGACTTTTTGTTAATGTAGAAAATCTAATATATAAACAGCGTACTAGAATAACGGCTGTTATCAATAATTATTATTGTAATTATAATAATTCGCGAAATTATAATTGTTTTTTTTTCTATTTTAATTTCATTTACTGCAAGAAAAAAATCTGAAAACCTGAAAAAAGTACACGTGAACAAATAATATGTATCGTGTATTTCGCCGTAGCGGGTGGTGACGATACATTTCTCCGCTTTTGCGCTGCCCAAGCTCGGCTCTCCTTGGCTTTTCTCGGGCTTTCCCGACACACCGATACACAACATTGCAGTGTGAGTGTAAGATACAAGACTAATAGTAATAACTATAATTATTGTTGTTGTTGTCGTTGATATTATTATTATTACCTGTAATTGAAAGCATGAAAATATTCTGGAAAAAAAATGTTCGGGTTTTTTTCCTAAAAAATATTGAGAATATTTCTTTAAAATAATTTAATTTATTTAAATTAGATATTGTTTAGTTTTCAGGTGATCTTCACATATTTTTAATTGTAATACTATTCGCTGCATTATTTTTTCCCGCCGTACCATTCGGTAACAGTCGGATTCCGAGAATTTCACACGGACGGAGGCTAACAGTTGTGTGCGTTACCTCTCCGTTTCGCGTGGAAGGGGGCTTTATCCCCCTCAGCTTGTCGGTCGCTCTCGGTTTCCCTCGACTCTGCTCGGCTTTCCGACTCACCAACACACTGTATTACATGTGTACCGGGCGCGCGAAGCGCTAGAGAGAGGATAAAAAAATCGCACGATCTGGCTACACTGCACCCAGCTTCTGACAGGACACGGCAACTTCAGACGGTACCTCTACAGAATGAACAGGGTACAGACGCCCGACGATAAATACCAAGGACACCAACAAGACGACGCGGAACACACGTTCTTCGAGTGTGCCCGCTGGACAACACTGAGACGGAGATTCGAGACGACTGATGGTCCCATCACCCCAGACAATATTGTCGAGCTGATGCTCCGCACAACAAAATGGTGGCCACTTGTTGCCGTCTACACAGAGACGGTACAGAGACGGAAAAAAGCAACGGTCGCCCCGATTGATAGGCCAGACAAACTGACGTGAGACGGTACGAATAAATAGAACGTATGGACATGCATAGACAGTTCACCCAACCAGAAGTAATGTTAACATAGTACTTGGTTGGGGGAAAACTGAAAAGAGAGGGCGGTTTAGTGGGCAGGCTGCGGAAACCCCACATACCCACCAGCCGGGCTAGTGGAATCCGTAATTTCGATTCCGTAACTTCTGTTTTTTCTTCACGAAATCCTTACAGATCACGTAATAGAATTTTTTTTTTTTTAAAGTAATGAGAACAGTGGTCATAGTGCTATAGAAATAATAATAAAATAAAAATATATATATAAGACACTTATAGCAAATGGGTGCCAGGAGGTGAGTTAACTTCAATTTGTTTCTCTGTAACCAAAGTATACAATTTTCTTTATCGGTTTTTAACATTACACAATTACTTTTACTTTACTTAAGCGACACAATCTTACCTGTAACCAAAGAAACGACAATAAAAGTTTATTATCATCACCTCTCAGTTACACACCTTAATAGCTACACAATTAAATAATCTTATAAACGGTAAGAATTTCGCAAGTCGCCTCTCAACTCAGCATTTATCTGATCTTGCCAGTCACGTTCCGATTGGCGCGACGCGATTGTCTCTCAACCTAACAATGCGCGCGCAAATTCAATTTAAAGAAATCATTTTCTTTACATCTTCCCTCCTTAAGGTGAGAATTACTCTAGTAATTCTCATTATAACTACTCTCCAGTATTATCCTCTTCATTATCTATTTTTTCTCCCCTCCGAATAAGTTTTGTTATATGGTATAAGCTTGTATCCTTTTTTGTTCTGCCTGTGTTTATTCTGTATATTGTATTTGATATTTTGTCTATTATTTCAAACGGGCCTATTCTTAAATTATCCAATTTTTTCCTGTTTAATTTGTTACCGTTTTCAACATATACTAGTTCGCCTATGTTGAACTCGCTTTGTCTTCTGCCTTTATCAAATAATTTCTTATTGTATGTATGTGATTTGATTGTTCTTTTTAGTGCTTCTTTTCTATCGTTAATCCAATTTTCTGTATTTGTTAGTTGTTGTAGTTCTTGTGGTAAGATACTAGTGACCTTTCCTTCCAATAAGTATGCTGATGCAAAGCCTGTCACAGAATGCTCGGTTTCATTATATTTATCAATACATTCTCTTGCAATTGATGTCCAGGATTTCTTTTCTTTTTTTTCATTTATTTTGCACCTCATTTTATTTACTAGCGTTTGGTTCAATCGCTTATTAAGTCCGTTTGAAAACGGAGTATCAACCGCAGTAAAAATTAGCTTAACATCATTATCTGTCAAAAAGTCCTTAAATTCTTTCGAATTCAAACCTGGATACTGATCTGCAAGTAATACATCAATGTTTTCTGTCTCCAGAACTTTTCTCACTAGCCTGATGAAATCTGTAGCACTTTGTGTTTTTGATGTTAGAATGAACGCAAATCTTGTAAAATGGTCAACTAACAAGTGCAGGTATTTCTTTGTTGACCTTTGTCCTCCAAAGCCACCAATAGTATCTATCGACATTATCTGAAATGGTTTTGACGCTGGTCCCAGATGTGACATTAGTCCATATTTATCTTGACCCCTTGACTTATCTTTAATACAGGTTTCACAATTCTTGCAATTTTTTTTTATGTTAGTTGTCAAACGCTTCGCCGTATAATATGGACTTATTTTATTTATCATTTGGTTGATTCCTAAATGGCACCATTTGGTGTGTATTTCTTTTATGAGTGTTAAACTTGTTTCTTCAGATAATATTATCTTTTCTCTATTTCGAATTTTCCTGTATAGTATCCCATTTCTTTCAATTAATTTGGTTTTTATTTTCCCTAATTCCTCGTTTTTCTGTTGGTCTGCCTTAATATCCTCCAATTTTATTAGATTTACCCATTTTAAAATTTCTTCATCATTGTCATTGTCTTCCAATACTGGATTTCTACTGAGACTATCTGCCTCAGTGTTTATTTTTCCTGGAATATATTTAATGTTGAAGTCATACTGTGACAAATAATAGGTCAATTCGCCCAGTTCCTCATCTGTTCTAGCCTTTATATTGAGATTTTCTAGAGGTTTGTGATCTGAAAAAACTGTGAATTTTCTCCCCATCAACCAGTATTGCCAATATTTAATGGCCTCTTTAATAGCTAAGCATTCTAGGTATATTGCTTTTTTCCTTTTTTGTGATTCATTCAGTTTCTTCGAGAAAAACCCAACCGGTTTTTCTTTTCCATCTTTTTGAATTTGTTTTAATATTGCACCTATTCCACTCAACGAGGCATCGGTATAAATCCTAATGGGCAAGTCTTTATCGAATATTTCGAGTATAGGTTGTGAACATAATATGTTTTTTATATCGGTAAAAGATTTTTCGCACTCTTCTGACCACACAAATTGAACGTTTTTCCTCAATAATCTATTTAGTGGGTCTAGTATTATTGAACCATTTGGTATGTACTCGTGGTAAAAGTTAATTTTCCCTAGAAATTGTCTAATGTTCTTTTGGGTTTTTGGGATTGGAAAATTCTTTATTGAAATGATGTTATCTTTGATTGGTCTTACAGTGTTGTTCCCAATTATGTGTCCTAAATATTTCACAGATGCTGCTGCAAATGTGCATTTTTTAAATTTTAGTCTGAAACCTTCGTTTGTGATTGCTTTGAGTACTCTTTCTATGTGTTCTAAGTGTTTTTCAAACGACTCTGAAAATATTAAGATGTCATCAATGTAGTTTTCTGTAAACCCTTTAAGGTTGTGTTTTCTTAATATGTTTGATAGAATTCTTTGGAAAATTGAAGGTGACGTTTTTAATCCAAACGGCAGGCAGGTCCACTGGTAATGTCCTTCCTGTGTGACAAATCCTGTTTTCGGCTTATCTTCAATACACAGAGGTATGGACCAAAATGCCGAGTTAATATCATGTGTGGTAAAATATTTACAGTTTCTTGCTTTAACTATCAAGTCATTTATTAATGGAAATGGTTGTGCTTGTGGTATTATTATCTTGTTTAATTCACGAAAATCAATACAAAGTCTTGACTTTGTATTCTCATCTTTTTTAAATGCCAAGGTTACTGGCGCTGCGAATGGACTGTAAGATTCTTCAATTAAATTATTTTTTAGCAAATTTGCTATCTGATTTTCTATTTCTTTTTTGTCTTCTATAGTGCAGCGATAAGGCCTTTTGCTGCAGTACCTATCCACCAGTAAATCAATTCGGGCTTCATATTCATTTACTGTACCTACATCATATTTATCTCTCGCAAATACTGTATAATATTTATCTATCAATCTTTGTATTTGAGTCTTTTTGATGTTATTTAAGTAATGTAGGTTTGTTATGAATTCATCTGTATTCACATGCTCGTTGAAATTTATTTTAATTGGTTTATCTTCTAATCTGGGCACAGTTTTTATATTCCTTTCCCGATTTTGCGATATCTTTAGATCTTTATCTTGTGTTAATTTAAATTTTTTTATCATATCCAGTCCAATAATGAAATCTTCAAAGTCGACTTTGTCCACGATGAAAATATCAACGTCTTCTTCTATATCAAAAATCTTCACTCGTAGGCTTATTAAACCGTTTGTGTATGTCACACCATTGACTGTCCTGAGTAATGTTCTATTTTTATCTTCTAGATTATTTTGTATTTTGACTAATCTTTTGTTTATTAGAGAGACTTGGGAACCTGAATCATATGTTCCTCTTACTTGTATTTTGTCTTCTAATAACATATTTATTTTTATCAATGGTGTGATTACTCGTTTTTTGACTCTTCCTTTAAATTTACTTCCATTACAGAATTACTACAGATTACTTTGTTTTCTGTTCCTATTCTTTTAAACCAGCATGACTGTTCTGGGTGGTATCGGGTACCTTTATTTAAATTTTCACAGTTTTTGCATGGCTTTTTACTTCCAATGAATTTCCTGTTGTCATATTTCTCTTCCCTCTTCCGTACGAAGTTGGTATTATTTACCAAGCTTTCACATTTTCTTATTTCATGAAGCAATCTCGTTGAGTTTTCACATTTTTCTGGATCCATTCTGTTTCTTACAAATTCGGGTAAGCCAGCTGATATAAGCATCACTAAGGTTTTCCCTCCAATATTTTCATCCATATCTAATAATAGCTTTTCTTTTCTTATGGCATATTCGACCAGCGATCCTTCTTTATATTTGTAATATATGGCATACATTCCCATACTCCATCCCTTATCGGCAAATGAATCCAGAAATTTATCTTTCCACTCAGACCAACCCGCTTCTATTTTCAAAGTTTTCAATGTTGCAGAGTGCCAGTCTGCACATGATTTGTCTAAAAATAGTCTTAATATTTCTATCTTTGTTGTGTCTTCCTTAATTTCAAATCGCTTACATTCTCCTTCAAATGTTTCTATCCATTGTTTGGCATTTGAGAATTTACATACACATTTCTCAATCATAAACCTTTCCGATATATTTTTCAAGTTCAGTTGACCTTCTTTGTTCTGAGTAGATGCTAAAACTTCTGTTTGTTTCATTTCTTTTGAATATAAGTCATTAAACATCAAATTGGAATCTTCGTCAAAGTAGGTTTGTATCATATTATTATCTTCTGTACATGTAATCCATATTGTTATTTCTTGGCCTCTTTGATTTAAACTTCTTTTCACTCTTTTGTAGCTATCTGGCTATCACGGGCACTTTTTCGGGGGGCGGGGGGGGGGGGGGGGAGGTAAAGAATGGGTGCGGGTACTTACTCTTGGCAGGGCGGGAGGGGTAATCCGTGATAAGCTCCGTGGGCCACAAATTTCACCCACACACGCACACACACCTCACGGCACGGTTCGCCGTGAGTCGCACTTTCGGTTTTGCCGAAACAGATGTCCGCAGGCCACACACACTACAATCGTCGCTTCTTTGCCTTTACAATATCGCTCGTAACGCACGCCGTAGCTCAAGTGAAGAGCGGCTTCTCGCAGCTCCTTCACGGCTCGTCGGGGCTGTCTTCGGGGGGCTGCTTCCGGGTCAGCGATTGGCGGGAGGTCCTCGGGTAACAGCGATTAGCCTATTTATTGGCTGGACCTCCCGACTGATTTCCGACTGGTGGCCGAGACGGGGGGAGTACGGTGAGGACGGCCGGTCTGGCTGAAGCGCGAGGTGGCGGCGGGGCGAGGGGGTCTCTCATAGCTTCGCTCGGTACACGCGGGATGGGTACGCGTGTACCGAGGCTGTTCGGGCTGCAGCGGGCTTCTCCGTGTGCGTGTCTCCGTGGGGTCTTTGGTCGGCTCGATGGTCTTCGCTCTTCTTTCTTCTGCGCTGGCGGGGGGGGGGGGGGGGGGGATTCGCTTTCGGGGAAGGGTTTCTTACTGCTAGTTAACTATCCTTAATACTAAAGTAGACTACTTAATACTAAATTCTTATTTTTTTTTGTATTCGGTAGCGAGCGGCGGGACTTGAGCCAGGCTGGGGGCGAGCCGTAACGTACCACGTTACAATATATATATATTGTGACGTGATTTTTTTTCCAATCGCGGTCACACTAAGAAAAAAGCATAGATCGTGTCGCTACCGTATCGTTACAGTCTACCGTGAGCAGACTGATACGCTCAAATAATCGCCCTCGTCAAATGAGATTCCACGTAGAGCGACTCGGGTAGCTCAGTCAAGGTCGGGGCTCTAATTTAATCGGTGGAGAGCATCTCGCAACCCGCACCCTGAGCAGCCGTGGATTTACGGCCCCGCTGCCCCGCGGGTGCATCCGGCGTAGTCGTGTACGAGCCCTCGCTCGTGGATCCCGATAACGTCCTTGTCTACGTTGTTGTGTGTCCTTGCGGAGGTCAAATAGCTCAGTCGGCCTCCAGTTTAGCACGGTTTATAATACCGGCGAAATAATAGTTAACTGGCGCCCACCGGGAAGCCGATGCGCCTGCGGAGGCGGCGGCCGAAGGTGACGTTCGGTTTCGAATTTTCTTTTCGGTTTTAATTTTTTTGAGCTCCCGTCCGGTCTCGGAAAAATACGTCACAATATATTAGGGCGTTTGCAAAAAAAAAATTTTTTGTTCTCGGAACCAAGCTCAGAAGTTTCGTTTAGATGTCAAAGTAGGCCTCTGAAAATATGAGCCCTTAATATAAATATTAAGAATGTGCGCATCGCACTTTTCGATTTCCCATAAGAATAACACAGGAAATTTTTTTTTTTCCGATATTCGTAACTGATGAACCATAAATAGCGCTGCAATCTCCATCAACTATTTCTGTAGAGAATTGAACGCTCTACAGAAAAGTTTCCGTATCATTTTTCGATTAATTAACTCATTGAAAAGTTATTCAAGGTCAAATTTGAATGCATTATTAATTTAGCCGTTTTCTTTATAATCCTTCGAATTTGATTAGTTTCAAGGTTTTAAAATGAATTGAACGTTTGTTTCTAAGGTCTTTGAGTTAAAAAAATTAAACTATTATCTTTTATCATTAAAGATTGCTGCAATTTTAATGAAAAACTGTTTTTAAATAGATTGCACATAAAAATAAGTTAAATTTTATTCATGACCTGAAGAGTTATTCGTGTTTCTGCGTTTTCATAATTCAGACCAGCAGACAAATGATTTTATTTAAGATATACGTATTCATGACTAACAAATATTGTAAATAATTTACTTAAAACTTATAACAAATAAAAAATGTATTACTTCTCATATTTAAAATGTTTTTGTTTAAAAATGATTTTTACAGATTTACATGAAATTGATGTTGCTGAAGAGTTGTCTTATTGTAGTTGAGATATCTCTGCCGATGTTCACGAACTACTTGCAATAAATATTGCAGTTGTTGCTCATCTTTTGTAAGGCAATTGTTGTATTCCTCAACCAAAGCAACACCTCGTTCAGCTACATCATTAGTGACTTTCAACGTATTGAAATATTCTGAACATTCCTTGTATGAATCATCACTGCACCATGTTGAAACATCATCCTCCAAAAAATCGGATGGCAAATCGAAGTTTTTAAAAAGTTCTAGCGAATTTTTAAAGACAAAGTCACTCGAATCTTTTTGTAATAAAGATTCAAGATTTTGCTCCATAATCTCATACCGTTGACGCATTGTGGTAGAACTTTCCCGATTTTGAATTGCAGCAACAATTTTTTTCTTCACATCGACACATACATTATCGTCATATGAATCCTACTCTTTTTACGCAGCAGCTAAAATGAAAATGGCATTCCTGTGAGTCACTTGTGATCGATCAAGTGCAACACAGAGTTCAGGGGTTATTATATAAAATTTTTGAGTTTGTTCCGGTTGGCTAAGTTGACTTTCAAAATGAGATACGTCAGTAGATATATGACTCGATGTTGTTGCTGATGGGTTAGATTGAAATAATAAAGATTTTTGAGTCGCTGGAGCCACATTAGCGTCAGGTTCGTTTGTACCTAAGAGTAATTATTGAAAGTTGTGGTTTTTGGTCGGGCAGTGGGCCGGATTGACGGCCCTACTGACGCCGCTCGCTCACCCAGCAGTTGCCGAATCTCCGGGGAAGATTTTTCCCGGATCCCGGATTCGGTCCTCCCGCCTTTTTTCGGGCGGGCGGGCGTATTTGTTTGTTCTTTTTTTGGTTCCCTCGAAGTAGGCTACGTAATTGCAGGTACGGAGAAGCACCGCGCGAGGCAAACGCCGGGTTGTTTCACCCCGGCTGTGCTTACCCGGGAAGTTTGGCCCAGGAGGGTCGGAGGAGACCCCGCGCAACAAGCAGGCGGAAGCCGGACACCCGCTTCCGCGGACCAGGAGGCCGGAGGGACGCGGGTAATGACCCACGTACCGGGTTTCCCGTCCCTCCCGACTACACGGCCTGGAGCCGTTCTTGTCCCGCCGAATCCATGGACGCCGCGGACCGCTCATCACGGCGCCTCCATGTGCGGGGATCAGGAGGGTGAGATGCAACGCGGTGAAGTTATGTAGCGTACCGCGTGGGCCCACCGCGAAGCAGGAGAGACGCCACAATTTCGCGAGGGAGGCCTCCCCTCGCGCCCATCTCACCCCATCGGATTCTGGGAGGAAGGAGTCCATGGTCCTCGGCATCAATCGCTGTGAGCGGGGGAAATTCTCACGAGTAGCGGGGAGCGGCCGGGGAAGAAACCCACTCCGCGGCGCCTTAGCCATAGAATTAGGCTACATTCGGGAGTAGCGCGAGAGAGGGGGAAGCAACGGTGCGGTCAGTCCCGCGAGCTCATGAGTTGAGGCAGGTATTCGGTGACAAGTAAAGTGAGCGAGCGGTTGCAGAGTTTTGGAAGCAGCGTCTCTCGGGCGGGCACACCGGTAAGTCTCCTCTCTCGCTGTTACTCGGTGCAAGCCGGAGATGCCGGCGCCGAGTCCAATTTCCTTTGCGAGGTTATCGTTCTCGCATATATTTTTCATCTTGCCGTTGCGTTTCGGTTGCCCCTGGCAATCCCGTGGACTCGGTAAGGCATGTCCGGCTGGAGCTTCTCTCTGGTCAGGTTCCTGTCCTTTTTTTTTGTTCGTTTGTAGTCTGCTATCGTCGTTCGCCTCCGTTCCTCACTCTATCCCCTTCGTAAAGCCGTCTGATACTTTGTTTTATTCAGTCGCGGAAATATTACTCCCCGTCTAGTTAGTCCCTTAGGCTCTATTCCGCGGGATCGGATGGTACAATTTTGGTATCAAGCGTGCCGGTTTTGTGGGCTAGCTGCGACAACCCGCGAGACAAGGGAACTCGTGCGCGCTGGATCCCGTTCGCTAGGTCGATCGGTGTTCGCGGGCTACGAGACGCGCTCGAGGTCACGGTCGCGCCTTGTTTACTTAGGCCGGCTCCCGCCAGTTATCGTTCCTAGGCTATCTGGCGATCGATGGCTGTTTGTTTTCTAAAGCGTACGATTCCACTGGCTACCTTCCGATTTCGTCCACAGAAAATTATTACCGGCTACATTCCGTTTTCGCCTGTAGAAAATTATTACTGGCTACATCTCACTTTCGCCCATAGTGACCCATCACCGGCTACATCCCGATTTTCGTCCACCGTAAAATATTGCGGGCTACATCTCAATTCGTCCATCGTTAAAATATTACTGGCTATATTTCCACCTCATCAATAGTGCAACATTACTGGCTACATCTCAGTTTTAGAACCCGATCTCGTCCCTAGTAGAAATTTTTACCGGCTACCCCGTAATTTCGTCGACACTAATTCTTGCGGGCTAACGCTCCAGTCTCGTCCATAGTTCACGTCTCCTTGGCTACTTCCGATTCCCCATAATAGAAAATTATTACCGGCGACCCCTCGCTACCAGCATCACTTAGTTTTGTCTTTGGGGCGCATCGCGTTGGCCCCACTAAATGATTTGAGTTGGAAGAGGTTGCGTTTTCCGAATTTTGACCATGGAAATTGTCATCGACGAACGAATAAAATATTGAAATCTCGCTTCGTGCATTGTCACTCACCCGTCCACACCCCTCTACCATTGTTTCCGAGGTGGGCTGAGCTAGTCGGAGTCTCGCCGGCCTCGCCTCTTGCCCCGCGCCACCCCTAACCGCGGCCGCGATGTCCCGCGACAAAGAAAAAAATTATGCCGTTCGTCGAACGGTGGTACGCGAGTACCTGGAGCCCCGTCGCGGGCATAAAACGTGGCTTCCACCTTGCCCGGCGGCAAGGGTTAGGCTCGGTCGGTTCCCCAGGGATCAGGTGATCGGGTCGTGGGTTCGAGCCCGCGGAACCGGTCCCGAGCCGGGTAAGCGGGGCGTTGGAGAGTTGGGGGCCGAAGTGTGCGGGAGGGTGAAATTTCCCGTCACAAAGTATATTGCAGCAGTAATACACTGTGACGTGGTAGGTTACAATTCGCCCCCAGCCTAGTTCAAGTCTCGCCGCTCCCTAGAGAGAATCCGCGTTAGTCATAGATAAAATAGACTTAAGCAAAGACATGAGAATTTAGTATGAGAATAGTAATTTAGGATAAGGAACCCTTTCCCGAAGTGTAATTTCACCCCCCCACCCAGCGAAGAAAAGAGAAGAGAGAAAATTGAAGAAACCCGAAGCGAACAACGAAGAACGAAGACCGAAGACCCCACGGAGACGCACACTGCAAGCCCCCTACAGCCCGGACAGTCTCGGTACACGCGTACCCATCCCGCGTGTACCGAGCGAAGCTATGGGAGACCCCCTCTTCCCGCCCACGGCTTCGCGCTACAGCCAGACCGGCCGTCCTCACCGTACTCCCCCCGGTCAGCACCCCCCGTCTCGTCCGCCAAGGGAATTGCGACAACACGCGGGGAGACGCACGAGGAGCGGCAGAGCGCGAGGGAAATCAGTCGGGAGGTCCATCCAATAAATAGGCTAATCGTCGTCACCCGAGGACCTCCTGCCAATCGCCGACCCGGAAGCAGCCCCCCCGAAGACAGCCCCGACGAGCCGTGAAGGAGCTGCGAGGAAGCCGCTCTTCACTTGAGCTTACGGCGAGCGTTAAGAGCAATTGTGCGTATTAGAAATCACGAGAGGAAATTTTGTGTGTGGCCTACGGGCAAATTACTTCGCGAAAACTATAGTGTGTGGCCTGCGGGCATTTCCCGAAGAGAAGTAAGCCTCACGGCGGATTGTGCCGTGAGGTGTGTGTGTGCGCGCGTGGGTGAAGGGTGTCCACGGATTAACTTAAGGATTACCCCGCCCCGCACGAGTAAGTACCGGCATCCATTCTTTAGCCCCCCGTATTTTCACCCAAAAATGACCCGTGCACCCCCCTCCCGCTAGTTGCTAATTAGAATTAGGGTAAATTTAGTAATTGCGATAATCTGTCGCCACGAGAGCGACAAAGATAGCCGCGAGTAACAGCGAGCGAGCGACGGTAATCTGTCGTGCCGGTACAGAACTTCTCCTCCCGCGTCCCGCTCTTCCCTTCGCCACGAAGTCCGAACCCGTCCCCCTTGGTTCTCCCCTCCCCGCCCCGCGAAACTTGGAGACCAAACCCCGACCCGAATATTCGAGAACATTCTCCAATATTCTGCCGAGGCAATAACAATAAGAAGCCCTGGACGGTGTATGCCACGGCCCAGAGAAATCTCATCGGTATCCCTTCCCCTCGTTCCCCCCGCGACCCGTGCCGATCAGCCCGAGCTGCCGCAAGTGTTGATAAACACTTTCGGCAGACTCCACAGCCGGCTTCGTGCCTCCCGTCCCGCCTCCTTTCCCCCTCGTCGCGGTGCTACGCCGAATAAGTAGCTGGCGCCCACTCTGTATTATCTAGAATTTAAATCTTTATTTATTTCACTGTACGCTTTCTCATTTTTTTTCGGATTTACTTTTTTTTCAATTCTCCCTGTTCTCTTTTTATTCGGTATTATGTACTTTTTATGAAACGAAATCATTTATTTATTTCTCAGGATTCTTTACTTATTCTTTTTCTCACCCTTTCTTCCCTCCCCCCCCCCCCCCCGGACTTTCCCGCTGACTCGCCGCGAAAGGCGAGAGGATCAACAAGAATATCGTTACAATATACACATTTGTACACCTAAGTCTAAAAGGATATGAATAAAGAAAAAGGGAAAACACAATTGATAAAATACAATTTATTCGAAGTAAAAATAATAACAAATACAAAATGAAGAAAATATATATATTGTAACGTGGCACGTTACGTGTTTGAGAGAAACCTAGATAATCTCCAAGGATCCCCGTGAGGAGCGATTTCATGAAAGAGGTTGATTTATAAATTGAGGTTCAAAATCCGTAGTTTTATTTATTTCAATAACTGCACTTTATTGTCCGTTTATTGATCGATGCGCAACCGGTTTATTTTTCGAACAATGTGTTCAAATGCGGAGAGAATAATTATAACGAGATATCTGAAGACTTCGATACTCGACAACCGTTCCCAATAACGGATGATGAACCACTAAAGAGAAGGAAAAGTATCGAGAGCGCGTGTTTAGAAATTTCGGAAATTGAGAATACTCTAGAGCGTCACGCATTGGCGTAATAAACACGCGACTCGAAACAATAAGCGTAGAAGTTGTGAATTTCCAGAGGTCATATTTCGCCGAAACATTATGGCTTTTCCCCGGCCTAGCTCGAGGTCCCGCCACACACCAAAAAAAAAACGTAGGATACAATAGTTATAAGGCCTTAGTGAGTAAGTAGGTTACTTTAGTAATAGAATTGATGAATGTAAACATTTTCTGCCGAGTATTTTTCCCTTCACCCCTTTGCTGTGAGTCCCTCACTCAGCCACCCACCCATGAAGAAAGAAGACCAACGATAGAAGAGAAAAGGCACGAGGACTCAAGGACAACCTGTGCAGACGCCCGAAGAGAGCCCGAAAAGCCTCGGTATGCGAGCACTTACCGCTGCGTACCGAGCGAAGAATCCTGGACCCTTCTTGCCGCCGGACCCCTCGCGCGGAGACACCAGCTGCGAGCCCTCACCGTACCCCTCTCGTCGGCACAATCCCGTCGTCCGCCGTGGCTTGATAGACGTCACCGCAAGGAGCCCCCCCCCCCCCCCCCCTCCCCCCTCACCGCGCGACGGCCGTGTTCGCAAAGAGGAGCCGTGCCGCGCGGGGAAAATTCGGCGGCTCTTCCGGCCAATTAATATACGACTCACCACCCCGCTGGGAGCACCCACCAATCGCCTACCCGAGAATTGCCCCACAACGACAGACCTGACGAGCGGTGAAGACACCGAAAAGGACCGCTCATCACTTCGAGCTACGGCCTGCGAGCGATACGGTGTGTGAGCGAGGGTGCGAGAGAGTGAGTGCGAAGGCGCGAGCGAATAAGCATTACGAGCTATTTGGATTATGACGACGAACCGGCTACCTTCACTGGCTATATTCTTTCGGCGACCGTTGCAACCAGAACTGGGATTTGGTCGACACGGTTTCGGCGCGAAGGTTGAGTGAGTACCCTGCCGCATTAACTGTGCTACCCTGATCCCCCCAATCCCCTTTGAAATTATTAGCCTCTAAGCATTATCATTACTGGTTTTTTTTTCGGTTCTCTTTCTCTTCTCGCCTGGGTTGCGCTTGCCCTAGCCCGATATTTTACCGCGACCGCCGTCTAAACGGATTAACCCGCGCGCGAGCAGCGGTGGTCTGTTTCGCTCACTCTCACGAGCGTAGATGCGGTGGGGTAACGATGCTCTCCTCGTCTTACAACCATAGTAAACACTACCGTCTCTCGCCGACTTCCCAGTGGTCTGTTTCGCTCACTCTTACGAGCGTAGATGCACTGGGGTAATGATGCTCTGCTTGTCTTACAACAGCAGCGAACACTTGGCCCGCTAATGCTCATCGAGTGAGTGCTGTCTTGACACGTGCTGTTTAAAGAGCCGGGTACTTTGACGTACAAATAAACCCATCGATGTTTGCTATCCGTTAATCCTAAACATTAACTAACTAATATTATTAACTAAAAAATACCCGCGGCCGCAGTCATAATAATCCTCACATCCTAACGCTTTTTCTTGCATGTTCTGCATCCACGTTTTTTTCTTTACATTGTTCAGTGGATTATTTTGTGTATTAATTTGTAAGGTATACGAATGTTAAATAATTTATAATTTACAAGGCCTGCAAATAACGTGTGTGTCTACAGTGCATGAGGAAGCGTGAAAAGTAGACACCCGGATATCACTTTTCATCGCTTCACAATCGACGGAGTCACGTAACTTTACGTTTGTTATCTACGATCTTTTGTTTTTCTGATTTCCATTTCTCCCGCCCGAATTTTTGTCTAGAAGTTCAATTTACAATCATCACAATTTTGCTACGTGAAACAATCAGGAGTCATTTTCTTCTTTTTCGTTACAACATCGTCTGTTTTTCAATAAATGGTTTTAAAAACAGTTTAAAAAATTATTAATAATTTGTTACAAAATAGGTTAGAAGCCCCAAGGAATAGATGAATCCTCAAAAAATCCTTTAACAATCCACTTCAAAGTTGATAACTAAAAATTGTAATAAATTGTAGGGAAAAAATGAAAAAAAAACTAAATTGATAAATAAATTTAAAAAAAATCGTCACAAAAAAGAACAAAAATCCTGAAACAATCGATTTGAAAAATCACGAGAAAAAAAAAGTAAGGAAAATAATTGAGAAAAATAACATAAGCCGTTAGCACATTAGGAAAAATTATTAAAAAATGAAGAGCAAAAATCCTTGAGCAGTCGATTAAAAAATTCGTAAAGAAATTCACGACGAAAAAAAAGTTAAAAAAGCCAAATATCGCAAATAAATCACAGGATAAAGTCATTCAAAATTAAGGACGAAAATCCTTAAACAATTGATTTAGAAATTTCTGAAAACTTTACAATAAAAAGATATTTAGAAATTGAAAACTAGAAGATGAAAAACTTATAAAAATTCTAATTTCGAAAGGAAAAAATTGTTAAAAATTCATTTAAAAAATCGTAAAAGAATAGATGGTAATTATTTTGGCTATTCCAAATGAACTGTATTTCCCAGGGTTACTCTTTTTCTTTTAATCGGACGAAAGCATCTAAAACTGCGATAATGTTCATTTTTTTCTGCATTAATTTCGTGTTTGTTTCACGGGGTTTTATTGCGCATGCATTTTTTTCTATTTTATTATTGTGCGAATTATTGAACCGCTGAGTCTCCCACGCATTACCGTAAAATATTATTCGGTTTTTTTATGCATCCTTTTCCAAGCGAGAAATATGGATTGTACGGTGTAGAAATAAGAAATTAGATGACTTGACACCAGCACAACTTGCTAATAACAGAGTTTGCAGCCGCCATTATTCCCCGCATGATTTTCAGTGTTACGGCCGAGAAGGTAAGCGAAGAATTAAAGATCACGCGGTTCCAAAGATATAATCAGCAACGAACTGCATGATCTTAAATTGAGTGAAGACTTGCAATCGCAGATTGATGCTGACACTGCTTGTTCTTCAAAAGCATGTGCACCGGTGGTCGTCGAGTCAGCGATCGGTACCATTGACAACTGACAAGTCAATTCGATTATTTTTCAAAATCGTCCCGGTTCTGTTATCGCTCCTGTGAATTCAATTCATCGGAATTCACGGAAGAAAGGTTTTTCAACCGTCACAGCCATTGGGGCTCGCCAAGTTCGATTACTGAAATCTCTCGCAACGAGATAGAAATTCACAAGCAGAAAATTCGTCGATTGGAGGCTGCTGTCCGCAAGACTAATGATCTCGTGAATTATTTGAAATCCGTTAAGTTTCTAGGTAATCAACAACAAACTTTTAATGAAATGCAGCTTCGTCACCGCAAGCAAAGATCTTGGTCCGAAGCCGAAAAGCAATTTGCTTTGACTTTGTTCTACATATCGCCGAAAGCGTATAATCATTTCAGAAATAAAATGAAGTTTGATTTGCCTTGCGTTCCTCTCATCAGGCGGTGGATCAATGAATCGAATTTGACAACTGGCAAAAGCCAAGGTATATTTGACAGGTTAGCAACAAAAGTCGAAACTATGACTAATAATAAACCCGACTGCGTTCTGATGTGGGACGAAGTAAGTTTGAAAAAACTGCTCGAGTACGATCCTACGGCCGATCAGGAGGAAGGATTTGAAGATCTCGGAGACCTTGGTCGGACGAACCAGCTAGCTTCTCACGCTCTCACATTTTAAATGTCATAATTTTGAATGTCATAGACAAAGTTCATTCCATCGGGCTCGTTATAAAAGCTACAGTCTGCGACCAAGGTGCTACCAACCGAACGGCAATAACTTCTCTGGGTGTTACCGTAGAAAAACCTTTCTTGATCCGAGACTCGCGAAAAATATTTTTCATGTTCGACGTTCCCTACCTGATAGAAAAAGTGCCGAATAATTTGGTGGGGAAAAAACTATTCGTAATCGACGCAGGTGAGATTTCGTGGAGCCCTATTTCGCAACTCAGGGACTTGGAAAGAGATCGCGCTCGTAAAGCTGCTCCAAAACTAACCGATAAACATATTAATCCGAACACCTTCGATAAAATGACGGTTAGCCTTGCGACTCAGGTTTTTAGCGCATCTGTCTGTGCCGCCTTAAGTGCGGCTCACCTGACTGGCGAAATACAGCATCCTCATTGTTCGGCGACTGCAAACTTCTGCAAAAGATTGAACGATCTCTTTGATTGTTTGAACAGTCGCCGATCTATGGATCCAAATCTCTTTCCGAGCTCTTTCCTCTTCCTAACCTCAGGTGGAAGAATATCTGCAGATGAGTTTGACGTGGATGGAAAAATGGACCGTAAATGGATCAGAATCCACTCTCCCTTGCATTTCGGGTTTCATGATGACAATCAGAAGCGTTCTTCAACTGTGGGATGATTTGCGAAAGACAGGAACGATTTACTTTGAACTTCAAGAGTAAATCAAGATCCTATCGAGAATCTGTTTTCGATTCTGCGGGGTCGCGGTGGGTACAATGCGTACCCATCAGCAATGACCTTCCGTTGCAACCTGCAGTACGCTATGACTGCACACTTGATGAAACCTTCCTCATCATCGAATGCTGAGTCGGACGATGCAATGACCCTACTTCCAATGTTAAATACCCATAACAACAATGAGGGCCTCGCTTCCGATGCGAAAACTGATTTCCGGAAAGAAATTGACGCACTCGTCAATCACGATTCGATTGTCGAGATCGAACGAGCCCCTGATCGTTGCGTGGACGGAAGTATTTCTTCGCCAAGCGAAAGCGATAAATGGACGGTTCACGAAATCGTCGACCATTTTCCAATCGATCATCGAACTGTAAAAAATTCCATTGAAAAGATGAACAGTAGGTCGGAGATTGATCAACTAGTCGTCGGCTGCTTCAATGGCGAGTGTGTTGCCGATAAACAGATCGAGAATAAATACGTCATAGAATCGAATCCATCGTTGGACAGTTGCAATCTGGAAAACTGTGCCAAGACTTACGTGGCGGGATATCTGATTTTTAAATGTTTGGAGAAATTTAATTGCTTGAACTGCTCGGCTGAGTTATCAAAAAGTAATCATAATTTCGAAAATGCGAACGAGCTTTTGATCTTTTTCCAAGCTTATACATGTGAAGAAAACTTCGAGCTTGGAAAGTTAAAGATTCCCGCGGAGGAATGTAGTAGAGTTAACGTCACTATCTATGACGTTTGTACAGAAGTTTTTTCAGCCGAGCCACATAGAGTCAACTTAAATAAATATCTCGAAAGCTGTATTAACAACACTTTGTCGGAGAAGCATACCGACTTTTGGCGCATCGAAGGACCCTGTCGTGAACACCGCAATTATATAGTGCGCCTTTTCGTCCGCGTTCACGTTTATAATAAGGTGAAGTGGTTATCGCGTGATTTGAGAGACCGTGGCAAAAGTACTCAAACCAGTAAATCTCTGAAAGCCAATAAAAGACGCACCGTTTATTGTGCAGGTGCGAAGCCTAACGCGAAGTTAGAGAAAATAAGCCATCAGTAGATCGGCATGGAATAATTAGTCCTTTGATCGTTTGGCATATTAATGTATAATTATGAATTCTTAGATAACTTGAGACTCGATAGTCACGCATGGTGATTAGAGGATTAATTGGTAATTTGTATAGTTAAACTTTGCCACGTTCTCACTCAGTCAAAAAAATATTTTGTATTCGTAAAGAGCAAATAAATTATTTCATTAGCATATATGTTAGGAAATAACTGCGTCGGGTATAATATTCTGTAGCTTTACTCGCATGTTTATTAATAGTTTTTAAGTTCCAAATTATGTTCCCATCCTCATACCTTATTATGTACCTTTCCCGATTCCCGATGGAAGAGACCCACCACTTTCCCATGGTTTCCATCGAGTAATCATAGTTTACACTTTTCTAGTTTTTTTTTTCCAAGAATGTGGACACCTCCATTTGCACGTTGGTAATCCAACTAACAATGCTAATATTATTCTCTATCCCGTAAACTAAGATTAGCTAAGACTGGGCATGTTTGTGTGAATAACTAGACTTCGCAGGTCGTCACTGTGTACATTTAGTTATCCACAAAAAATTGAGAATGCGCAATTTCATTTTCGAGTGAGTGCGAACTGCAATATATGAAATACTGCGAGGGTATATGGGTAGATAATATGAAGCCGAAAATATATACACCTATCGAATTATCTCCTCGCTCATAGTATATCATATACAGGCAGGAAGTGTACAGGAATGTACACTTTCATACTGACAATCACTGAAAATCTCTTTGCAGAGATCCTATATCCGCTTTAAATTCAATTGCAAGAAGTACTGAATGATTTTTACGTTTCTTGAATTCTAGTCACGCAGAGAGACTAGATAATAAAGTTCGTCTATACTTAATTAATAAACGAAAAAGAAAAAACTGGGATCGAACCGAGAAGACACGGTTTCCGAAGCTTACAGGCTATCACCTCCACCACGCTCTGTCTTGAATAAAAGTCGAGTTTCATTGTATTTATTTTACTGCAACGCCTGCTTAAGATTACATGCATACTCGCATAGTTGTTGTGTTCCGATGACTACATTTACTTTTTGTTAATATCCGTTAATTATTTCCGCTTTTTTCGATGTGCTAAAAAAAATGTGAGAGATTGACCGCTGGTCTTTTTATATGATTTTGTAAATTAATATGTTAGCAAGTTATATGTATCTTCTTTCGGCTATAACTATGCGGAAGGAATAATAATTACACGGTTGTGTAATAATTAATCGGTGCGTGCACTTTAATTAGTTAACATACCTGGCTTTTTTACTGCGTGCGAAAAACAAAAAAAAAAACAAAAATCGGGAATTGAACCTACGATTTCGCAACACGAAATTCGTGCAGAAAATAGAAGAAAGAAGTTGCCCCCACAGCGCGGTGAATCCCGCCTAGTAGGAGGAGTCTTTCGATCCAACGACAGCAGAGACTCCCTGCGGCAGTAAGCATCGCAGAACGTTTTGCTTCAAGCGGGCCATTAGAAGTACGCTTCTATGGAGATCCATATTCTTTGGTAATATTATAAAGAAGCCCCGGACAGTGTTCGTACGGTCTGAGGAGTCTCGAAGTTCCCCTCGTTCCCCGGTCCTTACTTAGCCGATGCCGCGAGTTTTGATAAACACTCTCGGCGGCCTTCATACCTCCGTGCTACCCCGATACAGTAGCTGGCGCCCATCCCAAGTCTCTTTCGACAGCGTACAGCTGACACCGGTCGCTCGCCCCCCCCCCCCCCCCCCCTCCCGCATCTCCCGTCCGTCGCGAATTATATTGTATTCTTGCGAAACCCCAGTTTTAGTTTTAGTTTTCATTTTTTTCTTGTATAGCGTTAATTTCTTTTATATATTTCTTTATTATTATTGGTAATCGAAACATCTTTGTAAATAAGTCACGTTGATTATCTATTTTTATTACTCTTCTGTCCCTCCCCTTTCCGCCCCGACTCACAGTCGTGAGAGACAAATAAAACAAAAATATCGTCACAATATATGGTAACGTGGAACGTTACAATTTTCCCCCGGCATAGCTCAAAGACCCGCCACTCACGGGAAATATTTAAAAAGCGTAATTATAAGGATTACAGGGAATAATTATTTTATTTTATGTTCTGTATGACTCGATGTTAACCCCTTTCTCCCCAGATTTCTCCTGTTACCCTCTTGCCCGTTAGCCCCTCTCTCAGCCGCCCTTCTTCGAATAAAGAACAGATAAGAAAGAAGACCGCAGACCCGAAGACGCAAGGACAGTTCCAAGGATAGGCATTAGAACCGCCCAGAAAGGCGGTACGCAAGCAATCATCGCTGTGCACCGAAGGAGGAGGCCAGGACTCCTCTTCCCGCTGGACTCCTAGCGCGGAAACACCAGCTGCGAGCTATCGTCACCCCGCTGGACTATCCACCAATCATCGACCCGACAATTGCCCCACGAGATAGACCCGACGAGCGGTGAAGACACCGAAAAGGACCGCTCGTCACTTCGAGCTACGGCCTGTGTGTGGAACGGTGCGTGCATGTGAGAGAGAGAGTGCGTGTGCGAAACAAGAGGATTATTATAAAACGACTCAGCTTTTCCCTTGGATATTTTCTCTAAACACCAGTGCTTTATTCTTTGTTTAGATTATAAGACGATTTGGCGAGACCCCGGATATCACGCTCCACTCAGAGTGGGATCTAGCGAGTCGCCGACCAGAACATTGCACCCAGCATGGATTAAAATACGAGCGAGTGAGTACCCCCCACCATTATTTCCCCCTTCACCCACCCGCAGTTAATTATACCCCCCCCCCCCCCCCCCGAGATTCGCCACACCCCGTTCTTGTAGTATTCGAGCTTTTGTTTTTTTCTGCTTTGTATTCTTTTTCTTCGTCGATTTAATATCTCCTTGCGAGCGTCGATATTGTAGGGATAGACGATGAGCGTGAGTGGCGCAATTTTCCGCGGTATTTTACAGCGTGCGAGCCCCCCCCCCCCCCCCCCCCCGGCCACGACTCATCACGAGACACCTAGAGACCGCTTGAATTTTCGAAATACTCTATAAATCGTCACGAGTGCCGAGGTAATAGTTTAAGAAGCCCTGGACAGTGCTCCTGCGGCCTGAGAAGTCTCACTCCCCTGTCCTCCCATCCCTCGTTCCCGTCGTTAGCCGCGCCCCGCATATCCCTCACGCCGCGAATATTATTTTATTTTCGTTTCGAGCGATATCTTGTAATTCTTTTTCTTTGTATTGGTTTAACTTGTTCTATTGGTTTACCCTCATTAAATTATTTTCTTTATTATCTCATTTATTTTTCGTTTCCGTTTTTTTCTCCCCGACGTCCCGGTGACCTCCCACGCCCAGACTCACGCCCACGTGAGAGGCGTTAGAATAGATACGGTCATGAATTTTGGCGCCCAACGTGGGGCCTGTATCTCTAAGAGAAGAGGACAAAACAAGATTTTTTTTTCTTTCGCCGATTTCTTTTTGTTGCCACAGTTTCTTTTTCTCGTTTTTTTTCTTATTCTTCCCCTGGAATCTGATAAAATGTTGCTCACCTTGGCACCGAATATTTTGCCCTCTCATAATCCCCGGTTTAAAGTGTCGCACTTCTCGTAGCGACGCAGCCTCTATTCAGGATCTCTTTTGAATAAATTCGGTGTATTCAAGCAGCCATTAATAAAATAAAAATATTTCTTTAAAGAGAAACAACCGATCACGTCCGCTCTCTCTCACAAAACCATCCGTCTACTACTCTCACCTCCTAAATAACAACCTGCATAGCAACGCAAAATCAGTGACCATAACCAAGTGAATATAACGGGATGTACGTTCATGTATCCCTTCTTCGTATATACTTCAATTCGGCTACTCTAACGATATTCGACGTCCTCGTCGATTGTAGCTTCTAAGTTAATTTTCACCAGGAATCGATTTTAGCCTATCTACAGCAATGACGCCCTTGCAGATTCGTTGACTCCGCTTTACTCCCCCAATATCTACAATCAAATATTGATCATTGCCGATTTCTTTCATTACTTCATAGGGGCCTCGATATTTTCGGTCAACTTTCGACGGTCTCTGGTGGCTGGCACTTCGTATCGAATCATGACCAAGTGTCCAGGTTTCAGTTTTTCTGCGTTTTTACGTTCTTGATAAGTTGTTTGGACAGTACTTCTTGATTTGTTTGCAGTAAGTCTGAAACGTCCTTGTTTTTCAACTTCGACACCGAATTGATCATTAAAATCTTTTATTTCACGCTTCAGTCTAAGGACTTTTTTCCGATGGGCTTGTAATTGAAAATTAGCTCGGCGGGCGTTCGCTTTGTGATTCCATGCGTGCTATTATTTATGGCCTATTGTACGTCGTATATCTTCTCGTGCCAATCATAACGCTCGTTGTCGCTGGTTATGGTTGGTAAACGGTTGAAAATGACACTGGTTATTTTTTCAGTTTGACCATTTGCCCGCGGCGTACCTGCAGCAATTAAAACATAGGTGATCTCGAACTTTCAGCAAAAGTCTGTTACATCCGAATTTTCCAAGAACATTTCATGATTTTTTGGTCAGATGACCGATTACTCGACATTTTCATATTGGCAATTCATTGAAAACCTCAAACATGAATCGTGGAGGATGCATTTAATAAAATAATAATTAGTCCGCAGAAGTACATAGACGAATGTTAAGCGTAAATCAAGCGTGCGACGCGCGGTAACCTGATCCGAAGAGATCAAGATAAAAATGCTCCTCGCAGTTGTAGAACATAGGGTCTGCTGTTCGATGTGTGTCACGATGGGCATGATACTCAGAATGACCGTCGGGCATAATGAGAGCAGCACCCCCTGGACTGCAAGTATCGATGAATAATAGATCATCGATGTAGTCCATAAAAATCATGAATGAAACAGAGAAACGAAAAATGAATGTAAGATGTTGTGTTAAGGTTGGCCACGAAGACGGCGGAATTTTTGGGGAAATTATAAGTAAAAAGTAAAATCAAATATGTTAAACACAGGTGAATCGGATCGTCAGGATAAGTTTCTCAATAAATAAATTATACAGAAAATTACAGGAAATAGAAAGATGTAAACCAATTATAAATAATAATTCAGGAAAATAATTAAGTATTAAGATAAAATTGTATGTCAATGATTGTTAACCTCGGAAAAAAACTCATACAGCTTTCGTTCAAATTGGAAATTTTACAAAATACATGAGAAAATTTAACAATCAACAAGTCAAAATGTTAAGAATAATGTAAAGTTGAGAAACACAGAAAATATAATTAATTAATCGAAGGAAGGGATCATGTGACAAAAGTGGAGAGGCGTCGCGCGATTATGACAAAGATGACGCGAGGGTGTCCGGCGCTGAAGCTACCTTTTAGCGCGGACACGGGAGTAGAGACAGAGGTGAATGAAGAGCAGTCAAGTGAGAAAATGACTCAAGAGTAGTAGAAGTAGTCAAGCGAAAATACTTGAGCAGAGACAGTTGATAGTAAATTAACCATTCAAAATTAATTCCGTGGCAGACAACAGTTTTGTAACAATCAAATTATAAAAATTTTAACGATCAGGAACCAAAAAAAATCATTCGATTTAATAAAACGATTCACATCTTTGGAAATCATTTCATTTAAATTGAGTATTTTTCTTCATACTTCATTCAACGTTAAAATCATCGATCCACGTTATTCCTGAAAATCAACCATCTTCATTCGATTCCGACTGAAGAATTTCGTATCTGAGAAGGACGCATAAGTTGAAAGACGATCATTGCCGTCGATTCCACCTCGAATATTCTGTGATAATTTTGGGAAGGACGTTTCATTTAAATCGATTAACATCATCCATCAACCGATTCGTCGCAGCATCCATTACAAGGTAAACCTATTTAGATAAAACCCTATTTCCATAAATGCTTTGCTCATATTATAAATTTTCATTTTTTCTGAATGTTATTTCATTCACAGTTAACCAATTAACAAATATTCGTAATGTTGATAAATAGAAATATTTCGATGGTTAATATTGTAACGTGGTGCGTTACTATTCGACTCCAGTCTAACTCAAGTCCCGCGGCTCGCTACCGAGAATCCACGATAATTATGAATAAGATAGGGTTAAGTAAAAAGAATAAGAATTTAGCATTAAGGACAATAATGTAGCGATAAGAAACCCGTCCCCGAAGTCAAATCCCATTCGTCCCCCCCCCCCAGCGAAGAAGAGGGAAGAAAGAAGACCGAAGACCCCACGGAGACGCACACGAAAATCCCGCTACAGCCCAGAAAGTCTCGGTACACGTGCACCCATTCCGCGTGTACCGAGCGAAGCCATGGGAGAACCCCTCTTCCCGCCCTCCGCCTCGCGCTACAGCCAGACCGGCCGTCCTGACCGTACTCACCCCGGTCAGCACGCCCGTCTCGTCCACCAAGGGAATTGTGACAACACGCGGGGAGACGCAAGAGGGGCGGCAAAGCGCGAGGGAAATCAGTCGGGAGGTCCAGCCAATAAATAGGCTAATCGCTGTCACCCGAGGACCTCCCGCCAATCGCTGACCCGGAAGCAGCCCCCCGAAGACAGCCCCGACGAGCCGTGAAGGAGCTGCGAGGAAGCTCTTCACTTGAGCTACGGCGAGCGTTAAGAGCGATTGCGTGTAACTTTCCTGAGCGCATTGTCTGTGTGTGGCCTACGGGCAATTACTTAAGCGACAGATCATTGTGTGTGGCCTGCGGGCATTACCCGAAAAAGCAGTAAGACTCACGGCGGATTGTGCCGTGAGGTGTGTGTGCGCGTGTGGGTGAAATCAGTGCTCCACGGATTATATTAAGGATTCCCCCCCCCCCCCCCCACCTATTTTCACCCAAAAATTACCCGTGCATTTTTCCCTTCCCCCCCGCCACTAGTTGCTAACTAGAATTAAGGTAAATTTAGTAATTGTACGGATCGGTCGCCACGAGAGCGACAAAGATAGCCGCGCGTAACAGCGAGCGAGCGACGGTATTCCGTCGTGCTGGTACAGAACCCCTCCTCCCGCGCCCCGCTCTTCCCTTTGCCGCGAAGTCCGAACGCGTTCCCCTTCCTTCTCCCCTCCCCTCCCCTCGGATCATTTGGAGACCAAAGCCCGACAAGAATATTCGAGAATATTCTCGAATATTGTGGCGAGGTAATAACGTAAGAAGCCCTGGGCGGTGTATGCCACGGCCTAGAGAAGTCTCATCGGTATCTCTTCCCCTCGTTCCCCCGCGACCCGTGCCCATCAGCTGAGCTGCCGCAAGTGTTGATAAACACTTTCGGCAGTCTCTACAGCCGGCTTCGTGCCTTCCGCTCCACCTCCCTTCGCCCTCGTCACGGTACTACGCCGTATAAGTAGCTGGCGCCCATTCCGTATTAGTCGTTATTTAGTTTACTTTATATTCACTCGATTTCAATATTATATAAGCGTTGTTTCTTTCTCTTTCGTCTATTCCTCTCCGACCTAAGTTATCAACAATTCTTTTATAATTCTTTTTTTTGTACTATTTAATTTATATTAAACAAAAATCCTTTACTTTTCTGCCTTGTATTATTTTCTTTTATTTTGTTGCCTGCCCTCCCTCCCTCGCCCCGACTCACCGTAGGTGAGAGAGCCTAAGAGAAAAATACACGTCACACGCTATACATCCGTTGTTGTCTTCGTGAATAACTATGGGAGTTATGATTTCTATATTAATATTTTTCATGAGGAGTTTTTGCCAAGAGGCTTCTTTCACCTCTTCATACAGTGCCATATATTCGGCTTCTGTAGAAGATATGGCAACTGAATTTTGTCTTCTAGTATTCTACGAAATCGTATTTTGATCATATAACTGAAATAGGAATCCCGATGTACTTTTACGGTCAAGCTCATTGCCTGCCCAATCAGAATCCACGAAGCCAACAAGCATGTTTTCATATTCACTTCTTTTATAAATCAATTTGAGGTTTAATGTTCCTTTAACATATCTCATAACTCTTTTTAAGCATTGCCATAATTCTTGATTATTTTTCTTTCGATATCTGCTCAGCAAGTCAAGAGACACGCTCATATCTGATTGAGTACACAACGTTGCGTACATTAAGCATTCTATTAGATTTTTACATGGTGCTTTACAAGTCACCTCTAAATCTAATGTAGTATAATTCAATTTGACTGGCAAGGGAGTACTAACTACATAACTATTATTCATGTTGAACTTTTTAATCATTCTTTGAAGGTATGCGCTTTGATCTAGCGTAATTATATTGTTTTTCCTGTCAATATTTATACCCAGGAAGAAGTTTACGTCCTTCATATCAACGTTTGAAAATTGATTCATTATAAACGTTTAAAATTCGTCATTGTATTTTCTTTGAAAGTCACAACTAAATTATCGTCCACGTATAGAATGACATAAATGTTTTGGTTCACGTGTCCTCTTTCAAGAATATATAAACAATGATCAACAGAGGAATCTTTAAAGCCGCGTTCTTTTATAGCCTTGTCAAAATGTTGGAACCAGCATCGAGCTGATTATTTCAAACCATATATTGCTTTATTTAATTTACATACGGAATTTTTATTTGCTTTGATTTCGTCAGATACTTGCATTTAAATTTCCTCTTCCAACAAGCCGTTCAAAAAGGCTGTTTTTACATCCATTTGATGAATTAACAGATTGTTCTGATACGAAGAAGCTGAAAGAAAGCGAAGCGTTCTAATCCGTGCTACGGGTGCAAAAGTTTCATTGTCATCTAAAATATATTGTTGACTAAAACCCTTGGCCACAACTCTCGCCTTATATTTGGTCGGATTACCGTGTGCGTCATTCTTAATTGCAAACACCCATTTGCAACCTACAATATTTTTCTTTGATTGACAGGTAATTATGTCCCAAGTATTGTTTTTACAAGGAAAGCAATTTCCTCTTTTCTTGCTTTCTCCCACTCAAATTTATCATCCCGATCTTTTATTTCTTCATAAATTTTAGGAACATCAGAAGCAACCGGCTGTGCACTCATATAAAAATAATATTCTTCATTGTAAGAGATAGCAGGTTTGCTTCTAATCGGCGCACTTCGTCGCAGCTCGTTTTCATCCGGACTTTCTTGAGAGTTTGTCTTATCTGTTGATGATGATTTATCGACTTTATCTCCTTTGATATCAGATTTCTCGACTTGACTCTCATTTCTTTTACATGTTTCTGCGTGTCCCTTACCTTCTAGTTTTTGTCCTTTATCTCCACTAGAATTCTTAATGATCGGTTTTATTTATCTTTTCAAGTTGACTTTTTAAATTGGAATTTTCGGTTTCAATTCCTTCAACTTGTACAAACGGACGTGATGTTTTGAAATTTATTTCATCAAAAATAACATCACGAGCAATAATAAAATTATTCGTTTGTGTATTCAGTACTTTATAGTGATCAGTCTTTTTGTTTTGAAAAACTTAAACGTGCTTGTTTTCCGTAAATACAAGCTTCACAGATCTCATTTGTGAGATTTATAGATTCTATTTCTTTACTATGAAAAAGCATATTATTCCTTTTTATTGCTAGGGCTTTCGATTTGCCTATGTGACCCAAGCGCTCGTGCCAAAGTTTATATGCCACAATTTTTATATTTATACTATTGCACATTACCTTTCGTATAATTAAATCAGTAGCGTATAGATTGTGGAGCGACTTACCCTTAGCTATGAACTTGTCACCTTTTTTAATGGTAGTCTTTTTGTTCTCATCGAAAATTACGTTCATACCAGATTGTCGAAGTCGCCGTAGTGATAGTAAGTAGCACGGAACTTCGGATGCGTATAACACGTTCTCAAGAATCCCAGATATTCCTTGATCTGTGGTTACGTGTATGGTTCTCCCTTTTGGTTGCCCATATACCTTCCCCCTTCTTAGCGATGGAGCTTTTCACTGATTCCGGAAAATCTGTTGCGACTGAAAATACGTCATCTCGGTTAACGATATGATCCGTTGCTCCTGGGTCCAGAAAGAATGTCAACTTATCTGTTGTATTATTTTCATTATTAGGTGACACTCCAATGAATGCGAAGCTACTGGCCGAATCTTGAATTTAAACAGTTTGGATCATTCATTGACGGTCTTTCGAAATTTGTGTCGATTTCTCGTAGTCGTGACAATCCCCTGTCTCATGATATCGTCGTCCACAGAACTCACACTTGTTATTGTTGTTATAGAAATAATTTTTCTTGTAATTATTATGTCTTTGATTTTGCTGAGGATTAAAAGCTCGTGTTAATTTATTGAAAGATTTTTCTTTAAACTTTTGGGAAGGATTGTTAAATTTCTTTTTATTTCCATTGTTTTGTTTCTTTGATTGTTGTTGCTGAACCTCTGTTTGGAGAACTTTTCCACTTGTACCATTTCTTCTGTTTTTTAATTTTATCTCATAGTTTTTAATTTTATCTCATAGTTTTTAATTTTATCTCATAGTTTTTAATTTTATCTCATAGTTTTTAATTTTATCACATAGTTTTTAATTTTATCTCATAGTTTTTAATTTTATCTCATAGTCCTTGTTTCTTTTAATTTTTCTCCGGCTGCTCGAAGTTTGACACTCATTTCATTAAAGTACACGAAATATTTCGTTAATACGACATCTTCTTTGAATCTGAAAGTAATCAATCTTTCCTCGATAGCTAGTTGAGTTGCCAGGCTTTGCCTTTCGTATAACTATTCTATTTCCTTATTATTTCTCGTGCGGTATCACTGTTAATGGCAAACCCAGGTATTGCATCTCTTAAATGTTCGATGATTGCATCTTTTGCAAGGCTTTCTTTCTTTTTCCAGTCATCATTCACAGTTTCTGGTGGATCACTGCCAAGAACTTTTAACGCGTCTTCTTCTTCGATTAATGCTCGAATTTGCATCTTTCATTTGCTATACTTTTCATGGTTAAATAGCGTAATGTTTCTTTTCGTTTTTTTTATAATTATCATCACTCATTGTCATTGTTATGATTTGATTTCAGTTGAGTTAACTTCATTGTTCAATTTTTTAATTATTTTATGACATTATATTTTACTCATTTTTTTTCAATTAAATTTAATTTATAGAATGAAGAGGAATATTTGATTCATCTGTGCCTGGGCCCATAACGGGTTGGATTATGCGATCGGATGAATAAAGTATAGCGTCTTCTTATTCCAATCTTTTAAACAATATCTTTTATTATTCCAACTTCTTATTCTATCAAGAGTCGTGGAAGAACTGAGACTGAGAGTGAGATTGCAAGAGGAATGGGTTACGTATGCTTCAAGAACAAAGCAGACCCAAAACGACTTCTTATATATACTCTTATGTATATTTTCCCTTACTAATGTAAACTAAACGCGCTTTTTATTTTCACTTCATATATACACACATACGCTTCGATAACATGGCTAATATTCGCTTATTATAAAAGATTATTTTCGCTATATTGCAACAAAGTCTTTCAGACGATACAGAGGAAGCTTGACAAATCAAATATTTTAATACTTTTTCAAATAGAACTGGTGTGAAATGGCGACCCAAAATTCACCCAAAATTCTATCGGATCTGATTTTCGGTCGATTAATGGTTGATCTAAATACTGTTTCAATTAATCGGAACACTGCCAGTGCTTGGAGATTCTGCTCGATTTGAACTAAGCGTTATTATTTTTTCATGCCCAGACCAAATAGCACTAGAGATAGCGAGTAGAGACGTAAAATGAAGATGTTTAAACCGCGCGTCTAATATAGACGCCACCGATAGAAAAGTATTTTTTTTCAAGCGGAATGAGTTTTTCTGCGACTTTTTTCATTAATGCCTCCTTAATCTCTTCTCTTAGAGTAGTCGATGGCGCCGATTGATCAGTAACTTGGCGAATTAAATTAGAAACAGGAATTGCTAAACTTGACGTAAGATAATATTCTCCACAGATCTCTTCAGTAGATTCTTTAAAAGGACCGAGAAAAGTCGTAAGATCTCGAATTACCTTGAGCTGCGAAGTTGTCACCATATCAGGCGTATTCTTGTTAGTTCGGCTTTTAGTGGCTCGAACTTTAGCTCCAACTCTTGACAACTTAATAAACCATTCGAGCATATCTAAGCACGAGTTCCATCTAGTGCTGACTGCTTAGGTTAATGTCAAAACTTCACCTTCTTTATTGCCTGAAGCTTGTCGCTCCGCTCGCGATTGATCTGATGCATTTACCGATTGTTTAAAAAATGTAACAATATTTTTAACGTGATCACAGAAGGTTGAAAATGCAGGAGTTTCCTTAAGTACCCCATCAACAGTGAGGTTTAAACAATGCGCTAAATAGGGAATCCTGTCCTAAGAATAATAACCATGTCCTAAGAATAATCGCACTGCTGCGACCATATTCGCGCTACCGTCTGTAGTGATTGATACAGTTTTACTTTTATCAATAGCAAACTCGTCCCGTATACTATTCCAAGTTCCTCTAATACATAAACTGGGCCATATAACTCTGAAAAAGATAAATATTCATACGTTATATTGAATGATAGTTCTCATCATCAATCAAAATTATTGCGAAATAGAGTTTATTAATTATTCAGGTTTGAAAGTCCATTAGTTATACTTGTGATAGTTTTTGCGCGCATAAATTTATACTTTAAATGGTAGATAAATTCTTTTCTTTGATGGTACTGATAAAATAAACTGTTACCACCAAAAAGCTTCTTGTTGAGTTAGTAATTGTAAAGATATCACTAAAACATATAAAATTTGCGTCGTCCAAAACTTTTATAAGGACCGCCTTAATAGTATTATATCTACTTTCAATTAAGGGGTTACATGGGTTTCGTCGGGTAAAAAAAGGCCTATTTTCAATATTTTTTTTTCTATGTAAAAAATTATTTATTCAATCCAAACTTTTTTCTGTCTTATAGATACATATTTAAAGAATAATTTCTGAAATTTTCAAAAAAAAAAATTAAAACTCCTCCTTTGTGACGTCATTTCCGGTGACCCCTCGGAAAAAAGGTGCGTCCGCGTTGGGAGCATAACTCCTGACAAAATCATCTAAAATGAAAAAACAAAAACAAGTGTTCTAGTTAAGATCATAAACTCGTGCTTGAACGAAGGAAAGAAAAAAAAAGTAGAAATTGGAATTTCGGCAGACATTTTTCCAAAAAAATGAAAGTTTCGGTCAAATTTGCTTGACATTTTGTTTTTTTTTAAATAGTTGTAATCGAAAAAAAAAAATCCTTCGTCCAAGCACGAGTAAATTGTATCTCGAACACCTGTGTAAAATTTCATCAAGATCGGTTGAGTAGTTTTCCAGAGCATTTGCCAACTGACTTTGAAAACATGGTTCCGAGAAAAACGCGTTTGAAGTTTTGGGTAACAATAAAAGTGGAAAAAAAAATGTTTTTTGTAATTTACAGTGAATCGTCGATTCCTGGGCCATAAAGTAAAGATCCTGCAGCAGTTGCAATGTCCAGGGCATCCTTTTGCTCCTGTCGATGACGGATTCTGGCTTCGCGAGTCTCGCTCGCAGATTTTTTTTCGGCTGTGCACACACGGTTTTCATCCGAAATTCGGGCATATTCGTGGGAGTTTCGGCCTAACTTTAAATCCATACCGTGCATAATCAATAATAAAGCTGATGTTCCTTCATTGAAGATACAAGCAGCGACCAATGCCGTAATATTAACAATCTTTGAACCAGCAGGAAGTATTTTTGGAGTAATTTTCCAGATCAACTGGTTGAAGCTCTCGTTGTTATTTTGTGTGAAACCACCAACACACCGTTCGAGAAGCTCATCCTTACTGAGATCATCATATGTTGGCTTCATAGCAATCAAAACTTTTAACTTTTTTGCTAAGGTGCTCGTGAAAGAACTATCATCAGTTTCCGGATCTTTAGGATTAAAGGACTGTTTCCTTTTTCTCGGTCTATCTTTTCTACGAGCTCCAAGGGTAAACTGTTTTCTTGAAACTTTATGCATTATTTATCAACTTTACAAATGACACTAGATAACCACAAATAATACCACGTTTTTAATAAATTATATGATAGAAAACTTGGGATAACCTTAAATGAACCTCGTCCTTCAAGAAGTAATCACCAAATAAGATATTTCGAACTAGTTTTCCTTAGGAAGTGAAAGTAATATACAACAATGACAGACAAACAATAGACGAGCAGCTGCTCAGTATACCTGAGGCGCGCTGACCCTTCTATACCTAACTTGGAGCGCACACCTTCCAAAGGCTGTATCTCCAAAACTATTATTCGGATCGACTTGAAAATTTAGGACAATATTCTTAATATGTTGTAGAAATTAATGAGCCAAAAAAATCGATTTTTTGAACCCACGAAACCTATGTAACCCCTTAAACGCGTTATGTGAAGTGAAAAACAAAGCAATTGTCCAACTGTTCTTCTGGGTAGAAGTTTATACAGAGGACTCACTGTACGAACGAATTTTTGTAGATCACTTTTTTTTACACATCATAGTGGCAAATTGCCCTTGCATATCGTATAAATGAATGCCATAGTAATCTCAGTGTGTTTTTGTCCTTCTTCTAGAATAGTCATGAAATCTTTAGTAATACAATAATAATTTAATAATACAGAATGACTTAAGTCAATGTAACGTCAAGTGGCCGATGGTATAGGCAGTCAGAATAAATATGGTGTAACGGGCTAGCGAGGGAGGGAGGCAGGCAACAAAACAAAGAAGAGAAAAATAATAATAAAAAGACTGGCTTTAATTTAGAACAACTTAAATAATACGGACTCGCTGAATGATTTACAGTAATGATAATAATAAAAGAAAAAGAAACACAG
Organism: Listrodromus nycthemerus; assembly: GCA_963978505.1. Taxonomy (NCBI): domain Eukaryota; kingdom Metazoa; phylum Arthropoda; class Insecta; order Hymenoptera; family Ichneumonidae; genus Listrodromus; species Listrodromus nycthemerus. Next base: position 2,253,762 of record OZ021688.1, read on the forward strand.
GAAATAATATAAAAGAGATGACAAATAATAATACGACCGTTCAACGGCTAGATGTAATACGGAGAAATGTAATCGATGAAAAGAAAATAGATGAAGATGAATACGGGATGGGCGCCAGCTACTTATCCGGCGTAGCACCGCGACGGGGGGGGGGGGGGGGGGGCAGAGGCCAGCTGTAGAGACTGCCGAGAGTGTTTATCAACACTCGCGGCAGCTCGGCTGGTGGGCACGGGGCACGGGGCACGGGGGGACGACGGGGAGGGACCGCGATGAGACTTCTACGGGCCGTGGAATACACCGTCCAGGGCTTCTTAAATTTCTATTGCCTCGGCACAATATTCGAGAATTGTTCTCGAATATTCGGGTCGGGCGACTGATACTCAAATTCCGTGGGGAGGGGAGGGGAGAAGAAAGGGGGACGCGTTCGGGTTTCGCGGCGAGGGGGAGAGTGGGACGCGGGAGAAAGGATTTGCCACCGGTACGACGAAATACCGTCACTCGCTCGCTTTTACTCGCGGCTATCGTTGTCGCACTCGTGGCGACGGACTATTACGCTACTACCCTAATCGTTTTACTTCTAATTAGCAACTAGTACGAGAAATGCACGGGTACTTTTTCGGGGGGAGAATGCGGGGGGGGGGGGAGTTAAAGAATGGGTGCGGGTACTTACTCTTGGCAGGGCGGGAGGGGTAATCCGTAACAAGCTCCGAATGGCACAAATTCCACCCACACACGCACACACACCTCACGGCACAGTTCGCCGTGAGTCGCACTTCGGTCTTGCCGAAACACACAAATGCCGCAGGCCACGCACACTATAATTGTCGCTTCTTCGCCTTCACACAATTTCGCTCGTAACGCACGCCGTAGCTCAAGTGAAGAGCGGCTTCTCGCAGCTCCTTCACGGCTCGTCGGGGCTGTCTTCGGGGGGCTGCTTCCGGGTCAGCGATTGGCGGGAGGTCCTCGGGTTACAGCGATTAGCCTATTTATTGGCTGGCCCTTCCGACTGATTTCCCTCGCGCCTTGCCGTTCCTCTTGCGTCTCCTCGCGCGTTGTCACGGTTCCCTCGGTGGACGAGACGGGGGGTGCTGACCGGGGGGAGTACGGTGAGGACGGCCGGTCTGGCTGTAGCACGAGGTGACGGGCGGGGAGGAGGGGGTCTCCCATAGCGTCGCTCGGTACACGCTGGCTGGGTACGCGTGTACCGAGGCTGTTCGGGCTGCAGCGGGCTTCTCCGTGTGCGTGTCTCCGTGAGGTCTCTGGTCGGCTCGATGGTCTTCGCTCTTCTTTCTTCTGCGCTGGCGGGGGGTGGGGGGGGGGGAGGGAATGGGATTCGCGTTCGGGGAAGGATTTCTTAATGCTAGTTAACTATCCTTAATACTAACTTAGACTACTTAATACTAAATTCTTATTTCTTTAAATCTATCTTATTTATTACGTATTCGGTAGCGAGCGGCGGGACTTGAGCCAGGCTGGGGGCGAGCCGTAACGTATCACGTTACAACTCCCCCCCACTTAGTCGAAAGTTCGTCCTCTGACGACTTGAGCACACTCACTCCGGGGTTTCGGGGGAATCGCGGAGGGGGGGGGGGGGGGTGAAGGGGTACTGGCGGGACGGGGGTATCGTTGCTCTCTGCTTTTTTTTTTCTTTTTGTCTGCGAAATGTCCCTTGGTGGCAACTAGTCGCGAGGGCGGGAGGGGAAAGAGAAAAAAAAAAGAGAATAGAGGGGCAAGAAAAAAGGGGTAAGAGGAATGAACAATAACAAAAAAAACAGAAGAGTGAAGGGGGGTAAGGGAGGATGGAAAATTAACGAGGCGGGGCAACCAAAGAGAAAAGTGAGGAACAATCGTTATCTCAGTAAATTTTATTCCTTCTTCGCGTTACACTTGAGGCTCGATAGAGAAAAAAAAACGAAGGAATAAAAAAAAACAAAAAAAAACAAAAGAAAAGAAGGGGCACACAAAAAAGAAACATTTCATTTTTTTTTTTTTTTTTTTTTTTCTTCGGGCTTCCTAGGTCTTCTCGGGTCCACGGGTCTACTCGGGTCCACGGGTCTTCTCAGGTCTACTCGGGTCATCACGGATGATTTAATGGGGGCGCCGGGGGCGATCCTCCAGACGATTCGGGCACCGCGTCGATTTATGGTCGGCGCCTCCGCAGATCCAGCAGCGAGGGGGGTACCGTTTGTACTCCTCTTGGTGGGGCAGGGTACCGGGGCGGACTACTGGGAGGGACATGAGGGCCGGGATGGAGGGTTTAGGGATTTGGGATACGGGGGAGGAAGAGGCACGGGGCTGGGTTTTTATCCGAGAGGTGGAGGGCGAAATCTCGAGGGACATCAAGGACGGGGGTGTTCGGTTGGGCGTCGGCAAGGGCATCGGGGTTGTAGGGAAGTTCGGGCGGCGTGGGGGGATGGGGGAGTGGGGGGGATGCAAGGGGGCGCGGGGGTTGGCGTCTGGGACCTTTTTCGGTTCGGGGGAGGGGGTCTTGGGGCTTCGGGGGACTCGGGAAGGTGGGCGCGTGGGAAAGGGGGCCACGGGGGAAGAGGGGGCGGACTTTTGGGATTGCCCCGGTGCTTTGGGAGGGGAGGGGTTTATCGCGGGGGGTCGTCGGGGGTTTCGGGAAGCGGAGGAGGGATAGGATGTGATCGAGGGGACTGGCGGGGATTATAAACCTTATCTCGGGGGCACTGGTCGGGCTCGCGGGGGTGGGACAGGAAAGGCGGGGGCTAACGGGGGTCAGGCAGAGACGGCCTCCTGCGGAGGTCGTAGCGTCTTCCAGGTGGAGCCGGGTGCCGTCGGGTGGGTCCTCGTGGTCGGCCTCGTGGCCGCGCTGGTTCGCCCGCGGGGTCGATCGTGGCGGGGACAGGTAGGCTGGCGGTGGACGGGTCCAGTGATGCGTCGCTGGAGCCTCTTCCGCCGGCAACTGGTAGCCAACCTGCTCCCACCTTGCTCTGGTCGAGCGTACTCCTCCTCTCCCAGGTCGGTACTTGTGCCAAGGGAGTCTCTCCATCCTGAAAAGATCGGTTGACGGGCGTTAAGGGTCGGCGAGGGCTACTGACTGGGCCCGGGGTAGTGGGTGTTCGGGGCGGCATTAGCGGGGGGATTTTCGAAATGTCCGGGGGCGGATAGTAGGGCTTCAAATCTTTTATGTGTACCTTCGGGCGGGTCGTCTTGGAGGGGATTATCAGCTCATACACGACCGGGGACAATTTTTTTCCTATTTCATAGGGTCCGCGATATTTTGCCGCGAGCTTCGCGGCGAAATTCTGCGCTCCCGAGGATAACACGCAGTTTTTCCGCAGGACCATGTCTCCCGCCGCGTACGCTTTTTCTGACTTGCCCCGGTTATAATAACCGGCTTGCCACCTGGCGGCCAGGGACAGATTTTTCTGTACCCAGTCGTGGATGAGGGGGAGGCGGGTCATCCTGTCCTTCCAAATGGCCGGGTCTGTCCTGTCTATTATATCCGGGGGGGGGGGGGGGGGGGGTCTCATTCCGGATACTTTTCGCGGGGCGGGGGTTTCGGCCAAAATTAAGGAATGCGGCGTTCATCTGGGTGGAGGCTTGCACGGCGGTATCGAGGGCGAAACACAGCTCGGGGAGGTGAAAATCCCATGCCTGATGATCATCCCCTATGTAGGAGATCATCATGGTGTTCAGGGTACGGTTGACGCGTTCGACGGGGTTCGCCTGGGCATGATAGGGGGGAATGGTGGTCTGCCGGATACCGTAGTAGGGCAATCGGGTCGTCACGTGGCGGTTTACGAATTCGGTACCATTGTCGGTGAGGAGGAACCGCGGACAACCCCAACGGTTTAGAATTAGCTTCTCCAGGGCGTCGACAATGGTTGGTCCGGTGGCGGATTTTAAACGTAGGGCTTTGATATATTTTGTGAACAGGTCCTGGAACACCACCACATATCGGTTCCGGTTTTTACTGGGGGGAAAGGGTCCCTTCACGTCGGTCGCGACGACCATCCATGGGCCTTCGGTGGTTCGTTCGCGCATCAATCCGACGGGGGCGGTCTGGGGAACTTTATTTAATTGGCACACGGGGCATCGGCGTACAAAATGGGCAACGTCCTGGAATATTCCGGGCCAGACGAAGTCTTGGGTCAGGCGGTGGTACGTTTTGTCGATCCCCAGGTGACCGGACTGGGGGTTATTATGGGCATTCCGAGGGCTTTTTGTCGGGCGTCACGGGGTAGGACGAGTTTCCAGGAGTCGAAGTCTACTAGGGTAGGGTCTATCACAGGGTGAGGGCGGTGGTGGTACAGGCGTCCATCCTCAATTTTCCAGTCGGGGTATTTTGACGGAAATTGGGTGACGTTTTTCACCTGTTCGAGGTACCAGGGGTCTAGGGAATCGTTTATGGTGGCAAGGGCTTCTCGGGTTCCCTCGAACATACGGGACAGGGCATCGGGGACTACATTTAGGGCACCCTTGCGATGGACTATTTCCATGTCGAGGCCTTGCATGGCCAATGCCCACCTCGCAAGTCGTCCTGAGGGGTCACGGAGATTCCTTAGCCAGCGCAAGCTGCTATGGTCCGTGATGACCTTGAAGGAAGTGCCCTCCAAATATAGCCGTAATTTTTTTGCGGCCCACAGAACAGCCAGGCATTCCTTCTCGGTCACACTATATTTCTTTTCGGCCCGGGAAAGGACTCTACTACAAAAGATGATGGGGTGCTCTTCGCCGTGGGACTCCTAGGTGAGGACTGCACCGATGGCTACGTCACTCACGTCTGTGTGGACGGTAAAGGGCTTGGCGAAGTCAGGGCGGGCGAGTACGGGGGCTCGGGTTAGGGCTGTCCTCAATGCATCGAATGCTACGCTCTGCTCCTCTCCCCAGTGCCACGGCGCATTTTTCTCCAAAAGCCCCACTAGGGGGATCTTGTGGGTCGAAATGTCGCCTAAGAAGCGAGCGTACCAACCGATCATTCCGAGGAATCGACGGAGCTGTTTGAGGGTTTGGGGTGCGGGGTAATTGAGGATCGGGGTAATCTTGTCGGGGTCAGTCTTGAGTCCGTCTTGGTTAATTACGTAAGCCAGGTACTTCATCTCCGGGCAGAAAAACGAGCTCTTCTCTCGGTTTATTTCCAGCCCAGCCTCTCCAAGAGCTGTAAGCACCAGGGTCAAGTATCAAAAGTGTTCGTCCACTGTCTCGGTCGCGATAATCACGTCGTCCAGGTAGGCGAACACATGCGGCTCCCATTCGGGTCGTATCAGTCGGTCCATCAGTCGCTGGAAGGTCGCGGGGGCGTTAGTCAGTCCGAAGGGCATTCGGGTGAATCGAAACAGTCCCCTTCCAGGGACGGCGAAGGCGATGATGGGTCTACTTTTCGGGTCTAACGGGACTTGAAAGTAGGCCTGGCTCAGGTCTAATTTTGAAATGTGTCGGGCCCGTCGAAGTCCGTCAAGTATTCGGTCCAAATTGGGGAGAGGGTATGCATCCTTCCGCGTGACCTTGTTGACGTCCCGGTAGTCGATGCAGAAACGGTGCTTGCCGTTGGGCTTCGGAACTATCACGGGGTTGCTGAGCCAGCCACTGTCGGAGGGTTCGATTATTTTTTCGCTGATCATCTTATCGACTTCAGCTTGGGCAATTTTTAGGAGGAAGGGGGAGATGGTTCGGGGGCGTTGGCGGATCGGGGGATGGCCATTTACGTCGATGGCATGGTGGACAAGGGGGGTGCAACTCAAAGCTCCGGCGGTAGGGGGTTTTACCACCCGGTCCAATAATAATTTCAGCCGGTTCTCCGTGTCGGGGGTGACTTCTACCAGGCCGGCGAATTCGGGGTAAACTCGAACGGAAGGGGGGAAGGGGCCGGTCTGGGTAAATTTCCGGGGAGGTCCCGTGGGGGTACGCCACGTGTCGTACAGGTGGTCTATTTGCAAACCCAGGAGTTTGCAAAAGTCCCTCCCTAGAATCGCGTCGTATCCCAGGGATGCTACGCGCAATTCTAAGGGCCAGATTTTCCCCTCGATCTCGAACGCGAGTCGGGTATCTCCCACCAAGGGGACGATCGCGTCATTCGCGACGCGCACCCCCCCCCTCGACGGGTCTTATTTTCGCCCCCAGTGACTCAGCCAGGGAGGCTCCTAAAAACGAGCGGGTGGCTCCTGAGTCAACCAGGGCTCTTACGGGTCGGCCAAAAATATTTAGCTAGAGGTAGTGACGGTTGTCCTCTAGATGATCGTCCTCTACCGTCTCGGGGCTCTCTGGGCTTATTGATCGGGGTCTACGGGGGTCTAGAAGGGGGCAAAGGTCCGGGGGAAGGGGGTTTATGCGAACGAGAGAGGCCTTGTCTACCGACCTCCCCCCGAGAGGTTTCCCTCTCGGGCGTGGCGGCACCTCGGACACGAATTGACGTCGTGTCCGGCTAACCCGCAAACTCGGCAAAAATTTCCGGGGGGTCGGGGGCACTCGCGGTACACGTGTCCCTGCTGCCTACAATTGTAGCAGCGGACCGTGGCGGAGGTGCGTCGAGAGGGGATGGACTGACCTTGGGGGTTGGGGACGGCCGGGGGGTGGTCAATGCGGACGGCCATCAGGGGTTGGAGTGCCGGTCGGAGGGGCGGTTCGGACGTGTCAGGGTTGACAGGGCCAGGCGCGGATCGAACGGGGTCTATCGGTCGCGCAGGGGCGGGAGGAGCAGGGTCTAGCGCTGCGACGTTCGCCCCATGGGATTTCCCGCGAGGAACGAACGCAGCGGAGGGAAGGACGGACTGGGTGGGGGTCAAGGGAGGGCGGTACATGCGTCTGCGCTCCTGGATATCTTCCGCGCTTCGACACTGCAATTGCAAATCCAGGAAGTTAAGGATGTCTGGTCTACGAAGGTGTATTGACAGATCGGGGTGCAGGTTATTAAAACACAGGTCTAATTGGGCTTCTAGTGGGAGGGGAGGGCTAAGGAAGTTGAAGTAGGTCCGCATTTTGGTGATGTACTCACCACTGGGTTCTCCGGGACCTTGGGTACGGAGTTCGACCTCGCGACGCGGCCTATCCTGTAGGTCGCGATGGCCGAAACGGGCGCGGAAGTGGTATACGAACTCCTCATGGGTGTTCCAGGCGTCCCGACACACCGGGTACCACATGAGGGCGTCGTTGGTAAAGGACTCGGGGAGTACACGGAGGAGTTCCTCCTCGGTGTACGCTCGGCTTGTACAATACTCGTACAGCCGCTGCAGGTATTCCTCGCCGTCGTCGGTGGGGCGTCCCGCAAATTTGGGTCCAAATCTGCGGAAATGGTCCACTGCAGCGGTGTCTCGAGTGAGGAAACTAGGGGCGAAGGACTGCGTGGCGGAAGGGAGGTGGAGGGGGGTTCGCGAGGGGGGATGCATGCGGGTACTATTATACTGGGGAATAGTCCGCGGGGGAACCTCAAAGGTGTCCTGGGTAATGGGTTGGGGTTGAGGTCTCGGTGGGGGAGGGGCAAGGGGGACCAGGGGGGCGCTGGCCGGAATATAGGATAGGGGAGGGCGATGGGGGATGCTCGGGGGTGCGACCTCGGGCGCGAAGGTCACAATCGGGGCAGGGGGAGAGATTAGGGGGGGGTAGTGGGGTTGGGGGTCATCCGGCTGGGAAAGTAGGTCGTCCGTCTGGTCCAAGGTCAACGGGTCTTGGTATGGTCCGAAAGTCTGGCCGGTGGGCAAGGGCTGCGTGGCGGGAGAGGGTTCACAGCGCGCCGAGTGGGCGGACAACGCATGCGTCGCGTCTAGTTCCAGTCGACCTAGGCGCGAACGCAGCGTCTCGTCCATCTCAGGAGTCCGCAGCGCGGAGACTAGCGTAACGGGGAGGGCTAGTCCGCGCTCGTCCTCCACGGGGTCCCACTCGACCCTGACCCCTCTGAAACGGCGGCGGATCTCATACCGCCAATATCGGTCGACGAGGTCGTCGGTCGACCCCGCCGTGCTCAGGGCGGCGTGGTCGCACAGTTTGATTAGGTCGACCACGTTAGGTAGGCGGCGGAGATCGCGTTTGATGGCTTTAATCTCCCGTAGGAGCTAGGGGTCTGTGGCCGCGGGGGGAGGTGCGATGAGGGTTGGCGGGGGCGTGGAGGATCGGGTCTGTTGGGTGTTTGGCCCGGCCATTGTAAGGCTGGGGGTCGTGGTCGTGACTCCCCCAGCGGTGGTAATGAGACTGGCCGTGACCGGGTGCTCCATGTTCAAAAGAGAAAAAAAAACTTTTTTTTTTTTTTTTCCTCAGGAATTTTTCCTTCTATTTTTTTTTCCAAAATTTTCCTTGTATTTTTTTTTCCAAAATTTTCCTTCTTTCCTTTTTCTATTTTTTTTTTTCTTTCAAAATTTTCCTTCTTTCCTTTTTCCTTTCGCTTTTCAAAATCCTTTTTTTTCTCCTATCTTAATTAAAGCTCTATTCGTCCAGGCGAACGAGACACACAAAAAAAACTGGGGGGGGGGGGATTTCGAATTAACCGGGGGGTCGAAGTGACGGGGTAACACGGAAAGAGACTCGAACGTGGACAAGGAAAGAAGAAGAAAAAAAAAAACTAAGGAGGTACAGCAATACTCTACGCGAGTCTATGTCCTTGGGCTTGTAGACGAGGGTGAGGGGTGGGCAGAAGGGGGCTACCTATTTGCCGACACGGGCTCGGCGAGCGTGGGTCTCCGTCGTAGCGCGGCTTGGGGCAACAACGGCTCGGGTTACGCCAAGGGGGGAAGGGGGGAGGGAAACGGGATGCTCAGTGCCGAGGCGAGCACTATTGTTCAGCCTTCGGGAGAGAAGTACGAACGAGTCTCTTATATAAAAAAAAAAATCGCAACAAGCCTTCGTCTTGTCTCCCGAAGTTACGGGCCCCACGTTGGGCGCCAAATTTGTAAAGGGCTAGCGAGGGAGGGAGGCAGGCAACAAAACAAAGAAGAGAAAAATAATAATAAAAAGACTGGCTTTAATTTAGAACAACTTAAATAATACGGACTTGCTGAATGATTTACAGTAATGATAATAATAAAAGAAAAAGAAACACAGGAAATAATATAAAAGAGATGACAAATAATAATACGACCGTTCAACGGCTAAATGTAATACGGAGAAATGTAATCGATGAAAAGAAAATAGATGAAGATGAATACGGGATGGGCGCCAGCTACTTATCCGGCGTAGCACCGCGACGAGGGGCGGGCAGGGAGGTGGGACGGGAGGCACGAGGCCAGCTGTGGAGACTGCCGAGAGTATTTATCAACACTCGCGGCAGCTCGGCTGGTGGGCACGGGGCACGGGGGGACGACGGGGAGGGACCGCGATCAGACTTCTACGGGCCGTGGAATACACCGTCCAGGGCTTCTTAAATTTCTATTGCCTCGGCACAATATTCGAGAATTGTTCTCGAATATTCGGGTCGGGCGACTGATACTCAAATTCCGCGGGGAGCGGAGGGGAGAAGAAAGGGGGACGCGTTCGGGTTTCGCGGCGAGGGGGAGAGTGGAAAGCGGGAGGAAGGATTCGGCACCGGTACGACGAAATACCGTCGCTCGCTCGCTTTTATTCGCGGCTATCGTTGTCGCACTCATGGCGACGGACTATTACGCTACTACCCTAATCGTTTTACTTCTAATTAGCAACTAGTGGCGGGGCGGCGAGGGAGAAATGCACGGGTACTTTTTCGGGGGGAGAATGCGGGGGGGGGGTGAGGTAAAGAATGGGTGCGGGTACTTACTCTTGGCAGGGCGGGAGGGGTAATCCGTAACAAGCTCCGTAGGGCACAAATTCCACCCACACACGCACACACACCTCACGGCACAGTTCGCCGTGAGTCGCACTTCGGTCTTGCCGAAACACACAAATGCCGCAGGCCACGCACACTATAATTGTCGCTTCTTCGCCTTCACACAATTTCGCTCGTAACGCACGCCGTAGCCCAAGTGAAGAGCGGCTTCTCGCAGCTCCTTCACGGCTCGTCGGGGCTGTCTTCGGGGGGCTGCTTCCGGGTCAGCGATTGGCGGGAGGTCCTCGGGTGACAGCGATTAGCCTATTTATTGGCTGGCCCTTCCGACTGATTTCCCTCGCGCCTTGCCGTTCCTCTTGCGTCTCCCCGCGCGTTGTCACGGTTCCCTCGGCGGACGAGACGGGGGGTGCTGACCGGGGGGAGTACGGTGAGGACGGCCGGTCTGGCTGTAGCGCGTGGCGACGGGCGGGGAGGAGGGGGTCTCCCATAGCTTCGCTCGGTACACGCAGGCTGGGTACGCGTGTACCGAGGCTGTTCGGGCTGCAGCGGGCTTCTCCGTGTGCGTGTCTCCGTGGGGTGTCTGGTCGGCTCGATGGTCTTCGCTCTTCTTTCTTCTGCGCTGGCGGGGGGGGGGGGGGGGGGGGGGGGAATGGGATTCGCGTTCGGGGAAGGATTTCTTAATGCTAGTTAACTATCCTTAATACTAACTTAGACTACTTAATACTAAATTCTTATTTCTTTAAATCTATCTTATTTATTACGTATTCGGTAGTGAGCGGCGGGACTTGAGCCAGGCTGGGGGCGAGCCGTAACGTATCACGTTACAATGGATAGCGCCTGATTAAGATAGTTTATCATTGAAGAGTCCCGGGTAGGGAGAGTGCTCTTCTCCGCGGCTCGAGCTGGACTGGTTCAGAGCGGGTATCCAGCTGAAAAAAACAATTCACGATAATAGTGATTTTAAAGAGAAAACATAACATGTATATTTTTTTGTGTAGACATTTGATAACAAAACCCTTTTTTTGTACGTAAAAAACAAAATAATAATGGTAAAAAAAAAAAAATTGTTAATAAAATGACTGTAATGTTTTCATTGAAGAAGCCGCAAAGGACCGCTCGTCACTGCGAGGTCTGGCCTGTGTGAGGAAGGGTGTGTGTGTGTGCGAGAGACAGACAGCAAGCGAATTACGTTAGTGACATAGACGACCCGGCTACGAATTTTTTGACAAATTTCTTCTTCTCCTGGCGCATCCTCGGGTGGGTTACATTAGCAGTAGTGTACAGGGCTGGGGAGACAGGGACCATCTGTTGTCCCCTCTCTCGGCCCTTTCTGGCGCCATCCCCCCGCCGCCGTCTGGACCGGGATTCTGTGGTGGAGGGGTGCAGTAAGTGCGAGAGAGGGTCATCTGTTCCTCCCCCTCCACCCCCTCGCCGATGTCTGACGTCATGCCTCCACCACTGGCTGGCGTGAGATGCTGCAGCGGTGGGGGGTGGTAAGCGTGATAGAGGGGATCTGCTGCTCTCCCCGCGGCCACCTCCCACCTGTTAGACAGCATCCCGGCTGCCAGGGATGCTGGAACGGGCCCAACGGTGGGGTGTCCGTGTGATGCTGCCCCCCTCCTTGTCTGACGTTATGGGTAGTAGGGATATGAAAATGATTTTCCCCGAGCGACGATTGGTCCCTGTAAATTCCCGGAGATGTAATTGGTCCCTAAGTTTTCCCACAGCTACTCTACACAGCGGTGTTGGTATCCCCCCCCCCCTTGACGGGGATGCTGTAGAGAGAGAGAGAAAGAGAGCGATTCCACCTGTTTTTCTCCCTCCATCTTCTCGTCTGACGTCATGCGCCTCCACCATTTCTTGGACCGTGATGCTGTGTTGGGTCCGATAGGTAGTAGGGGGATGCAAATGATTTTCCCCGACCAACGATTGATCCCTGTAAATTCCCCGAGTTGTGATCGGGCCCTAAGAGTGTTCCCGCAGCTGCTCAAGCATTACCGAGCCGTCTAAAACTATACCACTATTCTACAGTCTTCTACAGTATTCTACAGTAACCGTTTACCGACAATAAGAAATACACCCTTTTAAAAAATATTCAATTATTTAATATCTACGCATAGGCATCTTGTGGTACAATGATTTTACAAATCTGTTACGTTTGCTGGGGATGTGGTGAGTGTGAGTGTAGTGCTGGGCAGTGATGACGTCTCGTATATTTTTCCGTCAGTTTCGAGTGTCGTAATGGGCGTTGCAGTTGCGGGCGACGTTAGCGCTGAATGCAATTCTTTCTCGTAGGCATCCCGTTGGCACTGTTCGCCTTCCCTCCTGGCCGGAAGGTACCCTACGAGACGAGGGTTGATATCTGTTATCGGGCAATGCTTCCTGCAGAGTCGAAATGATGCGACTTCGGCATCGCCTTGAATATGCTTAGGTAGTTTCGGCCATAGGTGTAAGGCATAGTGTGGCTCCAGTGTCTTAGCAGTAGCGGCTTAGGTATACAGTGACTGACAAAAAAACAGACCACCTCAAAAAATTTGAAAAAAATCGAAAAATTTAATATTTTTATATTTGTATCATCTTCAATCGGCAAATTTTATAATCCTTATAAATAGGTAACATGGTGATCGTAGAAATAATTTCTTTCTTTTGTTTATAACAATGATTATAATTTGTTATGATAATTTATATCTTTCAACGCATGGACAAAAAAAAGAGACCGCTTTTCAATTTGTCAATATAACATAGAATTTTTTTTTTTTACGATGCCTAATATTTGGTATGGCCACCTTTAGCCTTGATGACGGCTTGGAGTCGTCTAGGCATACTTTCGACGAGAGTCTGCAGATAGTGATCATCCATTTCCTCCCAAGTTTTATTAAGCGCCGTAAAATAATTGTCCTTGTTTGTTACCCCAGTTTTGTTGATTTTTGCTTCCAAAATCGACTACAAATTCTCTATTGGGTTGAGATTGGGTGATTGCGCTGGCCAATCAAGCACTTTTATTTTTTTCGATGTCATGAACAGCTGTGTTTTCTTCGCTGTATGCTTCGGATCATTGTTTTGTTGAAAGGAGAAATTCTCTTCCAATCCGACCCGAACCAATGACGCTTCCAAATTCTCACTGAGAATGTCGATATATCTATCGGCAGTAAATATGTCAGTGATTGGCACCAACCTTCCCACTCCGGACCAAGCAAAGCAGCCCCAAACCATGATGCTGCCTCTTCCGTGCTTTACAGTTTGCTCTAGGTGACGTTCTTCCAACTGTTCCCCGGCTTTTCTCCACACTCTGGCCCTTCCTTTCCGGTTGAACAATTCGAATTTGCTTTCGTCAGACCAAAGGATCTTTTTCCAAAAAGCAATGGGCTGATCGACAAATTGTTTTGCGAACTGCAAACGTTTTATTTTATTTTGTCTGCTGATAAAGGTTTTGCTGAAAATCGACTATGCAGGCCAGCTTCCCGGAGTCAACGACGAATCGTTTTGTGAGACACGTCTAGCTAAAGATTTTCTTGAATAACTCATATTATTGTACGCGGATTATTCTTTATTTCTCGTATAATGCGAGAATCGTGCCGGTACGAAGTCGCGCGTTTTCTTCCTCTTCCTTCGATCTCCACAACACAAACAGTCTGAGAAAATTTTTTCCACAGTTTTCTTTGTGATAAACCAGCCTGAATACCTTTTATAATTAATTTTCGTAAATCGATGGAAGTTTGTTTCCTGGTCATCGTAGCACATGTACTGTCGTCAAAAAACGGTTTTCAACTGAGTCAAAGAATAATACTAGTTCATAGAAATCATCATACGACGACCAAGAACAAAGCACAAAAATAGTAAACATTTCAAACATACAAACAGCAAGCTATACCATACGCGTTGACATCGGTCTCTTTATTCTGACCCTGGCTAAAATGAAGTATTTTCGGAAAACCCATTGTGAATATAGTATCGAAATGAAAGAACGTACAAATATTATTCACATATTAGTTTGAAGTATAGTACATGTATGTAAACGAAAAAACGATACGGTTTTGGCAACTGTTTTCATAATATTGGAAAATTTGACTCAACAAATTGACTGGTCTCTTTTTTTTGTCGATCAATGTATATGACAGTTCCTCCCTAGTGAGTTCCCAAGGGTCTTTGCCGCAGTCGATCACAAGTATACCGTCGATGATATCCATGGTTCTTAGCACTGCTACAGTTCTTCTCAAAGTGTTCCAGACCGATTCGGGAGTTCTGCTTGTATATTATTCAAAGGAGGGTGGAAGGGATGTATTCACAAAAAGGCGCAGTCGATTTTATGAAGTTTATTTACAGATGGCATCCGAAACAGGCCGTGCATGTTTGTATACATGAAAGTGTACATTTATTGCCGCCCCCTTTTAAAGGAGCCAAACGTGTTTGATTGACATGCTGTCTTTTTCGTTTTACATGTTTAAGTCTCTTGTAATAGCGTTGCACTATATTATCGTTTTTCACTTTATTTGTTGAAAATATGCGGCAAAAAGCAGCCAGGCTATACCCACGAGACGTAAAATCAAGAAACATAATGCGATATTCTCCACATACTTTAGACTTAATCAATTGTAGCAGCTTGGTATTCCAGTCATAAGTAATGGTATTTCGGCGTAGTCGATTATGATGCTTGCCGATGTGAGGGGGTAGACCATAGCTGTCGAAAAAGGTGCCTCGGCCATTGATTTCCACGTATATGGCGATCCAATGTGTTCCGAGTTGCGTATGATCGTCGGTGTTAGCGACGATTGCAGCGGGTCTAGACCAGCGACTCAGGATGCGATCGGCGGGGAAGACTCCTTTCGTCTGGGCTGTTACGTGTTGAAGAGCCTCCAGTACCTCCAGACTGTTCATTATAAATACTCTCGGGCCCGGAGTCGGGCCGACGTTTACGATACTGGTGATTATTACCGCCACGGGTTCCAGCTGCCGATGTTTGACGTTTCGGCGGCGGCGGGGGTAAGTTAAGTTTCTTACGGTAGAGGGCTACTATTTCTTCTGCAGGTACCGTGCTGTCACAGGTGTTCCGGGTTGCACTGTTGTCGAGGGTCACCGCTGCCTCTGTTATATACTCTCTCTCGATAGATGCACGTTTGTTATCTTTTAGGATCTCGTCGTGGACCGTTTTTTTATAGCGTCGCTTGGTCGATCTTTTTTCCTCGCAGCGCCAACCGGTTCCGTGTAAATGGGATTGACATCATGCAAAACTTGAGTCTAAAGCCAACGTTTAATTTTTCCAACGTTATTCAACGCACATTTCGCAGCATCTTCCTTCGCCACACCGTGATAAATGCGCCATGTACCGTACCCTGGCATGTTTCTGAAGCTGGGCCCCACGTACTCTTCGAGACTGACAATGTCGCGGCCGAGAATATTGCATAAAATCTCGGCTTCTTGTACACCGCGAATATAGATGCGAAGCGCGTAACGACACATGGCTCTTAGAGCTGTGTAGACTTCCCACAATGGTGTATCTCCGTCAACCCACTCAAGACCGTGATGACAGCACGTTAAACGATTATTACTGGCGCGTACTTCTTTGGGCAACTCGCCAAATTCGCATGGTGCGTCGATCACCCAATGACCAAAATGATCGCCCTGCAGCGTTGTTACGGCAACTTTTGGGCAGAAACTCGCCGTTCTTTCCGTACAGGGCTTGAATATCCGCTATAGCGTCCATAATGAAGGTTGGATGTGAACTGTTGTGGAATATACCAAGATCTCATGGTTTAAATACCATTTCAGATCGGCATTCCAAGTGTGTCCTTTCCCAAACAGGCGTGACATTTTGATGGCTGGAGAGGGTGAATTTTTGGTCCGGTCGTCATGTGGCGCTCAGGCACTAAAATCGGTAATAACCTGACGGGCAGAATCAATTTCAATGACGTTATCGTACTCAGCATAAACGACACAATTTATTGTAGCGCTAAGAGCCCGGGCGAAGCGTACCTCGATTCTCACACTGCCGTGTTTCACGAGGTTCCAGCGAGTGAAACAGTTTGCCAATAAATCGGGTGTCATGTCAAAGGCAAACAGACAATATCCTCTAGCGTACGCTTCGCGATCAATTTCTAATTCCTCGTTTTGAAAATGTATACCTGTGCTGGAAAAGAGCGTATGGTAACTCTGGACCCAGTTTTCGTTCCCACTAAAGTCGGATTGAACCGGTTTTTCCGGTATCGGTTGTCCATCAACGTAGAACGATAAAAAATTTATCGAATGATGTTGAAAATTGAAGGGATACAAAGTTTTATCGCCGTTGAAAATTCTATTGTATACAAAACCGAGTATAATACGTTTCGGTAATTGCCAAAGAATTACATTGTCCAATGTATCGCCTACTATTCCACTGTGCATGGTAAAGGATTTAACTTCCACGCGCGTAATAGGGTACTTGGCCGTCGTCTTCGCCAAAGTTTCAGCATGTGCTATGAGTACTCCAGGGCTAATTTTTGCCCGTCGTACCAGCAGAGTCACATCGTTTATTTTTACTTTGTGCGTCATGCCTTCCACCGGTGCCTCTATCAGGCAGAACTCGTCTTTTGAACGGACGAGACGTAGCCGCACTTTTACACCGTTTATCGAAAATTTGGCTTGATTGAATACATCACAGTGTAAGTAACCGATCATACCAACAGTCCTGCCGCCTCTGATATGTTTCGAGCTAATCTCTTGTCCATAATTTTTAGGTTCTGTTTTCGCTCCAGGCATCGACTCGAAGCTACCCTGATTATCCCTAAACCATCAAGCCGTTGTCAGATGCGATTGTTTTGCAGCTGGGCCATAATTGAGTAACGTTTCAATGTACGCCCGGTAGGCGTGAGCATTATTAGGTGGTGCGACAAGTTTTTGGTTGGAAAATACATGAACCTGATTCAAAAGACTATGTAGGAAGTTATTAACAGGCGCTACTTTGTACAACGAGTCAGCGTTGGCTCGTACTTCCAGTTTTACACCGATCATAGTGTGGGCCAGATCCAAGTACTCGTCCCCATGACCCGGTATAACAAAGTCGATGGGGCCATCGTCCGATAATAAAGCGACAGGTTTGTAATGGACCCATTGAGAGGCTTCTATGGAAGTTTGCGTTGACGGTATAGTGAATAAGTCGAGCTCCGATTTCATAGACTCACAAAAGTGTGAATGTAAAAAAGATATGATGTTCAAGCACTTTCAAAAATGTCGATGATTGCTCGTTACTTCTTCTTCTTCTTACACTTGGTATTTTTTCGTCTCTTCGTCACTTTCCCCGTGTCTGTCTTTCTCTTTTTTTTCCTCTTCGGTGCGGCACCGGTATTCCTCTTTATTCTTTTCGAGCGGGTAGTCCTTTTTTGGTGCCGGTACGTGCAGGTGTACCGCTCACATCTTCAATAACGTGTAAACCTGCGCGTAAGGCTTCTTTTCCCACGGTTTTAGCGCCTTTTGTCAGCAGCGGTAGTACACTTCTGAATAGACCACCGAGAGACCCCCCGATACCGTGACCCTGTTGGTACGGTGCACCCACAAAAACGTTACCTATACGTCCGGCCCCACCGCCGATTTGATTTTCGTAATAACTCGTATAATGGACCGCCATATTGTCTAAACAATCCGTTTGAAATGAAGCGTAAGGGTTAACGTTCCGTACTCGAATGTGATTGGCTCCCCCAGATGATCCCTTATATCTATCTCACCGCTGCGAAAGCAATTATTGAGCAAAGGTATATAATTTGGGGGTGAAAAATATTTCACCTGTGTTGCCCTGTACGTATACTGTGCGGTATTCAGAGAGAGATCCGTATCAGAGAGGCCTGGGTGTCAACCACCGTGTACGGTACACATAAATCGGTATAGATAAAAAGCTGTTCAGGGAGGCCACGAGCGATACAAGGAGGCATCTGTCCTTCACGATGAATTCCTCATTATAACGTAGGTATACAGTTCTCGATGTTTCCCAGTCATTAACGACTGTAGCGTTAAACCCTAATATACGGGCAACCTTTCTATTCATACACAATGTATTCGGCGAGGTCACACCTTTATTCCCACACTTATCCACCTGCTCGTCCCCCTCAATTGCCGTGTAACCATGAGCTTTTTCAGCATCGACAAGTCGTATACCGGCCTCCCCCAAACCCGGTAGATCATTTATATTTTTCATAAGTTCTACATGATTCTTGTAGAGACCGTGGGGTATATGTGCTGTTGCATACTCTATTTTGTCACACAACGTTCACTGAATTGCCGTCTCGGCTCGTTATGCGTGTATCATTGTAGAGGGTATGTGTATTTTCGACAAGCCAACCGTCCATTGACCACTCAAAGTTACTTCACGTGAAAGTTGAGTAGTGAAGCGCGTCGTCGTGTTATCCGGAAAGTATTTCATACTGCTGTTGCTGGGCAACACTAGATAAAAATTTTCATCGTTGTACATGATGACTGTTTTCGTGACGTTAGACACCAAGGTTGTGAGCGTTATAAGCAGGTATCCAAGAGTTAAATTTTGACGGATAGCCGATACAGCCGACAGAGAGTCGTTTCTTGGAGCCTCGTCCTTTTGTTTTTAAAACACGATCAATTTTAAACTCTTGATTCTGTGTCACGCGTTTCTCGTGTACAAGCGTTATTTCCTCGGTCTAAAAGAAACCGTCGATTGACTCGCCTTCAAGATCTTGCAACTCGTAGACGCGTATACTCTGACGGTTTACAACCTTAGTGATACAAAAAATTTCTTCGCTCCAGTTTCGTTCGTAACCGTCACCGATGCCGGTTCAATCTTAATTGACGGGTGCTTGGCATGATTGTATGCGTGAACAAACTGCTGAAGCACATCGATATCGCGTCGTGTATTTCGATGTGTGAAATAGCGCCACATTCGTTCTTTGAGTGTACGATTGAAGCGTTCGACGATTGCCGCTTTTATGTCGGGATTATGGGTAACCCTAAAGTTGATATCGCCTTTCTTGAGAAACGTCTGTAGCTCTTTACCGATGAATTCTTTACCTTTATCGGTCTGCAGTCAAACGGGTAAACGATTGCCGCTGCGTTCGAAAATTCGTTTAAACGCTTCTTTAACGGGATGCATGGTTTTATCCTGTAGTGACTCGACCCAAGCGTACTTGCTCAATACATCAATGACCGTGAGCAGATATAAGACAATGTCATTGTAGCTTTTTAGCGATAGTAAAGCTACGGGGGGGATTAAAGAATTTAAAGACAAAGAAGAAATAATTCGGTTCAGTGACTGACGGATATCATTTAACGGTGAATAATAAAACAAATAAAATCAATACAAATAGTTTAACGGGAAATGATACATTACGGGTGATGGGAACGGGTCGCGGGGGAACGGGGGGGGGGGGGGGGGGATCTTGAGACTCTCCAGGTCGTGGATACACCGTCCAGTGCTTTTTTGATTTTATTGCCTCGGCACAATATTCGAGACGATTCTCGAAGGCCTCTACCGAACTAAATTTACGGTCTCGGGGAACGCGGGGGAACGGGGAGGGGTTCGTGTGCTGGGAGATCGGGGACAAGAACCTATACCACGGAAAATTCGACGGAATACCGTCGCTCACACGCATTAGTTAAATACACGAATTTTATGGCGTCGCGCTCGGCGCGACCTATCGTAGACAAAGAAGGAAAACAAATACGAAATTACATCTTAATTACTAGCTTAAATTACGGCACGCTGGGCCGTGGTTGGCAAAGGGGGCGGGGCAGGGGGGAAGACAGAGCAGATAAATTATTGAGGGCAAAGAAGGGGGGAAAAGGGGGGAAACAGAGGCAGGGTACTCACTCGTGGCTGGCCTATAATCGTAGGTATAATCCTGGGGTTCTCTCACTCTCACTTGCACCCTTTTCACACCTCACGGCACAGTCCGCCGCGAGTTCACGCCAGACACTGCAGGCAGTGTGTTTGCTCTTTATAATTGCCCGTAGGCCACACAATGGAAATGCTCGCTCGCGACTTGCCCGTAGGCCACACACAATGTACTATATTATCCGGTGTCTCAGTCGCACACAATCGCTCGCACACCGTATCGCTCGCTCTTAGGCCATAGCTCGAAGTGTCGGAGCTTCCTTCGCAGCTCCTTCACGGCACGTCGGGGCTGTCTTCGGAGGGTCCTTCCGGGTCGGCGATTGGCGAGTGGTCATCGGGTGCCGGCGATTAGCCTATTTATTAGCTACACTTCCAGCCGAATTTCCCTCGCGCTGTCTCGCTCCTCTTGCGTCGCCCCGTGCGTCGCTATGACCACCATGGCGGGCGAGGCGGTGGCGGCGACCGGGGGGGTCACGGTGAGGATGACCGGGGTGTTGTAGCGCGAGGTGTCGGGCGGGAAGGGCGGGGGGGGGGGGGTCTCGGCGCCTTCGCTCGGTACGCTGGGACGGATGCACGCGTACCGCGGCTTCCCAGGCGGTGTTGGGGCTTCTTGCGACTATCCTTGGGTGGTGGGACTTGAGCTAGGCCTGGGGCGAGGCGTAATGTATCACGTTACAGTGTATTCCCTATATTCCACAGCTCATCGTTCCCGATAAATGTTCGAGGTGTGGAAACAGCGAGAAGAGTTTTGACAAATTGTACGCGGCCATTAGCTTTAAAGTTTTTTCTACCACGTACTGCATCGTTTACGAGATCGACAATATTTGAATTAGGTATGAGTATGTCGTCTATCGTCACGAAGCCTTCTTTGTCCCAGGTGATGCGTTGCGATGCTGCCGGTGAGTTACGCAGATAACTCGTCAGCGCTCTTGCTTGACGCTTGTATACATCGGATACACTGTTTACGATTATCGTTGAATTTAAATCGTCCATTTTCGGTGTTAGTTGCCGATTGCTGGACGACTCTGGTGATTCAGTTGACATGTTCGAAGTTGTCGCACCATTCTGGACATTAAGGAGAAATAAATATCGTTGCAATACGTGCAAATAGTGTTTCCACTTAGTGGCTTCATCGGGATACTTTTTTGAGTTTAAAATATCGGAAAGTTCAGCGTCGAGACGCGATACCGCATCACCCGGTGTTTGTTCAGTTTTTCGATCGGCTGTCGGTAAGGAAGTTCCACCGCCGGTCATCGGTTCTTTCCACTTCTCAGCCTCTTCAGCCGGTACTAAAATCACTTTGCGTGCTCCATAAGATTTGGTGGGGGGATGCTCAAGCGCTCACGAATAAAATTCACAGTAATGACCGTTACCTCCTTCACCTTTGCCTCCAAACTGTCTACTAAACAATGTTGAGATAGTCGGTGCTAATAAAAGCGGCAAGGAAGATATTTTCAATTTTTATTAAAATCGAGTTCACAATTTATTGCAGCGCATAACTCATACACACACGTTGAAAGAAAAATATCGTTTTTCGTTGAACAGCGTATTTACAATTCGATAAGTTAACACTAAAATATACATTATATACGCCAACAGTGTATAAATCTATGAATTTTATAAACCAAAAATTGTACAATTTCCTTATGATACATATTTACATTGTTACATATATTAATTGCACACCCACACCCACACCCACCCACCCACATACACACACCCACAGGGGGAGTCTGAAACCCCTACGTGGCGCGTCCCCAGGTGGCGGATAGGGGGAAGCTCTCCAGATATCGTGGGCAAGAGGGAAATAAAATACCTCTCGCGGACCAAACAGACTAGGGGACGGAACCCCGAACAACAAACCAAACATGGAGGAGTCAACGATGGAGAACGAGATTACGACGCAGGGGCTCGGATCCCCAGTACCGGCGGCCGTCAGGGGTGTGCAAGCGGATCCCGGGACGTCGTCATCTTACGACAGCAGTACTACAGAGGTTGGGCACTCGGCCCCGATGGTTCTAAACACTACGAGTGACCCGGGCGAGAAAGCTGCTAGAAAGGCCCAAGAGGCTTTTCAGCGCCTCTCGAAGGAGCTCGAGTCTCTGGTGGGGCTCATTTTGAAAAAAAAGAACATCCACACAGAGCTCAAGATCAAGGCCAGAGGTGCCACGAGGACCCTAAAGGAGGTCGCGGCGGCGGGCCATATGACGACGCCACATGCCCGTCCTTGTAAAGCGGGGTCGAGCCAAACTTCGCCCTTCTTCCAAGCAATATAAACGCCGCCTAAGTCGCCAAGGGCGACTAAAAAACGGAAGAAGAACAGAGCGACTTCGCCACCGACCTAGCGGGCCTCTCCACTACAGGCGAGGGAGCAGCAACGTCACCCTTTGATATTTAACGTGCCGTCTCCGCCTCACGGCACCCATGTGCCCGGGGCCGGGATCACGCCCGGCCATCGCACCGCCCCGACTCCCGGCGACACTCATGGGTGTCGCCGCGAGTCGCTTTGGCTGCCAATCCCCACCCGGTGGCTTAGACCGGGTGGGCTCCTTGGTGAGGGGGGGAGCACTTTCCAAACTCCCTACAGCCTATGCAGGACCGCACCCGAGTTAAGATGACGCGCAACTCACGGGCACAACCACTGCCCTCGCGAGTTCAACCCAATGGCCGGGCGGCGACGGCTTGCGCCGTCACCGGGCTTCCCGGCCCCCGCGGTACCAGTTATCGTCACTGGTCGGACGTTCGTGGGTCGATTTGGCCCACTACCGGTTAAGGCTCTAGCCAGCCTTGGCACCGGTCAGCCAGCTCGGGGACGCGGGTTCGCCAAACCCGAAAGGGCCGGGGCCTTCGGCCTCCTGCACCCTCCCCTGCGTATCGGGACGGCCTAATCATCGTCACCAGCCCGGGACTTTCTGTCGAAGGCCCAGGCCGCAAAACGCCTGAGGGCCCGGAACTTCCCGAGGGAGTTGACCACCCCGGTCAAGTCCCAGGCCCTGTCAGCACTGACCTCCACCCCCATCTCCTCCAGGTTTCGGCGTTCTCCGTAAAGACGACAAAACATGAGAAGAAGTCTCCTCTACCAAAACATGAGAGGAAGTCTCCTCAGCCCCACCGCACCGGCACAACGGGGTCGCCGAGAGAGTCCTCCGATGGAGGAACTCGTTCAGCCACCCGTGACCCGTGAAGACATAGCCGGTGGGGAGGCCGAAGCAACTTCCCCTCAATAAGTCGGCGGGACGCACTGGATCGGGCACGTAAAGGCGGGTAGTTCCGCTATTCTCGCACCCTCTCCAGCGCTTCCCCCATTCCGCCCATAGCAGCCCGCGAATCCGGTCCCGCGCTGCGGCTTCCTCCTCACCAGGGAGACTAGAGCTAAGGAGTGGACACTGCGTGTTAGCCATGTGGCTCGAAAATTGAGGAAAATAAGAGTTTAGTAGGCGGCGTTGCAGTCGGTCATGCCTGATATATATAGATATACACTAATCCTTAGCTTTCCGTCTGCTACTTATGCTTATACATGTGCCCACGGATTGAGACCTGCTCGAAAAAAAAATTACTAATAAAAAGTCATTTTTCAAATGAGTTTTGTCTACGGTTAATGATGTTTTATAAGAGGCAATGTTAAATGTGTAGTGATGTGTGATTTGTTATATCTGGTACATGTGAAAGGGGTTAAAGACCCTCCGAGGTCCTATTTCGATTTTTCAAAAAATCGTACACTTCTTAATGTTTTTAGAGTATTTTTATTTTCTTTTGGAAATTATACAAATCGGAGCATCGAGTAAAACAAGTGTAGCTGCTCCAAGCGGACGTGTCGTATTTTTTTTTTTTTATGATTTATTCCTTATTTAGTAATTCGACGAGTTTTATACAACTGATGTATAATGATGCGACGCTATTGCATGAGGTGTGCGATTACCTAGTGAAGAAAAATTCTACACGAGTTTAGATTTTTTCCGCTGATTTTTCGACTTGATTCTTTTTTCGTTCTCGTCGCGGTTGAACGATTTAGTTATAAAATGACTCCTCATGATGACGTAAAAGTCGATTATCCTGTTGGTTGTCTGCAGCCCATGTTCATTGCATCCAACAATGGGTTTTCTTCGCACTTCGCTGATTCTACGCAGAATTTGGTGAACCGTATCTATTTGCACTCCATTCTTTCCAACGACATCGAGCACCGCTTTTTCTAGCACTTCAGTTAGTTGGAACAGCGCACAGCTCGGCCGAAGCAACCCTCCATATTTTTCCAAAACATCGATCGCTGCAATCCACTCTTCTTCCGTGTCGTCCCCAATCAAAGCTTTCTTGCAGTCCAGGCATTTCAATTTTTCCATCATTTTCCGTGCAACATATCCAGCCATATATGACTGCACCTCTTTGCTGGTTTGCGCCACATCGTATGTGTGATCCTGTGAACCGTCTTTCCACGAACTAAACTGACGAGAGGAACAAGTATCATAATCGTGGTCGTGTTGGAAATTGTCAGTGGCAACCTCTTCACCGCCGGCTCCTTCCAGCATGCCGTCGATTGTCTTCAGCCACTCTTCGCGCGGCTTCTTTGAAGCACTAAGCGAATCTGGCGTCTGCATTAAAGTTTCCAGTAATTCGCAGCCATCGATATTACTTCCGCGAGGAGGCTTGACGAGCGAGTAGCTGCACAGCAGCTTGAAGATTTGAGCGAAAAATTGCGGGTCGGGGTGCTCATTGCTGCCACCTACAAGACGCATCATTCCGAAGAACCGCTGCAAGAAAAACGTTGTTAATACGAATTAGTATGCTACATGATTCTCAAATTCGCGTGTTAATAGCGTGAGGTTATTTGGCATGGAATGGAATAAATAATAAGGAAGAATAATAAAAAAGCATATTCAAGCATGCCTCCTACCTCCAACGCATCTTGATTCAGACGTGCTGTCAGAAGGTATTCATAATTGGATTCTCTCTGAAGCGTCTCTAGAATTTCCAGAGTCGCTTTTAAGGAGACTATCAAGCCCGTCCACGTACCCTTAGAAATAGGGATCTCCTTCATTGGTATCAAAGATTCCCATTCCTTCAGATACGCGAGAAAGCTCTCAATCGCCTGTTTTGGTTAAAAGAAAAAAGCAGTGGGGCTATTAGCAAACATGAAAGGTGATGGAAGTTGTGGAACAAATATAAAACAATCAATCGTTCATTATGCATACAATGTGCGTTTTAGTTTGCATTCAAGTAGTTTTTGAAAATCGATGCATGGGATAAAATTAAAAGTCTGCCGGAATGCCGTGGTAGTGGAAATTTTAATCGACCATGCAAACAGGAAGAATGAAACAACAACCATGAGGAAAAACCGAGAGGAAGAACCGTAAAGAGGAGCTGGACTTTCACCATCCTCTTATAAATTCCTCTTACTGTTTGTAACCGTAATGGTTCCACGAAGACTGTCGAAGACATCACCTAGTGACTGCGAATAGGCTGTAAGTACACCGGATCGATCATCTCGTGTGAAGATTGTACGACAAAACCTGAAAAAATGTTCGATGTCCAAGATTCCAATGATGTAAGGAGATCCGAAATAACGGTGGAACAGCCAACGTGGAAAGCTAGAAGAAACCAGAAAGAAAAACGTTGAAAATCCGAAGTCAGCGTTCATAAAGTTTACCAGTAAACCTGTCAAGAGCTGAAAACAATTTTCAATTATGATATGCATGGGAAACATTGATCTTTAGCGAATCAATGTTCCAACTGTCGAACCATTACTTGAGGAATTAGATTCATTATTAACGATGTCGTCGACACGAAGCGAAGTCACGAAAATTTTGAATTAACAAAATGGTAATCGCGCGGTGACGAAAACAATAATGGCGACAAGAGACATCATAGAAGTCTTGTATTGTGAACCAATCTCAATGATTTTAATGGTTCGCTGAGCGCAGAACAAAATCCTCAAACTCAATTGATTATACAAGTAAGTAGTTTAAACACAACTAAAAGTAGTTTAAAAAATACTGCTCCACGTTTAGCGCAGCTGTGAACGAAATTTCTTGGACTCGATGTATAATAACAATTGTCTCACGGTTGTAACGGCTACATCTTGCCAACTATGGACGACAGTTCATAATACACAATGAAATAAAAGTGTGTTGTCGTACCTTCCTGTTCGGACAATGTTCTGATGGACGGAGAGCCGATGCTGGAATGCGAGCCGTCATCGCGGTTATCAAATTGTCAATCCGTTCCGTAAAAGCCCGAGTACTGGCGGAATCAACCAAAGCGGGTTCAGTCTTCTCATAAATTTCCATCGCAGCTCTGACCGGATGGGAAAACAGCTGAAATTGTAGTAATTCAACATTTTCAATCGATAGCATGGTGTACAGAGTTACTCCAATTTATCTCATTAATAAAATAGTAATCTCCAATTTGCATTCGAATTTCCGTTTGTTTCAAGGACAATTTTTTTAACCTCGTAAGCGATTGGCACGTGCATCACTTGGTATCCTTTGGGATCGATGTGCTGAGGAGTAAGTTTGTAAGCCACCTTCAAGTTCGGCTTGGAGAAATTTACACACCGCAACAGGGCCCTCCAGTGGTCTTTTTTGACGACTCCGTCCGGTGTCTGCATAGAAAACAAGAACACTACTTTTAGCTTTTTTTCGTAATTAACAAAAAAACACCTGAATATACTTAACCAGAAACGATTCGGAGCGCATTATAGCGGTTCGGAAACATTTTATCAGATGAGGAAAGTCCGATATCATCCACAATCTTCGGTTTTCGTCACAGGGGTGCGGAGCGCTGACGTTCTCCTCGGTTATGTTCAGCAGCTTCCAAACGGTACGATTCCATTGTGCTCCATCCGTTACGACGTCGTCCACGTGAAAACCGCAGTTGGAGAGCAAAATCACGCACTCCAACATCAGCTTATGGAGTACGGGACCCGGGACGGAAGCTTTGGAGAGAAAACACCCCAAAACTTGCACCCAACCGCCACGAAACGGCTGAAACATAAAGGCCAGTGCGTGATCCGCTCGAGTGGACTTCTGATTCTCCGGTGTGTGTTCTCCCAAATCGACGAAACCGCCAAATTTGAGAGTTTGACGATCGCAAGAGATACCCTCGCTGAGTTTCATCTCGTCAATTAACAGTGATCCTGCAATACAAAAAGTTGTATCAACAACTAGGCTCACGCATAGGAAGGAAAGGAGGTTCTTTTAACGTCTGCATACTACAAACTTACAATTTCGACACTTATACAATTAATTCTTATTTTATTTTCATACCTCGCTTAGAAGCACTGTCCATTCGAGATCCTTTCTTCCTCAAACACTCGAAAATAGCTTGCTGAAAGCCGTACGTGGAGCTATTGATCTTCTGGATGTACCTGATATGAATCACACCCAAATGAGTAATGTAGTTTCAATTGAAGTGCAGTATCGTACATCGCTCGTTGACTAACAGTATTTACATGTCACACCTGTTCAATGTTTTCTTAGAGGGAAGTGGCAAAATCTTTCGATCACGCACATGATCATACAGTCGGGAACTTCTGATTCGCATCAACAGACACTCGTATATCCATTGAATGGTATACCTGTGCCCACCGTTTGATGCGATCTTCGAAGCTGCAAAGCAGGCCAAAACAGCTTCCCGCTGATTTTCCGCAAAAAGATGAGTCAAAACATGCAGAGAAATCAAAACTTCTCGAGGATAACTCTTACGTATCAATAGTGAAGCACTGCTTCAAAAAACAGCATTACATTTATTTAAAGGAATAGTGATTTCGTTACGAGAAACAGTCTTACCTTGCGTCGCAAACGAACATACTTCCTCCGGGTTAATTTTGCAGCAGATTTAACGGCTGTAAGCTTCGGCGCAAAATTCTTTTGCGGCTTACTCTGCAGTCTCTTCCTAAGCGATCTGCAATGCAGGCATCTCGCATTTTTCGGAGTCCGCACGTATTCGTCGTGTTTTTCCAACAGACCAATATACCGGACATCACGTCTGGAAATGAAAATAAGACTATATAGCAAAATGAATAAAAATAAGACTATATAGCAAAATAAATAAAAATAAGACTATATAGCAAAATAAATAAAAATAAGACTATACAGCAAAATAAATAAAAATAAGACTATATAGCATTCCAGTGGTAAATTTTATAAACTGCAATTGCATTGCCGCTACGTTTAGTAGTAATAACGTACTTTTCAGTGTCAAATCCCGTTCCGGTGCAAAACGACAGGTTCTCGATAATTCTGAACCACATCAGAACGTCTTGATACGATTCCAAGCGAATTTCTGCCTCCAACACGCGCCCAGAACTCGTCCGAATCTACAAACACAAGTACGGACAACAAATGTTACAACTCAAGATATCATCCTTTACATTTCATTTACATTTCTTTCCACACTTACTTTGACCGAAAGATCAGATGAAATGATCACTTGTGCCCTGACGGAGTAGTCAGCTCTATTGAAATTGATTAAGACGACCGATGAAGTTTCCACATTCCAAGCCCAAAGCCTCGGTAAGTATGTGGTCTTAAGGTGGTCTTTCAACATTTCCATCGTAAACGTTGTCGCTTGCACAGGTTGATTGACTTCTCCATCTGATAAATTATGTTGTTCATTTACTTCATCTTGCATTTCACACTTCGACGGAGCTTCGCATAACGCAGCTGTAATCATATTTCCAATAAATCATTGATTCGTACTTCATTCATGATCGCAACAGAATTCACAAATTCAGTCGAAGGTATTTTTTCCTTACCTGCATCGGGCATTTCCATATTCGATGAAGCTTCTGAGCTGGGTGTTGCGAAAACGACAGAACGATTGTTTTGAGCAACTTCTTCATCACGTACACCGGAATCTGCACGATTACAGCTCTGGGAATTTTATTCAGTATTTAAAGTTAGGAAATAAAAATTATATGTAAGGAATTAAATTAGTTTCTATAATATATTTTTTTTAAATGAACAAATAAAAAAAAAAACACTGACTTGACAAGACTAGGATTCACCCAATTGAATGGAATTTTGATAAAATTAATTATCAAGTGGAGGATAAGAAAAAAATTACTCACATGCTTATCCGAAGTGGATGGACAGCTGCGGAGAGGTACAGCAACATCCGAGAGCGCCCATTGAACCCGTGGGATCGATTCCTTTTTCCCGTTGATAAAGAAATCATCACTCTTTTTTATATCGGTGTCTGCGAAGTGAAGCTCACAAACGAAGTCTGTCTTTTGTACTGCGAAACCAAGGGCTTCGCTCCATCTCCGGAGTCGCGTATCGCACTGATTTAAAAAGTTTATTCGAGGCCATAAATTCGAATGGTAGAAATTGATAAATCTACCAGTTGAGTTTCAATATATCTTACCTTAGGCACTGCAAAAATGGATGTACTTCGCATTCCCATCCTTCTTTTTCTCGCCGCGTCCTTATACCGACCGCTCCGGCATCCAGGGACTGAGCATAATCTCCCCATACTGAAAAATGGACGAATTTTTTAAACAATGAAATTTAAAAAAAAAATGTTTGAAGTTCTCATCAACATATAAAAAATCACGGAAGAAATTTCGATCCCTTTTAAACGTGTCACTGATAAAGAAATCAACAAGAATCGACGCGAGGGGTTCGTCGGTGATTTTTTATGTTAAATATGTTACGCGTATATTATATTTAATATTAATAAATAATAAAACGTATCTCCTGTAACAGTAACAGAAGAGATACTTCTCGTCAAAATGAGAACTTTGCTGCACACTTTTCTTAAAAACTTTTTCATTCACAAAATCACTGAAGCTAAGGTAAATGAAACGTGAGAAAAACACATGCATGCAACCCTCAGCTACAAGTATTATTATATATATCGGGCATGTGCGATCGCAGCGCCGCTTGCGGTCGAAATTTTGGGGCCGTCTTTTGCTGCGTATTCCCTATCCAGTGTCCACTCCTTAGCTCTAGTCTCCCTGCTCCTCACCATCGACACGGGGAAGCCCCCACATGACTGGCTCTCCTTGTCGGAGAAAGTACGCCGCCTCGGCGTACTTGCCTCCAAGTCCGACCGGAGCTCCCCCATGAGCACTGTCATCGCCTCCATCGAGACCGTCCGGCAGACGGACAGTGCGGCGAGGAGGACCGAGCGCTGCGCCCTGTTGAGCTGGACGCGCGCCTTCGCCCGCTCCCTCACGAAGTCCCCCCAGACCGATGCGCCGTACATTGCGCACGGTACGAAGAGTCCCCGGTACCAGGACCCAATGGTCTGGCGCCGAAGACCCCATTCCCGCATCACCCGTGTTAGCTGACTTTCAAGGGAGAAGGTCTTCTCCCTGATCCCCTGCAGGTGTGGCCCAAAATTGAGCCGCTCACCCACAAGTATACCCAGGTATGTGACCTCCTCCCTGTACGGGATGGCAACACGGTCTAGGAGGACCCTGGAGCGTCTGGTGTTCGCGAACATGCCGCGAAGCACCATGCAGACGTTCTTGTCCCGAGAGACCTCGACCGCCGCACTGACGCCCCACTCCCTGACGATCTCAAGGGACTCAGTAGCCCGAGTTTCGACCTCGAGACGAGAGTCCCCGGAGGTGATCAGGAGCGTATTATCGGCATAGGCGACGACCTCGATGGCAGCATCGCGGAGCCACCGCAACAGAGGGTCCAAGGCCAGATTCTAAAAAATCGGGCAGGACATGGACCCCTGCGGACAGCCCCGCTGCACGTGTAGCTCAACACGATCATACCGCGAAGCCATGTGCGCCGATGGCTGAAGAAGCGCCGCCAGATACCCAATTCAGGGTATCCAGCGGCACTTAGGATCCCGAGGATGGTGTCCCAGCTCAGGTGATCGAAGGCCAGCTTGAAATCCACAAATGTGCCAAGCACATACTTGTGGGGGGACTCCTTGACCACCATCATGGCCAGGTGCCACGCATCCTCGGTGCCCCTGCCAGCCCTGAAGCCACACAGTGAATTTCCCTCGCCTTCAATCTCCGTACCAAAAGTTTCTCCAGCAGTTTGCCCAGGACCGACAAGAGACTGATCGGTCGGTACAATCCAGCCTCGTCGCGCGCCTTCTCGGGGCCCTTCACAATGGCCACGACGCGGGCGCTCTTCCACTGGGGCGGAAAGACCCCAGCTTCCAAGCAGCCGTTGTACATGGCCAGGGCCAGATCCGGCACGAATGGGACAAGCACCCGCACCTTGCGGACACCGATCCCATCCGGCCCGGGTGTGCTGGTGACCCTCATCCGCTTGAGGGCGGCCCTATGTTCCGGCAGACTGATAGGGGTCGAAGGATCAGGCGCCGGGTCGACTTCCTCCACACGTGGCGCCGATATCGACCGGGCCCCGTCGACCGCGGAGGATACGATAAGCGTCCCCTCAAGGATCGGCGTTACCCACGTCCCCCACGAAGCGGCGCCAATCTTCTTCTTTCCTTTGGAGGACCAGGCAGTGATAGCTCCGGGCCAGTTTACGGTACGTGACCCGGCCCTTGGGCAAATGCCCAGAGGTCACCGGCCCGTCCGTTCCAGCAGCCGACCCACCTTTCCCCGAGTTTTGTACCCGGCTGGGACCGGGTAAAGCAGCCGGAGCCGCCCCTTGGCTGCGGCCCGCCCGTTTGGAACTCTTCAGTCCCGGGCGAGCCACAGACACGGACGACTCCTCGCCCGACGCGTCGACTTCCATCGGGGACCGAGTCCCCGGTGTGGCCTTCGAGGATGCAATAACGCCCCTCTTGACCACCCCGGAGACATGTCACTCGGCACAGCCGCTCGCTTCGACGAGCGCGTCTTTCGGCGCGCCGCCAACGCCGACACCGACGACCCCATGGTCGACGACGTCGAACTAGTCGACTCTTCGCCCGAACCCGCGTGAGGAGCCCTCCTCTGCACCCCCGGGGAGACTGCAAGAGGAGGACCTATAACAGGACCCCTCTCAAGCCTCTCGATGAGTCCAGCCGCAGGAGGAGCCGAAGCTCCCCCAACGGCGGGACCCACCTCCCTCGATTTCTGGGCCGCGGAAAGCCCAGTGTCCTATGACACCTTTTTCCCTTTTTCCGATTCGGACATGATCATGAAAGGTGGGGCTTTTTACGAGATTCCCCAGCTCGATCCACCCTACAAAACCCCCAGTCACCCTCCCAACACCCAACCCGAAACCCCGACCCGATACCCTAACCCCTCAACCAGGCAAACCCGAACCGTGAACTCCCCCCCCCCCCCCCCTGAACCCCTGGCTTATTGTGACCCGGCCTCGGCGAGGACAACATCCGGCCCCTCCGCAGGTCCGCATCCCGGAGCTACCAGGTCCTGCGGAGGCGACACGGGCTTTTTACACGCGTTGGTACGGTGCAGCCCACCCGGGTAGCGACTCCCGAGTCGGGCCCCGGTACTACCGCATGGTCCCTGGGCGTGTCAACCCTCCATCCGTGAGGGCCTCCCAGGTTTCTCGCTATACCCTCGCCGCATTCGCCAGAGGTATCAAAAAGGGGGACGATTCAGGCGCGCCGGAAGGGCGGCCGATGTAACGGGTTGTGTTGCTCTTAGCGGGAACCTCACCACCGACCCAGAAGCAGACACGCCGCTCGGCCCGACGGATCATCGGAACACGGAGCCCCCCCACCACGACAAGGTGGCAACACACACGGGGGGGGGGGGGCGAGGGAGCAGCAGGCAGCCCAGTTGCAAGGCCCCGACTGGGCTACGGTAGTCAAGCGGGGCAATAAGAAGAGGCAGCAAAAGCAGCCGAAGAGGAATGACGGTAAGCGCGACCAAGGGCAAGCAACGCCTAAAGTCGCGCTCAGGCCCCCCCGCCCTGATGCAATCCACATCAAGGTGACGGGTGAGGTTGCCTATGCCGACATTCTTCGAAAGGTTAGAATCGCACCAGACCTCAAGGTCTGGGAGACAGGGTGACCCGCATCAGGCGGACGAAAATCGGGGATTTACTCCTGGAACTGGGTAAACCGGGTGTGGAGACCCCAGCTCTGCAGGCGATGGTCTCGTCCACCCCAGTGGAGTCGGCGGAGGTCCAGACGCTGACCCATAGGGAAGTCCTGGTCATCAAGAACATGGACGAGGCCACGATCGCTAAAAAGGTCGTGGAGGCCATCACTGTGGCGATCGGTCCAGGAACCGTAACTTCTGAGGACGTCAAACTCAGGGGCTCCTACAGTGGCACCCAAGTGGCCAGCGTCTTACTTCCCATGGCCGCAGCAAAGACGTTGCTGCAAAGCGGGAAGGTCAGGATTGGCTGGGTGACCTGCCGGATTCGACCGCGTCAAGCCCCGTCTCCCTGCTTCAGGTGCCATGAAAATGGGCACCTAGCGAGAGACTGCAAGAGCGATGTCGACCGGTCGGCACAGTGCTACCGGTGTGGCAAAGAAGGTCACAGAGCCTCAGACTGCGTAGACAGACGACAGACAGCGCGCGAGGTTAGAGCATCGACCAAAATGGCTAAGGTGATCCGAATCAACCTCAACCACTGTGCTGTGGCACAAGACCTGCAGTCCCAGCTGCTCAAAGAAGAGAAGGCCGATGTAGTTATCATTAGCGAGGTGTCTAGTCTCGGTGGACCGGAGTGGGTAGGGGATTCCACCGGCAAAGCGGCTGTCTGAATATGCGGGAAACTTCACATATCCAACAAGATCGCCCCGGTTTCACCTGGGTGGAGGTAGCCGGTATGCGATTATACAGTTGCTACCTCCCACCCAGTGATACCACCGACGAATTCCTCAGATCTCTGGAGGCCATCATCGCCAGTGTCAGAACCTCCCGATAGCCGGTCGTCATCGGGGGAGACTTCAACGCATGCGCGACGGAATGGGGCAGTGCGCGAACCAACCACTGCGAGCGCGCCCTCCTTGAGGCCTTTGCCATACTGGAGCTGGAGATCGCTAACACTGGCTCCAAGCCAACCTTTTCGAAGGCGGCAAGTCCTCCATTATCGACCTGACCTTCGTTGATCCTAGATTGATGAGGGAAGGGTTCGACTGAAGAGTTTGCGATCGATCCACGGGAAGCAACCACCACGCCTTGGTATATCGGCTACAGTTGACCAACAGGACAGCAGGAGCGCCGAGGAGGGGCAAAAAGGAGAGATGGGCCCCCGCCACCATCGATCGGGAGATGTTCCTCTGTTCGCTGGAGGGAGCGGCAGTACAGGGAACGCCCGAGGAACGAGCTTGAGGGCTCTCGCGAGCCATTACAGCGGCCTGCGATCCATCCATAACCGCAAAATCCAACCCCCGTGGCCATCCACCAGTATAGTGGTGGAACGAGGACATTGCAGATATTCGCCAACAGTCCCTCCGAGCTCGGAGGCTGCACCATAGAGCTGTTCATAGGCCGCAATACCAAGACCTGGCTGCAGCCTATGAAAGTTTGCGTAAACGTCTTAAGGCGGCCATCAAGACTGCGAAGCGAATATGTTGGCGGGTCTTCTGCGAGGAAGTGGACCGGGACCCCTGGGGGCGACCGTACAAATCGGCAATGAATAAGATCAAGACCAGGGGTACTACGGCTCCAACATGTCCAATCTTCCTCGACAGGGTCGTCCGACACCTGTTTCCAGAACACCGGAAACGGCATGAGGGGACTGGCCTGATGACAGACGATGGTGCAGCCGAGCTGCCAGACATCACAGAAGAAGAATTGAAGACGACTGCCAGAAAAATCACCGTCCGCAAGGCCCCAAGGCCTGACGGGGTCCCTGAACTTGCCATAAAGACCGCTGCGCTAAATGCTCCCGAAATTTTCCGGAACGCATTTAGTGCATCCTTCCGCGAAGGATGCTTCCCGGTACGGTGGAAGGTACAGAGGTTGGTTCTGCTGACTAAGGGCAATAAGTCCCCGGACGAGCCATCCTCGTCACGACCGCTGTGCATGCTACACATCACCGGGAATCTGTTCGAACGAGTCATTTGTGCCAGTCTAGAGACAGCCATAATGGAAGGTGGAGACCTATCCGAAAACCAGTTTGGCTTTCGGAAGAGCCGCTCCACAGTGGATGCCATCGGTCGAGAAGTGACGCTAGCCAAAAACGCCATTAGCGGCAGCCGGCACGGGAAGCGCATGTGCGCGATCATCGCTTTGGACATCCGGAACGCATTCAAATCGGCCAGGTGGGATAAGATCCTGCTGGCCATACAGGACCTGAAGGTGCTACTGTACCTACGAAGAGTCATCTCGAGCTACCTGACGGACCGGACCCTGGTCTACGGGACCGACGCCGGCACGCACTCCTACAACATGACGTCGCGCTCGTCGTCATCGCAAAGACCATCTACGAGCTGCGACACCTTGGAGATGACTCAATTGAGATAGTAGCTGGCTGGTTGAGCGATCACGGCCTGAGTCTGGCGGCCGAGAAGACTGAGGCGGTGCTCATCTCCCGAACGAAGAAGAGGGCGTACGCCACGTTCACGGTTGGTCATAACAGGATTAAGACCACAGACACGTTGAAGTATCTCGGTGTCACCCTTGATGCACGGCTGTCGTTCAAGGAATACCTGCTGAACGCGGGCTCGAAGGCATCACGGGTCGCGCGAGCGCTCACAAGCATCATGCCCAACATCGGGGGTCCGAATTAGCCGCGACGGTTCCTTCTCTCCTTCGTTGTTAGTTCCGTAATTCTTTATGGGTCTCCGATATGGGCTGACGCTAGTAACAACAACGCGAGTTGCGGAAAGACTTGCCGGCGGACCTGCTGAACTGTCGCGCTGAGGGTGGCCCGAGCGTATCGGACCTTGTCAGACATCGCTCTCTCGGTGATCGCAGGATCGGCCCCTGTTGATTTACTGGCATCCGAGAGGGCCAACATGTACCCTGAGCGTAGGCGTGCAGAAAATGTTGACGCCGATCGGGAGCATGGTCACAGTCGATGGTCCACCAGAACCATCGTAGAGTGGCAGCGGAAATGGGATTCAGCAGGCGAGGGTAGGTGGACCCACCGCGTAATTCCTGATGTGAGAGCGTGGATGAGCAGATGGGGTGGACTGACAACGTTCCACCTGACCCAGGTGCTCACCGGGCACGGCTGTTTCCGTAGCTATCTGCACCGGGTTCGCGTGTATGATGGTGCGGAGTGCCCGGTGTGCCCTGGAATGGACGAAGATGTGGAGGACGTCCTCTTCCACTGCCCGCGATTCGCCGACGATCGGGAGCGATTCCGAGCATCATGGGGAGGATCCATGACAGCCAAAGCCATGGGACAGTGCCTGCTCGGCTCCCAGAATGGCTGGGACGCAGTGTTTACCCTCGCCACGTCCATTGTAAATAAGCTGAACTCCATCAGGAAGGCAGAAGAGTAGAGAGACGAACCCGTCTGAATTCCAACTGCGTATAAAAAGGGCCGTCTGAGGCGTAGACTGCCCCTCGCGAAGTAAAGCCTATTGGGCAGTTCCCGGGGTGGGGGGATACAGTCGAGAGGAGGAATGTTTTAGTAGGTATTACCAGCAATGGCCGAGTCCTACATAACTCATCTTGGTATGCGTAAATGCATTTCGAACCTCCTCTATAAAATTTAAAAAAACACACACACACCACAGGGGGATGTCTGTAACCCCTACGTGGTGCGTCCTCAGGTGGCGGATGGGGAATCCTCTTTCGCAAACGAGGGTAAGGCTGAATTAAGTAAGCCTCGCGGACCAACAGACGTTTCATGTAGAGAGTTATCCCACCACTGGTTCCGATTGAGTGAAAGCCTTGATGGCCAGTGTTGGTCCCAAGGATTGGGGGGGGGGGGGGGGGCAGCTACACGATCTAGGGAAGGGAGGTAGTGCCGTGGTGGAACATCCGACGACACCAACCGTGCCGACAACTGAGTTCAGCTAACAACTGCTGGCGAGCGCGAAAGTGGAAGAGGTCTTTAAAAGACTGAAAAGGGACATGGAGGGCCTTGCGCAATTTGTTCTTGAGAAGAAGAACCTGCACAAAGAGCACAAGGATATGTCAAGGAGCGCCACCAGAGCAGTGAGAGAATTCGAGAAGGTGTGGCGTGAGGCCATGGAGTCGCCAACATTGCCGCCCGGGGAGGATGAGACGACCTAAACATTCCCTATTTTCCGAGCGGGGATGGTGGAGGGGGCAAGCAAACGGGAGCGTGCCTCTCCACCTTTGGTACCGGTGAGCAAAAGGCCTCGCAACAGTAAAGCCACAAAGTCACCGATACCCCAAGGTGCAACACTTGCGCGGCAACAACAACAGCCGGAGCTGGTGTGGACCACCGTAAAAAAGAAGGAACCGAAAAAAAAGCCACGGCGAGGAAAGAGGATTCGCAAAAGACGAAACGGGAAGCCCCCGATGCCAAACTGGGACAGCTAAGACCCGCCCGACCCGATGCTATCAAGATCAAGTCATCGGGGGGAACGTCATACGCGGACATCCTCCAGAAGGTGAGAGACGCACCAGATCTCAAACCGCCGGGAGAGAGGGTCACTCCCATCAGGCGCATCAGAGCAGGTGAACTGCTACTGGAGCTGGGAAGGCCTGAAGCGTTGACCCAAGAGCTGCAAATCGTGGTCTCATCGGAGCTCAAAGACGCGGCCAAAGTCCAGTCTGATACATAATGAGTCCATCAACATCATGGACATGGACGAGGCCACCACCAAGGAAGAAGTGGTTGAGGCCATTAATGCAGTGGCCGGGCCAGGAATCGGGCCATTAATGCAGCTGTGAAAAAAATGCTGCAAGCAGGGAAGGTTAAGATTGGCTGGGTGAATTGCCGGGTACGACTGCGTGAAGCATCCTCGCGCTGTTTTAAATGCCATGACACCGGGCACGTCGCGAAGAATTGTAAGCGCGCGGTCGACCGGTCAAGGCAATGCTTCCGATGCGGAAAGGAGGGCCACAAGGCTGCAGACTGCACGAATGCAGGCAAACGAGTAACGCAGCAGGTAGGACCACGCAACAACAATGGTTAAGGTACTCCAACTAAACGTGAACCATTGTGAGGTGGCACAAACCTGCTGTTCCAGCTGGTCAGAGAGGTGAAGGCCGACGGCGCCATCATCAGCGAAGAGTACAGGGATCTTAGTGAACCGAAATAGGTAGCCGACAACGACAAAAAAGTGGCTGTTTGGGTATGTAGACCTCTCCACATATCCAGCAAAATAGCAACACCCTTTCCCGGTTTTACCTGGGTGGAAGTGGCTGGCCTTAGACTATACAGCTGCTATACAGGGTGTCTCAGAAGTCGTAGAAGAAACTGTTAGGGTTGATAGAGAAAAAAATTCTGAATCGAAAGTTCCTGAGTCAAAAATTTTTTTGGGCCATAGAAAATAAGTTATTAATTAAAAACGGTAGCCAATCAGGAGCGCGCTACAAGAGAAAAAGGAATGAGCGGGGGAAGTAGCGGAGACGCGAGAGTGAGAGCGGCAGACAGCAGCTTGCTCGCTCGCACCAAGCTAAGCAAGAGAGGGGATTGTGACGCTGTAGCCGAGTAGGTGAGTGTGTATGGATAAATGTATGAGATCGCACGCGGACGGCTCAATGTATGAGTGTGTCTACGTGTATCGCAGCATTATTGGAAGCGCTGTAACGGAGACCGAAAGCTGAGCGGAGGGAAAATGCTTACTCCCTATTTTTGATCAGAAACATAATTAGAAAATAAAGGCCCAACACTCGACCGGACCCAAATAAACAAATGGAAATTTTTTTTTTCTTATTTTAAGTTAATAAAAATAATTTTTTTAAATAAAAAAATGCCCAAAACTCGACCAGACTCAGCGAGAAACAGATTAAAAAAATTAATTTCTTTTCATTTATCAATAAAATTATTATTTAAAAATAAAAAGCCTAAGACACGAGTAGACACAGAGATACGACTTAAAAAGTTGCAATTTTTACTTTTTAATAATGGAAACTTTTTTCAAACAAAAGTCCCCAGACACGACCGGACCCAGAGAGATGGATTGAAAAATTTCATTTTTTAGGTTGAAACTGCGAAATTACTTAAAGGAAAAAAAAGGCCCAAAACTAGACCGGACTTACACAGACCGAATCAAAAATCTTACATTGAGGGATGTAAAAACAGATGTAAAAATTTTTTATTTTTATCTATTATTAGTAGGAAGAATTCTAACAAAAAAAAAAAATATCCCATACTCGTACGGACCCAGAAAGTGACGGCTTAAAATTTTTTATTTTTTATTATTTTTCAATTAAATTATTTATTTATTAATTAACAGTCAAAATCGAAAGTGGAACAATTAATAAATAAAAACCCTCAGGTTCCAACAAATTTCTCATTTTTATTAAAATTATTTATTAATTAATTAACAGCTGAAATCCAAAGTAAAACAATTAGAAAACAATTTCTCTCAAGTTTCAAATATAAATTATTTAACCCAAACTTTTTGATTTCTTTTTTTCTATTATTTTTAACAAATTATAATCACTTATTATTTCAATTCAACACAATTAAACTCTTCAATTAAAAATACTTAAATAAAAAAACGTAACTAAAAAATTTTAGTCCAGAAGGTGCTCGAATTGGCCGCCATTTTCTCGCAAACAGAGATGACACCGTTCCAGTAAACTCTGCCGAGCGGATTCCAAGTTTTCTGCAGTCACCAACATACGTGCAGCCATGATTCGTGCCATCGTGTCCATTTCGTCCGCAGGTTCGTCAAAGTATACCCCTTCTTTGAGAAAACCCCACAAGTAGTAGTCCAGGGGTGTTAAGTCCGGTCATTCAAGAAGTTAGCAACATCAACGGATGAGTGGCATGGCGCTCCATCGTGTTGGCGCCAGTCCGGCTGAGGATTAACTCTGGCCAGGAGCTGGGGCAGATTACCTCTCAGAAACAGTTGATATTGAGCACTCTGTAATAATGGAAAACTAAGGTGGAAAGAAAAATTTTCACGACAATCGAGGAAATCGGACAGTCAAAATTGTTTTAAAGCAAGAAAAGACTTCAATGAAAAAATAGTTTGAAGAAAGACACTACAAAATATTTACACGGTCTAACCAAAGTGAAATTTTGATAAAGAATTTTAAAAACAATATATTATTAAGCATTTTTCGAAATTAAAAAAAGAAATTAAATTTCTCCAAGAATTGATCCAAAATTTTTACCAATAAAAAAAATTATTTTATAGAATTTTTTAAAATTTTATTATGTTCAAAAGCAAAATTATTGCAGAAAATTTTTCTGAATTTTTATAAATTTAAAGAATCAATTATTTTCAAAAATTTTTGAAATTTCAAGAAAAACTACTCTAAATAATATTTCAAAATTTTGAAGAATTTTCCGGAATTAAAAAAAAATGTTCGAATAGTCTCACGTTTTGAAAATAATACAGAAATTTTTAGAGTGTTAAAAATTTTATATCGAAATTTCAACATTACACATTACACCGAGTTCAAAAAATTTTTAACTGTGTGGATTTCACATAAACTTACGTTCATTGATTCCCGTAACTCGTACAGAAGCATATGATCGCCTACGATTCCTCCCCACATGTTGATCTTCCATTTATTTTGGAAATTTCGGTTTACTGTCATGTGGGGATTCTCTTCAGCATACCAGTGCGTGTTATGTGGATTAGAACATCCCTCACGGGTAAATAAAGATTTATCCGTCCACAAAACTTTCTTGAGGAAGGTTGGATCTGCAGCATGGTTGTCGATAATGAACTGGCAAAATGTTCTACGCAAAGCATAATCGCCAACTTCAAGTTTTTGCACCTTTCTTTTGTGGTACGGATGGATCTTGTTCGCACGTGTAATTCGATTTATGGTAGCGCGAGAAACGGGGAGCCTACGCTCTAGTCTTCGAGTACTCGTACCGGGATGAGCAGCGACAGCATCGAGTACACGTTCCTCAAGCTGAACGTGAATCCGACGAGGACGACCGACACGCTCAACATCATCAGGTACAAGTCGACCATTTTCGCGAGCCCGTTGAACCAAACGGAGAAATACACCCTGGTTAGGATGGCGTTCGCGATTTGGGAACCTAGTGCGATATTTCCGGACAGCAGCTTGGCTTGCTGGAGATTCATCGATCTCAAGCTTGAATCCCAGCGCAACGTACAACGACGCGCTCAAAAGGTTCGTGAAAATTAGTTGAATATTTTTATTTGCATACACCTGCACAGCCAAACACGGAATAAGAATATCGCGGCAAGCCTCACACACTGCGACTGTCACTTTCACGGGAAAACTGTCACAGAACCACCGAAAAATACGCTCACTTTGTCTGCTCTACGTTGAAAACGATCACGCAAAGTGCGTCGGTAGACTTCTCGACAGAGAATCAAAATAGCTACAAACTTCGAAAGACTTTGTAGATTTTGCCTACACCCTACTACATTTTCTTTCGTCCCTCATTGGCGGGGAAGTAACGCTAAATTTACGGTGACGCTAACTTCGTTAACTGAATACAACCTTGTTACACCGAATTTCGCTAGAATTTTTTTCACTTTCTCGGTGATTTTCATCTTGGGAACGCCGTAACGAATCAGCTCCTAATATCACGATGACCGTCGCGTGGGTGATTCCATCGTCTGTACAAGTAATCCGTGTGATAAAACTCGATCGCGCCCAACCGCTATAAAAGTGAAAAAATACTGACTCTTTCAGCGTAAACTTGACGCCGGAACATACCTCGAACTGCCTTCGGTGCTTTCCAACTATTTTTACGATGGTGCACTAGCAGCGCTTGGTCGAACATTTTTACAAATACCCTTATAGAGTTCCGAACTTGTCGCGCGGGGATAAACCTTCACGATCCCAAGGCTCGCGAGGTAGATGTATATCTCTCAGTTTTATATCTGGGGTTCTTGCATAGGGCGTATGTAAGTTGTCCGCGTATTGCGAGCAGCACCCGCCACCTTCCGAGAAAAACGAGATATACGAGTAAGTGACACCTGCGCATCTATGCCGATTTCTATAGACGCTTGTCCCAAAACCGATCTTGCGGCCACGACAGCAGGTCAGCGGTAATCCTGTAAACTGATTGCATTGGGGTAAACGAGTGTTCATTGTTCCATGGGTCGTTTATTCTGATTTTTACGACCGACGACTTCTACACGAGTAACCACGCAATTTTATCTCCATTCGGTGTGTTGGATAATTATCTATACCTCGGCTTCAGACCGCTCTTATTCGGGAATATTCGGGAAGTTACGCCTTCGGAAGGCTTCCTCTCTTACTCCTTGGCGTCTCTTATCTGCTAACGCGATGGATTGGTTTAGAAGCGTCAGGTGACGGCTATTCTCCAATAAATGAATTCTCTCCCCTTTTATCGGGGTCTCTCCTGGCTACGTACTAGAGAACGATCGACACGGTGCTGTTCTGAGAGTATCGGATTCTCACAACAACTTCATTTCGGCTGGAAATTACCTTTTTGTGTGCCCCTGAATAGCATAATAAAAGTGAACCAAATTCGATTCCTTTCAAAATTTTACCGAAGTGCAAAGTGTTTTTAGTTATTCCCCGCTCGATCCAAATTCTCACTTAACTGTACGGATTCCTCAACATTAATACCAGGGTGGCCTGAGTTGACCGCTGTTTTTTCAAAAACTGTCGTACTGCAGTTTGACAAAGAGCAGTGATCCGGAGGAGTCGGGTTAGCTGTGAATATCGAGAGACAAGACTCCAGATGGGAGGTTGTTTTGATGCCGTGATGTTGAGCGTAAGACCCGGCCGTTCTTCGAGTATAATACCTGGCGACGGTTGAGGAAGTGTTTCTGGCCACTGAGAGAGTGGTCTTGCGAGCCATGGCGGACCGTTCCACCACAGGTGATGATCTGCCAGTTGTTGAGGTGTGAGGCCCCGAGAGGCGCAATCTGCCGGATTTTTCTTTCCAGGAATGAATCGGCAAGTTGCCATCGGCATTCCATTCTGGATTTGCATGACACGATTGCAAATGAAATCCTTCCACCTGGAAGGATGACTCTGTATCCAGGTGAGAGTCACCGCTGAATCCGTCCAGAGGAATACCGGAGACTCGTGAAACTCGAGCGTCTACTTGACGTAACACACGAGTCGAGAAAGAAGAACCGCTGCAGAGAATTCGAGCCGAGGAATTGGCACCCTCGTCTTGGAACAGACTAGGGTTACTGCCGACGTCGTCACCGCGTTTCCGACCCTGAGGTAAACCGCAGCTGCCATCGCAAGCTGAGAGGCATCTGAAAAACCGTGAATTTCGACTGACGAATCCGAGGAGGTATCACGCCACCGAGGAATTGACAGCTCCAATAAGTCTGTCAAGTGCTTGCGGAATTGCAGCCACCTTTGATTTATGCGAGAAGATACAGTGTTGTCCCATCCGAGTCGCTCCAGCCAGAGCTCTTGTAGCAGGATTTTTGCCACAATGGTAATAGGAGCAATTCATCCGACCGGATAAAAAATCTAGGCCGTTTCCGAAAGAATTATCCGTTTTGTGACCTTGCTCACCGAGAGAAGCTGAGCAGAGTACTGGAACGAGTTCGTTGATGTGTTCCAAGAGAGGCCAAGGACCTTCACCTCATTATCTTTGATTGCGAAAGAGGTTTCCAAAGAAACCCGGTCGACCGAGAGCTGGCTGAGAACGTCCGGATGATTCGAAGACAATTTTTGGAGTTGAAAACAGCCCGCCATACATTGATCCATCGATATCTTGAAGATGTGACCATGTTAACCAAGTAAAACAGGCTCTCCCCTCTTACACATGTCATAATAGTTACGATGCTAGCGCCACGGTCTCACGGAAACACATATAAGGGTACGATACTATGGAAAATTGGCAGACCGGCCCTAGGATTCATTATAAATAGTCACGATATAAGCCCTCGAGTTTCTGTTTTACGGTTTGCCTTGTAACTTCGAACTATTGTTGAAGATGAGCCAGGCTATCGGTGTTAGCGATCTGAGGGACAGTGATCTACAGCCCGAAATCATGTATCGTATACTGTCGGACGACGAGAAGAAGCGTCTTGAAGCACCGCTGATTCTCGGTACAAAGTATACACTCAACCCATCGGAGACAAAAAAAGTTCACATCGGTACAGACGTGTGCCGACGGTCGCATACGCCCGATCATAAAGCTTCGGAAAAATACCACGGCTGGAGATATTGTCTTGGAATTGACCGATTGGCATTTGCTGCAGACGAAACTACCTGAAATTTCGAGGTATTTTGAGGGTGGCCAAACGATCGCCTGGGGTAAGAATTGGCGCACACCGCAACCCGTACGCATCGGCGATTGTGAGATACTGTTCACCTCGAGTTACGGCTCCAAATCCATTGTGTTTGATCGGATTATCGAAGAAGATACCACATTCCAGGATGAGGTGTCACAGCAGGATCCCGAACCAACAACGAAGAAGCGTAAAAATTATTCACCGGCTGTTGTGATGCAAAAATCATCGTTCGATGGATTGCTCGGCATACTGGTATGTCTCGACGAACGCTTCAGACGCCTACAGCAAAATGTCACACATGTGGAAAAGTGTGTCAATGTTCTGTGCGCTGAATTACTTCTACACATTCCCGCTGAAGAAGATCTCGAAAAAATCGATGAGATACGCGTCAAAGAATTGATTAAGAATAATTTCAAATCTTTGAAAGAAGCCACTCAACTCCGTATGGATCCTGCATTTGTCGAATTTACATTCGACATCGTTTTCTTGGAGTTCTCTGTACTGTGTGCCGCGTACATCGCAAACCAATTGCGAAAAGCACTTGCTACTAAATCGAAACGAGCAGCTTAAAAACGGTGTTACCTATGCATGACATTATTCATCAGTATTATAATTATTGTTATACCTTTAACATTGATCGTTTTCGCATTTCCGAGGAAGTTTTTCAACTATTCGTTAATATGTTATATAAAAATATGGAGTGAGAGAGAGTGAGGGAAGGAAGAAGGAGGGGTGGATTATATATCATTTGAAGGAGGAGGAGAAGAACGCGAGGGGCATCGCGGCGCAGCGTCGTCCCCTCGATTCTTCCGCGGTTTTTAATCGGTGTTTATTAAAGCCCCACGTAGGGCGCCAAAAAATGATATAATGAGGAATAATTATAAAAGAGAAAATACATATTCTATTTGTCGGAGGATGCGAAGAACGTGGGGGGCGTTGCGGTGCGGCGTCGTCGAGCTGGTACGGGCCCTTGGTTCAGTCCCGAGGTGTGAGCCTGTAGGGGGGTTTTCGCTCCGGAGTCCTTGGTGGTGAAGAGGCCGTTCTTGGAGTGGCCTATCTGATCCAGTTACTTCGTAGTGGTGTCACCTCACAATGAGGCGTATCGTTGGCCACCTTTCGGCGGGAGTGAACGGTGGCCACTTTTCGGCGGAAGGTAACGTTGGCCACCTTTCGGCGGAAGGTAACGTTGGTCATTCGTTCCTTACAGAACGGGTTTGGATATACTCATCTTGATAAAGACGATTACTACAGTAAACCTCAGTGACCTTTAAAAAAGGATGCGGGAGTGCGTTTTGGAAGCAACAAGTCTCGGTTTGAAGTCGAGAGCTCGAGA
Organism: Listrodromus nycthemerus; assembly: GCA_963978505.1. Taxonomy (NCBI): domain Eukaryota; kingdom Metazoa; phylum Arthropoda; class Insecta; order Hymenoptera; family Ichneumonidae; genus Listrodromus; species Listrodromus nycthemerus. The sequence continues at coordinate 2,298,726 of OZ021688.1, forward strand.
GCTCAAAAGCTACTGATTTATTCGGTCGAAAAATCGCCTTTTTATCGGCGGTACAATGCGGTATCGCTCGCGAGAAACTCGATGGTGCCTATTCGCCATCTGGCGTCGAATCAGGGAAGGAAGCTCGGAGCAGAGGCCCGGCCCATCCGTGCGCTTGGCGCCTTGGTGGCTACGCGGGACTCTCGGGCGTCTGCTAGTTTGTGGATGATATTTGAATATAGGAGGACTTACTCTCTACGGTGTGTCGTGTAGTTCGCGGTGTTTTTTGTTTCGGATCTCTTCCAGGTCTCGGCCAGTAGAGAAGTTGGTCGGTGTACAACAAATACTCTAAACAATCGAGCCCTTGCCCATTATTATAGTTAGGTGCATACGTAGTCAGTAATACTAATCGGTATTTGTTGGACAGCCTCTTGACATCATGTATATACATATATATAGGTATATGTATACGTATTTTATCTTATTTGTACGATATATATTAAGGCCAATGTATGCAGGTGGGATGGAATGTGACGCATAAGTAATTAATAAACTCATATACCCCGATATTTTGTTTTTTATTTCGCATAAAACGTCGAAAATTAATAATCAAGGAAGCGTGAATAAATATTTTTAAAAAGAGTGTATTTCTTATTGTCGGTAAACGGTTACCCTTGGAGTATGATAAAATAGTGGGCGACTTTACCGACTGTAGAATAATGGTATAGTTTCAGACGGCTTGGTAATGCTTGAGCAACTGCGGGAAAACTCTTAGGGCCCAATCACAACTCGGGCAATTTACAGGGACCAATCGTTGGTCGGGGAAAATTATTTGCATCCCCCTACTCGGGACCCAACACAGGATCACGGTCCAAGAAATGGTAGGGCGCATGACGCCAGACGAGAGAAAGGAGGGAGAAAAACACATGGAATCGCTCTGTTTCTCTCTCTACAGCATTCCCGGCAGTGGAGGATACCACCACCGCTGTGCAGAGCAGCTGTGGGAAAACTTTTAGGGACCAATCACGTCTCGGGGAATTTACAGTGACCAATCATCGCTCGGGGAAAATCGTCTACATACGCCAACTACCCATCGGACTACAGCATCCCACTCCAGCCGATGGTGGGGGCATGACGTCAGACAGGGAAGAGAGGGGGGACAGCAGATGGCCCCTGTCTTCCCAGCACTGTACACTACTACTTACATTGAACAGTGTACGACGACTTAGCGAGACCCCGGATTGAACGACTAACCCCCTGGTGTTGTGTGCGCCGTCTGAGTATGTACCCCGACAGTTATCCCCTGTGTCTCCGCCCGCACTCGATTACCCTGTTTCCCTGACACCTTCCCCCAACCCCAAAGAATTTAGTCGTACCCCTTTCCTTCAGCTAGTGAACCTTTTTCTTTTATATTTTCTTTTGTTACGCCGACTGCGCCTCTCCGGTCGCCATGAGCGCGACCGTGTGAAAATTCTCATAGGAAAAAATTCCACATCGCTGACATTTGAAAGCTAAATCATAAAAATTGTCCAATAAAAACACACAATGAACCACTCCGCGTTTAGGAAATTGAAGCCATTAGCCTGTCACTTATGTACACTACACACACAACCTAATACACGACCATGGTTGCCACTGTTACATATAGAGGCAGCACTTACAGTAAAACTCACATGTTTTGATCTATCCTTGAACGTATACGTACGTTCTTTGTAATTTATTTATTTATTTATACTTAGAACGCGTAAGACATTACGACAATGAATGGAAAATAGAATACATAATTAGTATGAAATATCATGAAGACCTTAGAAAAATATCGAATTTGTTACTCAAAAAAATATATCGACTATCGATATTTCAAGATAAAAAAATCGACAATATTTATCGATTATTTTTGAAAAAATATCCATAGTTTAGATGATCGATATTTTGTACCCTTCCCTGCCATATAGTCTTCGAGCAACCGCCATCGCCTGATCCGTGTGAGTAATCGGTGCGATGTTATCGTCACGTACTGGATGGAGTTTCAAAATCCCGGTCGCCTGTACGTCGGTGTATGTCGTGTGCTGACCACCACTAGGTCTAGCCTCGCGGCTATCTCCAATCGTAACCGTTCCTGTCTGTTCGTCGGCGTTATGCCCCATTCTATCACCCTCGTGTTGAGGTTACCCGCTACCACAGCATCTCCAGGCAGGTCCCTGATTCCGTCCTTAAGAAGCGCCACCTTTTGCTCAAACTCCGCCGTGGTGCAGTTGGGTGTCTGCTAGACACTGGTGTAAGAGACGGTGCCCACCTTAGCCCAGACATAGTCGTCCCCTGCCTGCGTTCCGTTAGCCGACCTCGGCCAGCGACCCTCACCCAGATAGCTGTTGTCTCAGTCTCGTTCATAATCTATAGCTGTGTCGTCCTTATCCTGTAAGGGTCGCACAGAATCACCATGTCCGCGTCGTGTTTGTCTGCTACCCCTGGTAGTAACATGTCTGCTGTCCGAATTCGGTCCAAGTTGCCCTGCACTATTCTGTCTGTTGTCTGGCCAGTCTCCAGTGCTCCTCCAGCGCGTCCCGGAACACCGCACATCTCCCGGAACCCGCGGAGTGAGCCATGTCACTCTGTTCCGCCTCGGTGCACACGGGCCAGGCCGCTCTGTTCTGACAGTCTGTTGTATAGGGTCCCGTCTTGCCACATCTTCTACAGCATTTTGTCCGCCCATCTGATCCCGTGCCGGCCCCGCCGAAGCAGCACTTTGGCTTCCCGCGGCTCAACGTCGCCAACCGCCATATACTGCTCGGTATGGTTCGGACCAAAGATGTGGACGCCGAAGTCTGCGTCTCGTCCTGTTTCCCATCGCAGTTACTGTACCTGTCTCCGTACGTATCTTGACTAGGCACATGCCATTCCTGATCTTCCTCAGAGTCGTCACCTGCGCGTAACTCTTTGTCGGATCGACTGCTGTTCTTATTCTACGTACTACGTCCGAGTACATTTTGTCTGTCCCCGGCTTGATCAGGACGGCCGTCCGTCTATGTTTGAGAGCCGGTCTGTCCGTTTCAGCCCAGAGCTTTGACTTCGTCTGGTCCGTTTTTGTCTTTTGTTCAGTCTTCAGTTTAAGTTTTTTCCGTACGACTGACTGCCAGGCTGCAGCAGTTTCCATTGTCGGAGGCCTCTTCTAGGAGGTCTCCGGGGTGGTCTTGGTCGCAGAACGTTTCCCTTTTATCCGTGGCGTCTTTCATGCTCTCGTTTCTGTATCCGTTTCCGTTGGCGCGTGGTCCGTTACGTATCCTTTCGGGGTTTCCTTCGTGTGGTCATGCAGCACCACGTCGACTGCCTTGAGTATGGTGTTTATCCTGCTTTTAACCGGCATGATCATGTTTTTTTGTACAATGGCTGCCTCGGCCATTTTCGTTACTGTCTGATGTATGACCATCAGAAGCTCCTTGATATCCGGTTCGTCCTGTCTTTTCGCGTTCGTCAGCCGTGTCGGCGCTTGTGTGTCGCTATTGATCCCAGAGGTATAATAAGATCGAGTGGGCCGTCGACATTAGTAGTCATCATTTCCCCGGTCTCGGTCCTCGCGTATTTGCCATCAGGCGGCTTAAGGATGCTATCCTTTCAGCCGCCTTCGTGGCCGTCCTTTGTATGTGAGGCCAGAAGGTCAGTTTCGTATCTAGGATCACCCTCAGGAACTTGACTTATCCCCCGGTTTCAATAACGTCTGTCCCCACCCTCATGGGTAGTATCGTCTGTATCCGTTTCCTTGTAAGTAACGTCAGTTGTGTCTTTTCTGTTGCAAGTTGTAGTCCGTGGTCGGACATCCACTGTCCGACGAGTCTCATTGTCTGGTTCAGTTTGAACTGCACCAGCCCCGGAGTCCGCTCGACCATCACCGCCTCCACGTCGTCAGCGTAAGCGACGAGGAGTACGCCGAGCGGGAGCTCCAGTCTGAGAAGATTGTCATAAAGTCCGTTCCAGAAGTCAGGTCCGAGTATCGAACCCTGCACAACCCCCGCAGTGACTTGTCTCGTGAGCTGTCCGTCCGTTGTCTCGTATGTGATTAGTCTGTTTCTCAGGTAATCCTCCACAACCCGGCTCAGGTACGATGGGATCCCGAAGACGCCTCTTAGCGCCTCCAGAATGTCCACCCACCTTGCCGAGTTGAAAGCATTCCTAATGTCCAGTGTCGCCACGAGTACGATTGGCCGCGCTGCGTGGCAGTGTCTGTCTGTGTCCCTGAAGAGGTCGACCACTTTTTGGATCTCTCCAATAGTTGATCTTCCCTTTCTAAAGCCGAATTGTTGGTCCGAGAGATCACCTCCGGCTTTTATCGCGTCTGTGAGTCTGGGTCTCAGTAGTCGTTCGTAGAGTTTCCTTGTCGTATCCAGTAAGCTCAGCGGCCGGAAAGCTGATGGCATGGTAGGATCTCCCTTACCCTCAGGGATGAGGATGAGCCTCGCCACTTTCCACCGGTCACCGAACGTTCCTGTTGTCAGGCACGCGTTGTACAGGTCGAGAAAAATATCCGGCCTCGAGTTAACCGTCAGCCGAATGATCTCTCCCGGTACTCCGTCTGGTCCCAGTGCCTTTCTAGTCTTCATCGCGTTAGATGCTCTGGTGAGCTCTTCCACAGTAAAGATAGGGGCATCCGGTACCTCCGTGCCTTCAGTCTCGTCTGTGCGTATCGGATGTGTCGGGAATAATCCGTCGGGTGCTTTCGGCGCCTTTGAGATCTGGTGGGACGCGGGACCCTAGTTTGCCGGTCACAATCTTGTAACTAGTTCCCCAAGGGTTCCTGTCCACCTCCTCGCAGAGCTTCTTCCAACATCGCGTCTTGCTGTCTCTGATCGCGTTTATCATTGTGTTTCGTGGTGTCCTGTACGCGGTTTGGAGGTTTTCCCTTTCGGGTCTTCCTCTAGTCCTTGTAATCCGTCGTCTGTTTGCCAAACATGCTCGTCGTAGTTCGGCAATCTCGTCCGTCCACCAGTACTGTGGTTGTTTCTTGCGTCCGTTACGTCGCTTAGGCATCGTACTGTTCCACAGTCGTCCCATAAGCAGGGAGACTAGAGCTAAGGAGTGGACACTGCGTGTTAGCCATGTGGCTCGAAAATTGAGGAAAATAAGAGTTTGGTAGGCGGCGTTGCAGTCGGTCATGCCTGATATATATAGATATACACTAATCCTTAGCTTTCCGTCTGCTACTTATGCTTATACATGTGCCCACGGATTGAGACCTGCTCGAAAAAAAAATTACGAATAAAAAGTCATTTTTCAAATGAGTTTTGTCTACGGTTAATGATGTTTTATAAGAGGCAATGTTAAATGTGTAGTGATGTGTGATTTGTTATATCTGGTACATGTGAAAGGGGTTAAAGACCCTCCGAGGTCCTATTTCGATTTTTCAAAAAATCGTACACTTCTTAATGTTTTTAGAGTATTTTTATTTTCTTTTGGAAATTATACAAATCGGAGCATCGAGTAAAACAAGTGTAGCTGCTCCAAGCGGACGTGTCGTATTTTTTTTTTTTAATGATTTATTCCTTATTTAGTAATTCGACGAGTTTTATACAACTGATGTATAATGATGCGACGCTATTGCATGAGGTGTGCGATTACCTAGTGAAGAAAAATTCTACACGAGTTTCGATTTTTTCCGCTGATTTTTCGACTTGATTCTTTTTTCGTTCTCGTTGCGGTTGAACGATTTAGTTATAAAATGACTCCTCATGATGACGTAAAAGTCGATTATCCTGTTGGTTGTCTGCAGCCCATGTTCATTGCATCCAACAATGGGTTTTCTTCGCACTTCGCTGATTCTACGCAGAATTTGGTGAACCGTATCTATTTGCACTCCATTCTTTCCAACGACATCGAGCAACGCTTTTTCTAGCACTTCAGTTAGTTGGAACAGCGCACAGCTCGGCCGAAGCAACCCTCCATATTTTTCCAAAACATCGATCGCTGCATTCCACTCTTCTTCCGTGTCGTCCCCAATCAAAGCTTTCTTGCAGTCCAGGCATTTCAATTTTTCCATCATTTTCCGTGCAACATATCCAGCCATATATGACTGCACCTCTTTGCTGGTTTGCGCCACATCGTATGTGTGATCCTGTGAACCGTCTTTCCACGAACTAAACTGACGAGAGGAACAAGTATCATAATCGTGGTCGTGTTGGAAATTGTCAGTGGCAACCTCTTCACCGCCGGCTCCTTCCAGCATGCCGTCGATTGTCTTCAGCCACTCTTCGCGCGGCTTCTTTGAAGCACTAAGCGAATCTGGCGTCTGCATTAAAGTTTCCAGTAATTCGCAGCCATCGACATTACTTCCGCGAGGAGGCTTGACGAGCGAGTAGCTGCACAGCAGCTTGAAGATTTGAGCGAAAAATTGCGGGTCGGGGTGCTCATTGCTGCCACCTACAAGACGCATCATTCCGAAGAACCGCTGCAAGAAAAACGTTGTTAATACGAATTAGTATGCTACATGATTCTCAAATTCGCGTGTTAATAGCGTGAGGTTATTTGGCATGGAATGGAATAAATAATAAGGAAGAATAATAAAAAAGCATATTCAAGCATGCCTCCTACCTCCAACGCATCTTGATTCAGACGTGCTGTCAGAAGGTATTCATAATTGGATTCTCTCTGAAGCGTCTCTAGAATTTCCAGAGTCGCTTTTAAGGAGACTATCAAGCCCGTCCACGTACCCTTAGAAATAGGGATCTCCTTCATTGGTATCAAAGATTCCCATTCCTTCAGATACGCGAGAAAGCTCTCAATCGCCTGTTTTGGTTAAAAGAAAAAAGCAGTGGGGCTATTAGCAAACATGAAAGGTGATGGAAGTTGTGGAACAAATATAAAACAATCAATCGTTCATTATGCATACAATGTGCGTTTTAGTTTGCATTCAAGTAGTTTTTGAAAATCGATGCATGGGATAAAATTAAAAGTCTGCCGGAATGCCGTGGTAGTGGAAATTTTAATCGACCATGCAAACAGGAAGAATGAAACAACAACCATGAGGAAAAACCGAGAGGAAGAACCGTAAAGAGGAGCTGGACTTTCACCATCCTCTTATAAATTCCTCTTACTGTTTGTAACCGTAATGGTTCCACGAAGACTGTCGAAGACATCACCTAGTGACTGCGAATAGGCTGTAAGTACACCGGATCGATCATCTCGTGTGAAGATTGTACGACAAAACCTGAAAAAATGTTCGATGTCCAAGATTCCAATGATGTAAGGAGATCCGAAATAACGGTGGAACAGCCAACGTGGAAAGCTAGAAGAAACCAGAAAGAAAAACGTTGAAAATCCGAAGTCAGCGTTCATAAAGTTTACCAGTAAACCTGTCAAGAGCTGAAAACAATTTTCAATTATGATATGCATGGGAAACATTGATCTTTAGCGAATCAATGTTCCAACTGTCGAACCATTACTTGAGGAATTAGATTCATTATTAACGATGTCGTCGACACGAAGCGAAGTCACGAAAATTTTGAATTAACAAAATGGTAATCGCGCGGTGACGAAAACAATAATGGCGACAAGAGACATCATAGAAGTCTTGTATTGTGAACCAATCTCAATGATTTTAATGGTTCGCTGAGCGCAGAACAAAATCCTCAAACTCAATTGATTATACAAGTAAGTAGTTTAAACACAACTAAAAGTAGTTTAAAAAATACTGCTCCACGTTTAGCGCAGCTGTGAACGAAATTTCTTGGACTCGATGTATAATAACAATTGTCTCACGGTTGTAACCACTACATCTTGCCAACAATGGACGACAGTTCATAATACACAATGAAATAAAAGTGTGTTGTCGTACCTTCCTGTTCGGACAATGTTCTGATGGACGGAGAGCCGATGCTGGAATGCGAGCCGTCATCGCGGTTATCAAATTGTCAATCCGTTCCATAAAAGCCCGAGTACTGGCGGAATCAACCAAAGCGGGTTCAGTCTTCTCATAAATTTCCATCGCAGCTCTGACCGGATGGGAAAACAGCTGAAAATGTAGTAATTCAACATTTTCAATCGATAGCATGGTGTACAGAGTTACTCCAATTTATCTCATTAATAAAATAGTAATCTCCAATTTGCATTTGAATTTCCGTTTGTTTCAAGGACAATTTTTTTAACCTCGTAAGCGATTGGCACGTTCATCACTTGGTATCCTTTGGGATCGATGTGCTGAGGAGTAAGTTTGTAAGCCACCTTCAAGTTCGGCTTGGAGAAATTTTCACACCGCAATAGGGCCCTCCAGTGGTCTTTTTTGACGACTCCGTCCGGTGTCTGCATAGAAAACAAGAACACTACTTTTAGCTTTTTTTCGTAATTAACGAAAAAACACCTGAATATACTTAACCAGAAACGATTCGAAGCGCATTATAGCGGTTCGGAAACATTTTATCAGATGAGGAAAGTCCGATATCATCCACAATCTTCGGTTTTCGTCACAGGGGTGCGGAGCACTGACGTTCTCCTCGGTTATGTTCAGCAGCTTCCAAACGGTACGATTCCATTGTGCTCCATCCGTTACGACGTCGTCCACGTGAAAACCGCAGTTGGAGAGCAAAATCACGCACTCCAACATCAGCTTATGGAGTACGGGACCCGGGACGGAAGCTTTGGAGAGAAAACACCCCAAAACTTGCACCCAACCGCCACGAAACGGCTGAAACATAAAGGCCAGTGCGTGATCCGCTCGAGTGGACTTCTGATTCTCCGGTGTGTGTTCTCCCAAATCGACGAAACCGCCAAATTTGAGAGTTTGACGATCGAAAGAGATACCCTCGCTGAGTTTCATCTCGTCAATTAACAGTGATCCTGCAATATAAAAAGTTGTATCAACAACTAGGCTCACGCATAGGAAGGAAAGGAGGTTCTTTTAACGTCTGCATACTACAAACTTACAATTTCGACACTTATACAATTAATTCTTATTTTATTTTCATACCTCGCTTAGAAGCACTGTCCATTCGAGATCCTTTCTTCCTCAAACACTCGAAAATAGCTTGCTGAAAGCCGTACGTGGAGCTATTGATCTTCTGGATGTACCTGATATGAATCACACCCAAATGAGTAATGTAGTTTCAATTGAAGTGCAGTATCCTACATCGCTCGTTGACTAACAGTATTTACATGTCACACCTGTTCAATGTTTTCTTAGAGGGAAGTGGCAAAATCTTTCGATCACGCACATGATCATACAGTCGGGAACTTCTGATTCGCATCAACAGACACTCGTATATCCATTGAATGGTATACCTGTGCCCACCGTTTGATGCGATCTTCGAAGCTGCAAAGCAGGCCAAAACAGCTTCCCGCTGATTTTCAGGAAGTGTCGAAATTGCTTCGTCTACACACTTAGCTTTAGTTTCGGCGCACTGCTTACGGAGCTCTGATACATTCGCAAGAAGCTTTTCGTTCTGTCAAGCAAAGAATCATTTCACCACACTCTTTACCACACTCTTACCACACACAAGAAGATGAGTCAAAACATGCAGAGAAATCAAAACTTCTCGAGGATAACTCTTACGTATCAATAGTGAAGCACTGCTTCAAAAAACAGCATTACATTTATTTAAAGGAATAGTGATTTCGTTACGAGAAACAGTCTTACCTTGCGTCGCAAACGAACATACTTCCTCCGGGTTAATTTTGCAGCAGATTTAACGGCTGTAAGCTTCGGCGCAAAATTCTTTTGCGGCTTACTCTGCAGTCTCTTCCTAAGCGATCTGCAATGCAGGCATCTCGCATTTTTCGGAGTCCCCACGTATTCGTCGTGTTTTTCCAACAGACCAATACACCGGACATCACGTCTGGAAATGAAAATAAGACTATATAGCAAAATGAATAAAAATAAGACTATATAGCAAAATAAATAAAAATAAGACTATATAGCAAAATAAATAAAAATAAGACTATATAGCAAAATAAATAAAAATAAGACTATATAGCATTCCAGTGGTAAATTTTATAAACTGCAATTGCATTGCCGCTACGTTTAGTAGTAATAACGTACTTTTCAGTGTCAAATCCCGTTCCGGTGCAAAACGACAGGTTCTCGATAATTCTGAACCACATCAGGACGTCTTGATACGATTCCAAGCGAATTTCTGCCTCCAACACGCGCCCAGAACTCGTCCGAATCTACAAACACAAGTACGGACAACAAATGTTACAACTCAAGATATCATCCTTCACATTTCATTTACATTTCTTTCCACACTTACTTTGACCGAAAGATCAGATGAAATGATCACTTGTGCCCTGACGGAGTAGTCAGCTCTATTGAAATTGATAAAGACGACCGATGAAGTTTCCACATTCCAAGCCCAAAGCCTCGGTACTTATGTGGTCTTAAGGTGGTCTTTCAACATTTCCATCGTAAACGTTGTCGCTTGCACAGGTTGATTGACTTCTCCATCTGATAAATTATGTTGTTCATTTACTTCATCTTGCATTTCACACTTCGACGGAGCTTCGCATAACGCAGCTGTAATCATATTTCCAATAAATCATTGATTCGTACTTCATTCATGATCGCAACAGAATTCACAAATTCAGTCGAAGGTATTTTTTCCTTACCTGCATCGGGCATTTCCATATTCGATGAAGCTTCTGAGCTGGGTGTTGCGAAAACGACAGAACGATTGTTTTGAGCAACTTCTTCATCACGTACACCGGAATCTGCACGATTACAGCTCTGGGAATTTTATTCAGTATTTAAAGTTAGGAAATAAAAATTATATGTAAGGAATTAAATTAGTTTCTATAATATATTTTTTTTAAATGAACAAATTTAAAAAAAAACACTGACTTGACAAGACTAGGATTCACCCAATTGAATGGAATTTTGATAAAATTAATTATCAAGTGGAGGATAAGAAAAAAATTACTCACATGCTTATCCGAAGTGGATGGACAGCTGCGGAGAGGTACAGCAACATCCGAGAGCGCCCATTGAACCCGTGGGATCGATTCCTTTTTCCCGTTGATAAAGAAATCATCACTCTTTTTTATATCGGTGTCTGCGAAGTGAAGCTCACAAACGAAGTCTGTCTTTTGTACTGCGAAACCAAGGGCTTCGCTCCATCTCCGGAGTCGCGTATCGCACTGATTTAAAAAGTTTATTCGAGGCCATAAATTCGAATGGTAGAAATTGATAAATCTACCAGTTGAGTTTCAACATATCTTACCTTAGGCACTGCAAAAATGGATGTACTTCGCATTCCCATCCTTCTTTTTCTCGCCGCGTCCTTATACCGACCGCTCCGGCATCCAGGGACTGAGCATAATCTCCCCATACTGAAAAATGGACGAATTTTTTAAACAATGAAATTTAAAAAAAAATGTTTGAAGTTCTCATCAACATATAAAAAATCACGGAAGAAATTTCGATCCCTTTTAAACGTGTCACTGATAAAGAAATCAACAAGAATCGACGCGAGGGGTTCGTCGGTGATTTTTTATGTTAAATATGTTACGCGTATATTATATTTAATATTAATAAATAATAAAACGTATCTCCTGTAACAGTTTATCTCTTCTCGTCAAAATGAGATCTTTGCTGCACACTTTTCTTAAAAACTTTTTCATTCACAAAATCACTGAAGCTAAGGTAAATGAAAAGTGAGAAAAACACATGCATGCAACCCTCAGCTACAAGTATTATTATATATATCGGGGATGTGCGATCGCAGCGCCGCTTGCGGTCGAAATTTTGGGGCCGTCTTTTGCTGCGTATTCCCTATCCAGTGTCCACTCCTTAGCTCTAGTCTCCCTGCCATAAGCTTCGCCGTCTCGTCAGCCAGTCTTTCCGCCCTTCGCCGGCCAATCAGCTCCGGGGGACTGTAGTTATCGGGGCTGGTGCTGCCAGCAGCTCCTCCGAGAACTTCCGTTCGTCGAGCTTCCTTATGTCCCACCGCGGGGGGTGCCGAGTCCTCGTCGGTGTCCTCGCTGTCTGTCCTGACAGTTCGAAGGCTATGAACTGGTGATCGCTGGCCGTGTAGTCTTCGATCAGCCGCCATCACCTCACCTGTGTCAGAATTCTGTCCGATGTCATCGTGACGTCGGGGATGGAATTTCTAAACCCTGGTCGTCTGTATGTCGGTACGTTTCCTGTATTCACCACCACTAGGTCTAGCCTTGCAGCCATCCCTAGTAGCAGCCGTCCACATTTTTTCGTTCCTGTCATTCCCCACTCGATCGCCCTAGCGTTGAGGTCCCCCGCCACAACGACGTCTCCGGGCAGATCCTTGATTCCGTCCTCGAGGAGCTCCACCTTTCTCTCAAACTCCGCCACGGTGCAATTGGGGGTCAGGCAGACGCTGACATAGGTCACCCCGCCGACCTGAGCCCAGACGAAATCGTCACCAGTGTCGTGGTTAGTTATTCGAGATCGGGCAGCGCCCCTCACCCAGATAGCTGTGGTCTCCGTCTCGTTCGTAATCCACGTCTGTGTCGTCCTTTTCCTGTAAGGCTTGCACAGAATTAGGATGTCCGCGTCATGTTCGTCAGCTATCTGAGGTAGTAGCATGTCTGCTGTCCTAATTCAGGTTCCACTGAATTATTCTGTCCGTCGTCCTGTCTGCCTCCAGCGCAGCCCGGAATACCGCGCACTTCCCGGATCCCGCGCAGTTAGCTTTAGTATGTCCGTATCCCAGACATCTAAAGCATTTCGTCACTGTAACCCGTCGTCGGACGCGGCAGCGTACCCATCCAATCCCGATCCGGTTCCGGTCGTGCAGCAGCGCGGCCTCCCGCGATTCAAGCTCGCACACTGCCATATACTGCTCGTTCCGGTTAGGACCGAAGATATGGACTTCGAATTCCGCGTCTCGTCCCATCACTCGTCCCAGCGCGGTTCTCACATCGTCCTCGGTCGTGACGCAGTCGAGGTCCATGATCTCCAGGTGTATCTTGGAGGTCGCAGTCCTGACGTTGCTAACGTCTCCGATCGCGTCTTGGATTGCGCACTGGAAGTTCTCCGTTTCGTTCGTGTTCGCCTGTATTTTCAGCAGACACAGGCCGTTCTTGGTTTTCCTTAGAGTCGTCACCTGCACGTGGCTGCTCTTCGGGTCCACTTTAGTCCGTATTGTCCGTACAATGTCCGAGTACCTACTGTCCTTTCCGGGCTTGACCAGTACAGGCGTCCCCCGTTGCTAGGGTTCCGGCTTGCGCTGTCTCGCCCCTTCGTCTGCGTTCGTTACTTTCGGCGGTTTCTTCGACTTCGTCGTCTTCGTCACCGTCGCCGCCTTTGACGCGTACGTCGTGCTCATCCTGTTTGTCGCATTTGTCGTGTCGGATCCGTTCGGTTTCGGTTTCCGGTTTTCTTCGTCGTTATCGTCTTCCACGCTGCGGCCGTTTCCACTCCCGGAGTTCATTTGTGAGACGGTTCCGGGGGGGGGGGGGGGGGGGGGGGGGGGTCGCGGTCCCCCAACGCTTGCGTTCTGTCCGTTGCGTTTCCCGGTGTTTCGTATCTGTTTCCGTGTCTGTTTGCTCGTACTCCGTTGCGTGTCTTGAGGCTGCCTTTGCGTGCTCATGCAGCGCCGCGTCAGCTGCCTCAATTATAGTTTTTATGCCTTTTTTGACCGTCATATTAATGTTTTTTTGAACCGCGGCTGCCTCGGCCATTTTGGTCGCTGCCCTCTGTATCAAAGTCAGATACTCCGTAATGTCCGCGCTGTTGCGTAGCGTTTCGCTTACCAGATCGTTTTGTGTCTCGCTGGAAGCGGAGGTAGCCGAAGAAAAACTCACTCCGCTTCCCGTGCTCGACACACTCGAGGTCCTTCCCCTGCCTAGCAGGTTGCGGCTCGTCTTGTCCGTTCTGTTTTTCGTGTCCTGTGTTGTTGCCGTTGTCTGCGTCGAGTCTTTGCACATTTTGCGGCCCTCAAAATCCATGCCGCTGCCATGGGCCACCGGAGCTTTCATCCGGTCGAAGCCCAGGGTGGATTTCCCCTGTTCTGGGGTTACCACTTGAGGTAACTTTTCGTTTTTCTTGTGCATGTCTATGTATGTGTTCCTCTCTGCTGGGGGGTTCTCGGGGTCGCGACTTCCGTACCGTGCCGGAACGTAACACGGTCCCTGAGATCAACCCGGCACGGATTTTTATTTTTTTTTAAGGAGTTGCGGAATCTTTTTTACGGATATCCTCTGTCTCTCGACCAGGAGGGTATGTGGGACTCCCAAAAAAAAACAGGCCTACCCACTAAACCGCCATCTCCGCTTAGTCGCCCCCCCGGCCAGGAACTGCGTTAGCATTACTTCTGGTCGGAGCTCTGTCTGTGTTCGTCCGTCGCGTCACGTATGTCCGTTCGCTGTCTCGTCGCGTATGTCCGTCTGCTCAATCGTTCGTTAGGCCGATTCGTCCATCTGCTCAATCGTCCGCGTTTTTTCGTCTCAGTATTGTCTCTGTATGAGGACATATATCATTCCGGCGTATGAAGCATCACCTCAACAATATTGTCGGGGTTGATGCTTCCGACGATCGTTTTAAGTTCTCGTCTCTGTATTGTCCAGCGGTCACACGAGAAAAACGTGCGCTCCGCGTCGTCTCGTTCGTGTCCGCAGTTGTGACAGTTTGGTGTCCGTGCTCTGTTCATGTTGTTAAGGCACCGTCGGAAGTAACCGTGGCCCGTCAGGAGCTGGGTGACATAAAAGTTGACATCACCAAACTCTCTTCCGGACCAGGCCCTCAGGTCCTTTACCAGCCGTCTTGTCCAGTTGCCCGTACCGTCTTCTGTCCACCGTGTTTGCCACTGGTCCATTGTCCGTTCTCGTTCAGTCTTTGCCGCGTCCTGTCGTCCTACGTCGGCGCTTCTCCCGTAGATTCTCTTGCGCTCCTGAGCAAGGAGGTCCACGGGTATTACTCCTGCCACTACCAAGACAGCTTGTGCAGAGACCGTCCGGTAGGAGCTGGCGATTCGGAGCGCGCCGAGTCATTGTACCTTTGTCATGGCGTGACAGTACTTCTTGGTCGTCAGGGCATCTGCCCAGATCTCTGCGCCATATAGGAGGATTGAGTGGGTAGTTGCCATTAGGAGGCGGCATTTCTCCGGTCTTGGTCCCGTTGTGTTTGCCATCAGATGGCTCAGAGAGGCCGTCCTTTGTGCCGCCTTCCGGACTGTGTTTTGGATATGAGGCCAGAAGGTCATCTTCGTATCCAGGGTCACCCCCAGGTACTTGACCTCCCCCCGAGCCTCAATCTCAACTGTCCCAACCCACATGGGGAGTGTCGTCGGTATGCGTTTTCTTGTCAGAAATGTTAGTTCTGTCTTGTCCGTCGCGAGTTGTAAACCGTGCTCTGTCATCCACCGTCCGATCCGTCTCATCGTCTGGTTCAGCTTCAGCTGCGCCAGTTCCAGAGACCGCTCGGTGATCACCGCCGCTACGTCGTCAGCGTAGGCGACAAGGAATACGCCAAGCGGCATCTCCAGCCTGAGCAAGCCGTCGTATAAGCTGTTCCAGAAGTCGGGGCCAAGTATTGACCCCTGAGCCACACCGGCGGTGATCCGTCTCGTCACCTGTCCGTCGGTCGTTTCGTACGTTATCCGTCTGTTTTTCAGGTAATCCTCCACAACTCGGAACAAGTAGTCCGAGATCCCGAAGCCACGTTTAAGCGCCTCCAAGATATCAACCCACCTGACCGAGTTGAAAGCATTCCCGATGTCCAGAGTTGCCAGCAAAACGATTGGTCGCGCCGCGCGGCAGTGTCGGTCGAAGTCGAGGAATGAGCTGACCACTTTTAGGATTGCTCCAATCGTTGATCGACCCTTCCTGAAGCCGAACTGCTGGTCTGAGAGGCCTCCCCCTGCCCGTATTGCGTCCGTTAGTCTCAGTCTCAGTAGTTGTTCATAGAGTTTACCCGTAGCAAACTCAGCGGACGGTACGCCGAAGGCGTGTCAAGGGTCACCCTTGCCCTTTGGGATAAGGACTAGCCTGGCCACCTTCCACCTATCGCTAAACGTTCCGGTCGTCAAACGCGTATTGTACTGGTCAAGAAATATCTCCGGCCTATGGTTAACCGTCAGTCGGAGAATCTCTACCGGCACCCCGTCTGGTCCCGGTGCTTTCCCAGTTTTCATCGCGGCAGTTGCTGCTCGTTAGTGAGCTCCTCCGCGGTGAATACGGGGGCATCCAGGATAGCTGTATCGTCTGTACCGTCCGTCCGCGTAGCGTGCGTCGGAAACAGTCCGTCAACAATCCGTTCTGTGGTTTCGGCATCTTTGAGTTCCGGTCGAACTCGGGCCCCCAGTTTGCCTCATACTATTTTGTAACCGGTTCCCCAGGGGTCCGTGTTCACCTCCTCGCAGAGCTTCTTCCAACATCGCGTTTTGCTGTCTCGTATCGCGTTCGTCAGTGTCTTTCGTGTTGTCCTGTACGCAGCTTAGAAATGTTCCCTGTCGGGTCTACCTATAGCTCTTGTCGTCCGTCGTTAGTTTGCCCGGCAGATCCTACGCAGCTCGGCTATTTCATCTGTCCACCAGTACTGTTCTCGTCTGTTCGGTCTTTGTCGGAGTTTGGGCATCGTGCTATCGCACAACCGCTCCATCAGTGAGGCCGTTTCGTCTGAAAGTCTTTGCGCCAGTTGCCGGCCTATCAGCTCGGGAGGGACGATCGTTGTCGGAGCTGGTGCTACTATCAGCTCCTTCGTGAATTGGTCAACGTTTCGTTTTTTGAGGTTCCATCGCGGGCGATGCTGGATCCTCATTGGTCTCGTCGTCGTCCGTCCCGCCACTTCGAAGGTTATGTACTGATAATCGCTGGCCGTGTAGTCCTCGATCACCCGCCATCCCCTCACATGTGGCGTTATACTGTCCGATGTCATTGTCACGTCAGGGATTGAATCACCAAACCCTGGACCTCTGTACGTCGGTACGTTACCAGTGTTTGCTACCACTAGATCGAGCCTTGTGGCCATTTCCAGTAGCAGTCATCCACGTTTGTTCGTCTCCGTCATTCCCCACTCGATCGCCCTGGCGTTCAGGTCCCCCGGGACCACAAGGTCTCCAAGCAGATCCCTAATTCCGTCTTCAAGGAGCATGCGATTCGCAGCGCGCCCTGTCTCTGTACCATCGTCATCGTCTTGCAGTACTTCTTAATCTTCAGGGAATCTGCCCAGATCTCCGCCCCGTAAAGGAGGATCGAGTGGGCTGTCGCCATTAACAGTCGTCGTTTCCCCGGTCTTGGTCCCGACGTGTTTGCCATCAGGCGGCTCAGGGATGTTATCCTCTCTGCCGCCCTCTGGGCCGTTTTCTGTATGTGAGGCCAGAAGGTCATCTTCGTATCAAGGGTTACCCCAAGGTACTTGACTTCCCCCTTGGTCTCCGTCTCGTACGTCCCTACGCTTATGGGGACTATGGTTTGTATGCGTCTTCTCGTGAGAAACGTCAGTTCCGTCTTTTCTGTTGCGAGTTGCAGTCCGTGGTCTGTCATCCAGCGTCCAATTCGTCTCATGGTCTGGTTCAACGACAGTTGCGCCAGCTCGGTGGATCGCTCTGTGATCACCGCCGCTACGTCGTCAGCGTAGGCGACGAGGGTCACTCCGAGTGGCATCTCGAGCCGAAGCAGACTGTCGTATAAGCCGTTCCAGAAGTCAGGTCCCAGTATCGATCCCTGAGCAACCCCAGCGGTGATCTGTCTCGTTACTTGCCCTTCGGCCGTTTCGTACGTTATTCGTCTGTTTTTCAGGTAATCCTCCACAACCCGAGCCAGGTAAGATGGGATCCCGAAGTTGCTTTTCAACGCCTCCAGGATATCCACCCACCTGGCCGAGTTGAAAGCGTTCCTGATGTCGAGCGTCGCCAGCAGCACGACAGGTCGCGCTGCATGGCAGTGTCTGTCCAGTTCCAGGAAAGAGTCAACCACTTTTTGGATCGCTCCAATCGTCGATCGGCCCCTCCTGAAACCGAACTGCAAGTCGGAGAGGTCCCCTCCGGCCCGTATCGCGTCCGTTAGTCTCGGTCTCAGTAGTTGTTCGTAGAGTTTACCTGTCGTGTCAAGTAAGCTCAACGGTCGGTAGGCCGAGGGCGTGTTAGGGTCGCCCTTACCTTTCGGGATCAGGACGAGCCTCGCTTCTTTCCACCGATCGCTGAACGTTCCCGTTGTCAAGCACGTGTTGTAGAGTACGAGAAGTATCTCCGGTCGTTGGCGAGCCACGATCCGGAGGATCTCGGCCGGTACTCCGTCAGGTCCCGGCGCCTTACCAGTCTTCATCGCATTCGTTGCTCTGATGAGCTCCTCCGCGGCGAAGGCAGGAGGCGCCGGCACGTCGGCGTCGCCCGTCGCGTTCGTTCGTATCGGGTGCGTCGGGAACAATCCGTCAACAATCCGTCTTGCTGTTTCGGCGTCTTTGGGTTCTGGTGGAACTCGGGCCCCTAGTTTGCCGGTCACGATCTTGTAACCAGTTCCCCAGGGGTCCTCGTTCACCTCCTCGCAGAGCTTCTTCCAGCATCGCGTCTTGCTGTCCCGTATTGCTTTCGTCAGCGTCTTCCGTGCTGTTTTGTAGATGGCTCGGAGGTCTTCCCTCTCGGGTCCGCCCCGAGCCCTCGTCACTCGCCGCCGATTTGCCAGGCAAGTCCTTCGCAATTCGGCGATCTCGTCCGTCCACCAGTATTGTGGTCGTTTTTTCTGTGTTTGTTGTCGTTTCGGCATTGTGCTGCTGCACAAGCCGTCTATTAGCTTGGCCGTCTCGTCTGTCAGTCTCTCCGCCCTTTGCCTGCCAGTCAGCTCGGGGGGAATTTTCGTCATCGGGGCTGGTGCTGCCATCAACTCCTCAGAAAATTTTTGTCCGTCCAGTTTGTCGACGTTCCACCGCGGGGGTTGGCGGGTTCCCGTTCGTCTCGTTTCCGTCCGTCCTGCCACTTCGAAGGTGATATACTGGTGATCGCTGGCTGTATAGTCCTCGATCACCCGCCACCCCCTCAGCCGTGACAGGATTCCGTCCGACGTCAGCGTCACGTCCGGGATGGAGTCTCCGAACCCTGGTCGTCTGTACGTCGGCGTGTGTCCCGTATTTACCACTGCTAGGTCCGGCCTTGCGGCCATCTCCAGCAGCAGTCGTCCGCGTCTATTCGTTGCCGTCATTCCCCACTCGATCGCTCTCGCGTTGAAATCCCCCGCCACGATGACATCACCGGGCAGGTCCCTGATACCGTCTTCTAGCAGTGCCACCTTCCTCTCGAACTCCGCCGCGGCGCAGTTGGGTGTCAAGTAGACGCTGATGTAAGTGACAGCGCCGACTCTAGCCCAGACGTAATCGTCCCCGGCCCCGCGATCAGAGACTCGGGATTGGGCGGCGCCCCTCACCCAGATAGCTGTAGTCTGTGTCTCGTTCGTGATGTACGTCTGAGTCGTCCTTCTCCTGTATGGTTCACACAGGATCAGAATGTCCGCGTCGTGTTCGTCGGCTATCTGTGGTAGGAGCATGTCTGCGGTCCTACTACGGTTCAGGTTTCCCTGAACTATTCTGTCCGTCTTCCAGCCTGCCTCCTGCACTCTTCCAGCGCGGCTCGGAACACGACGCACCTGCCCGTTCCGGCGAGGTGTGCTAGGTCCTTGTGCCCGGCCTCGGAGCACAGTGGGCAGACCGGTTTGGTCTTACAGTCTGTCGCGTGGTGTCCGGATGCGCCGCACTTGCGGCAGCATTTCGTCCTGCCCTTGCCTTTGCATTCGGCCATCACGTGGCCGAAGCCCAGGCACCTGTAGCATTTTGTCACCGTCAGTCTTTTCCGAACGCGGCAGTGCACCCAGCCTATTCCGATCCGGCCGCGCCGGAGCAGCACCTCGGCTTCCCGCGAGTCAAGTTCGCAGACCGCCATGTACTGCTCAGCGCGGTTCGGACCGAACATGTGGACCCGAAAGTCCGCGTCTCGTCCCGTCTCTCGTCTGAGCGCTTCCGTAACGTCGTTCGCGGTCGCGACACAGTCCAGGTCCATGATCTCCAGTTGGACCTTGGAGGTCATAGCCCTGACGCTGCCCGCCACCCCGATCGCGCCTTGAATTTTCCGTCCGAACTCGTCGCGTGCGTCAGGTTTGTCTGCGTCTGCCTGTAGCTTCAGCAGACACAGGTCGTTCTTGGTCTTCCTCAGGGCCGTCACCTGCACGTGGCTCTCCTTCGGATCAATCATCGTCCGTATTTTGCGTACTATGTCGGAGTACGTGGTGTCCGTGCCCGGTTTAACCAAGACGGCCAGTCCCCTTTTTCGGGGAGCTGGCCCGCTTCGATCAGCCCGGGCTTTTTCGTCCGTCTTCTTTTTCGGTCTATCCGAACCCCTCCTCGCGACGGTCTGCCAGTCTGTGACCGGTCCCATCGTGGGGGGCCTCTTTTGAGAGGATTCCGGCGTGGTTTCGGTCGGCGACCGTTTCCGTTTCGTCCGTTGTCCCTCTTCGTTATTGTTTAGTCTTGCCAGTGTCTTTTGGCTGTCTACAAGTCGCCCCTTCGAGGCCGCTTCGGCCTGCATGTGCAGTGCAGTGTCCGCGGTCTCGAGGATCGTCTTGATTCCCGTCTTGACAGTCATGTTCATGTTCTTCTGAACATTCGCTGCCTTGGCCATTTTTGTTGCTGTCTCGTGTATGAGTCGTAGCAGTTGCATCAAGTCCGGTTGGTCGGTCGTCGTTGAAGTCGTTTGTACCGTCGTCAGTGTTTGGTTGTCAGCCGCGGAGGCGTATCTCGCCGCGCTGCTGCCGCTTGACGCACTGTCTGTCCTGTTTCGTCTCGGTATCTCAAGTGACGTCTTGGTCGTGTCGTGGTTTCGTTTCGTCCTCCTCGTCACCGTGCACAAGGTGCGGCCCGCAAAATCCGTGCCGCTGCCCGTGGCCACCGGGGCTTTCACCCGGTCGGAACCCGGGGTGGATTTCCCCTGAGAAGGGGTTACCACTTGAGGTATGTCCTTGTTTTCTTTGTGCATTTTCATTCGTTGTCGGTCCCATTGTGCTACAGGTCCCTCGTGGTCGCGACTCCACGAACCGCGCTGGGACAAAGCACGGCCCCTGAGGTCCCCCCCCGCCCTGTGTGTCCTGTCTTCGCCCCTGTAGAGTGTGTGTGAGTGGGGGGCGCCCGTGACGGCAAACCGGGCTTCATTCACGGGGGAGCCCGTTTATAGGGGTCCCCTCCATTCGCTTCCGGGCGATCCCGTTTATAGGAGTCCCCGGGCACTCACTTTTCGGTAGGACCCGTTTATAGGGTCACCGAGCATTCACCTCCCCGGCTTGTCGAAGGGCCTGTGCGTGTAGGTGTTTGCGTAGTGTGTCGGTGTGGGTGTGTGTGTGTGTGTGACCAGAGCCCTGTTAGCCGTGTGTAGAAGACATCCGTTGCCCGCCCTGCACGTGAGAAAACTCGGACGTAGGGTTGGATTTTGCAGGATTATTATTATTATTATTATTATCATTATTATTATTATATTCAATTTCTCTCATTGTTACAGAAAACTCGTCAGTGCCACGTTCCACTACGATGCCTGGTTCTCTCTGATCCGAAACCGCAATCGTGACTATGACAATTTCGTTTTCGCCATTATACTGTTGTAATTTCAGTTATGCATTCAATGTTTTCATTAATTTTCCTATGTCCTCTACATATTCGTCAGAGTCCCTCTGTGTAATGTATTCCTCGTTTCCATCGATTTTATTGGATATTAAATGCCAAACTTTTCTTCTCCAAATTTTATTTCGATTTATCAAATTGGCTTCATCTGCGATTTTGCTTATTAAAGCTTTGTAGCTACTGTTTTCGCGTGTGCTATATGTTCTCCGATTCCTTCGGCACATAATCCTTCTAATGCTGCCTAAATTCGAAACTTCTTTTTCTGGTTTGCTTGTAGCGGCATCTCTTTATAATGTTCGTTCACTTATTTCAGCTTGGTTCGGCATTGTCTGTAGTTGAGTAGTGTGTAATTATCATGGTTTGATTAAATATAATAACTTTTTACTCAGGTATAATATGTGAAAGTCTAAGTCGATTTGCATGCACAATCTAAACATTTTTTTGGTTTTTATTTTTATGTTTTAATTTCCGATTTTTTCAACCCCCTTATGTGGTCCAGTATATATGATCTACTAATATTTTTGATTTTGGTCCGTTTTGTAAAAGTACATAATCTTTTGTATTGAATGATTTTACATTTAATCTTCAGTCATGTCGTTCTTTGATCTGATTTTTGCCTGTATTAAATTTTCTCTGGCGATTCTTCGAATCTGATGTAATTGCGTTATCAATTTTATCAAACAACCGCTATACGTCGGAAGCTCATCTTTTATCCCCAACGGTTCGCTAGCTTGTACTCTTACCATTTTTCCAAACACCGATTCGAACAGACTATTTTTGTACCCTGATGACCATCGGTATTATAATTGAAAATTGCCAATTGCACCCATTCTCCCAATCAAATTCCTCACAGCATATTGTTTTGGATATTCTCCTAATGCATGATGCGAAAGTTCTAATGAACGGTTCGATTGTGGATGAAAAGCGGATGTCCGAATGCTTTTTGTTTTGAATCTTTTAGCTACTCGTCTGATTAAACGACTAAGAAAATGTCTTCCTTGATCGGTTAATACTGATTTTGGTGATCCGAAAATGCTGATAATGTGTTTGACCATCGCGTCCGCGATATTACTGATGTTGCGTTTGGTAAATAAATTGCAAGGCAAAATTTCGTTAATTGGTCTTGTGTTGTCAAAATGTATTCGTTACTGTCTTTTGTCTTTGGTAATGGTCCGACTATCTCCATAGATACTTAGTCGAAAGCTGACCCTGGTGTATCGCTTAATTCCATTGATTGCTTCGTTTTACTTCTCACACATTTCTTTAATTGACATGATGAGCGTCTTTGCATGTAATTCTAAATATCTACTTTTATTTTTTCCCATTAATAATGCTACCTGATTCTTTTAAAAGTTTTCGTAACCTCTCTATGACCTCCCACAGCCGATCCATGCGTTTCCTGAATTATTTCATCACGCTCTTGTTTATTAGCATACCTGACAACGCCGTGACAAACTATAACTTGCTTTGGACATTCTAAAAATCCTAATCGCGATTCCGTCGCAATTCTATCCCATGGAACATTTTCTACTGAATCTGTTGTGGCAATTGTCACCAGTGTAGCCAGATCGTGCGATTTTTTTACCCCCTCTCTAGCGCTTCGCGCGCCCGGCACACATGTAAAACAGTGTGTCGGTGAGTCGGAAAGCCGAGCAGAGTCGAGGGAAACCGAGAACGACCGACAAACTGAGGGGAATGAAGCCCCCTTCCACGCGACACGGAGAGGTCACGCACACAACTGTTAGCCTACGTCCGTGTGAAATTCTCGGAATCCGACTGTTACCGAATTGTACGGCGGGAAAAAATAATGCCGCGAATAGTATTACAATTAACAATATGTGAAGATCACCTGAAAAATAAACAATACCTAATTTAAATAAATTAAATTATTTTAAAGAAATATTCGCAATATTTTTTAGGAAAAAAACCCCAACATTTTTTTTTCAAGAATATTTTCATGCTTTCAATTACAGATAATAATAACAATATCAACGACAACAACAACAATAATTATAGTTATTACTAATAGTCTTCTATCTAACTATTAGTTATAACTATTACTCTTTCGGCTTCAAGCGCGTGGAGTCCCGTGTTCAAGACTGCGACGAAACACTTTTTTTTTTTTCCTTGACGAAAATAATTTCTTCTCGGTTTTTCTATAGACTCTTGTATATCGCTTTTCCTTTAGGGATTATCGCTTTCGTTGCGATCCCAGCTTTCCGCATCACCCTGGAGGTACTGTGTGATGGAATGCGTTCCCATTTTTTTACATGGTGGGATCCCCAATAGGCCTATACCATGATTAAAAAAAAGCAGAGCTGAAGGCTCTTGCTTTGTTGTCAGTTTAAAATTAAAACTAGGTGAGCTTTCAAAAATATTGAAAGCTCACCTTTGACTAGAAAGAAGCTGAGCTGGAAGCTTTAGCTTTCTTGTGATCTACGCTACGGAATAAATATAATTAAATCTTGAAATTGACGAGAAAGAACCAAAGCTAAAAACTGTAGCTTCTTTGTTTTTTTAGCTTGAATCTTTAATTAAACTATAAAAAATAGAATTAAGCTGACTAGAAATAAGCAGAGCTGAAGACTCAAGCTTCTTAGGTTATATTAAACGCTGAAAGAATATTTTAAATAATTATGAACGTTAAAAAACAATCATAACTTATATTATAAAACATGTATTACATTTATAACGAAATAATCAACCACTACTCTATAACGAATATTTATAATTTAACAATACGAGTGGAAAATGTATCTGGAACCACTAAAAAAAAGACCTACTTTTTCGCAGGATGATTCTTGTCCCAGGAATCATCACTACTTTCATAAGAATACAATTTGAATCTTTTTCGTTCAGCTTTTTCAGCTTTGGGCCATAAATTAGATGAAAACATCAACCCAATATAACTTTTATCGATGGACATTTCCGACGCTCGTAGGTTCCCAGAAGTGGAGACCGATTTTATCACACAAAGTGAATTTAGGGTTTCATGACGGAGGTTGTTCCTTTTCTTTGTCTTAATATCAGGTATGAGAGAGAACGCTCTTTCAGCCGCAGCGTTTGAATGAGGAAGTGCTCTAATCATACCTAATAGCAAGCGCAAAGTTGGAAACTGCAAAATCCCATCTGAACAAGTAAAGGTGCAAATTTTCATCCACATTTCGTCGAATGACAATTTACTCCATTGCTCTTTCAAATTCGGATCGACACAGTATAAGGAACTCCACTCTGCCTGAATAAGTTCCCCTCCGGGAACTTTAAGAGCATGACAGGTGTTTTCTAATTTTGAAAACGAAGATTTTCTGTCGGAATCGAAGAGGGCGGTGTCCTTTGCAAAAATTGCTAGATCTGTCAGGAAAGGATCGGCGATCGGCAATCTACGGCGGATTTCAGCAGAGGCAGTGATTAGGAACCGCAAACAATCACTACGAACCTGATTAATCATAGATTCAGGAACTCCAGACTTTTGTTGAACCCGTAAATAGTCTTGACAGTCGACTCCAACATTTACTTCAAGCAAATTACGTTGGTTTGTAACTTCCTCGAAGTTTATGTTACAGACGTTCTTGTCAAAGACTTCAGGTACCAACAAAGCTGGTTTCAGGAATCTCTGAAGAAAGGTAACAAGCAACTCTTTTGAAAAAGGTTGCAACTGGTGGACTAGAGTATTACTCCCTTGAAAATGCGCGTTGGTCTTGTTGAAAGATTCAAGAGCGCATTGCAAGAAGAGTAAATACGCTTTCCTCGATGGTTTCTGCAGGATTGCTAATAAATCATCTGCAGTGCAATTTTTTTCCGAAAATTGGTCTGTTAGAAAACTAATTATCGCCTGCCAATTACCTAAAATCCGCGTAATGGCAGTTTGACGAGACAACCATCTTGTTGAACCGAATCGTACAATCTTGGTGGGATTTTCATCATAGCACTCTTGAAATTCAGCGAAGAGGGAGCTGCGTTTCGGGCTATTATTAATAAAAGAAGAGATATTGACAACAAAGTCATGAACTTCGATTGGAATCTTAGAACATGCTTCTTTAGATGCTAGCGCAAGGGAATGACAAATGCATGGCAATGTCTGAAGATGTGGAATATTCCTAGTCATTAGAGTTTTGAAAGAGTTATGTTTTCCAAGCATAACTGAAGCATTGTCACAGGCAAGACCAATGATTTTATCGAGAGGAATTTCCAATTTAATTAAGGCATCGCAAAATTGTTCAAATAGACGTTTTGCAGAACTGTCAGTCGCATCTAAATGGATAAGTTTCAATAATGATGTGTTAACTATTAATGTATTTGGATCCACGTATCGGACCATCAACGTCATCCATTTATCGTTTGTAATGTCTGTAGTCTCGTCAATAAAAACAGAAAAATTCGTCTTTTGAACAATTTCAACGATCCGAGACGATTCATGCGCACTGACAACATTTGAAATAATTCCAGTAGCTTTGGTTTTGCCCACTGTCATCTTTTGGAGAACAGCGGGTTCTTTACCAATTGACTTGAATAATTCCAAAATTTGAGGTGCAGTCGACATAGGAATATTATTTTGAGCGAGCAAGGTCGCGAATCGAATTTCAGCTGCTTTCACCCGATCGTTAAACTCCAGTTCAGTTGAAGACAAACATAAATTGGAATCAGGTGAAGAGCAAACTGACGAAGAACATCCTGAAAGTACGCTATTTGTAGCACCAGAGCTTTCAAAACTCTTCAGGTGCAAGTTTTCCAAATGTTTTTTGGTATTGGAATGTCTGTCAATTTCAAAACGACCACAAGCTAATGTTTCGTTACAAATAACACACAAAAATTTCCCTGAATCTGACAAACATTCCTTTACCCACGTTTTCCACTCTGGATGATCATCGTACCATTGGTTTTGAAATAATTTTGACTTTTTGGGATTTTTAGCTGAAGGCTCTAATGAATCCATGATTATATAATAATTTGGGAATACCAATGATACGATTCTACAATAATTTAAACGATACTAACGACGCTACACCAAAGAAGACGCCTAATTTGGCACGAAGAACTAAACTTGAGAATGACCCCCACAACTGTCAAAAAATGGCACTGAAAATATCATGAAATTAATTGATATAAAAGAAACGCTGGAAGAACCTGAAATGGAAATTAACGGTTTTATTCGAAATAAAACCGTTAATTATTATTTAATACTTATTACTTAAAAAAAAAGAAATAATGATTAAAATACCTATTTTAAATACCTTTGATTATTGTGGAACACAGCAACAAAACACAAAATCCTTTTCAAGCACTGTTATCGCACTATATTGCACTAATATCTTCGTCCGATTTTTTGCGTGTTGTCGATTGAGAAGAAAACATTTTTGAAGTTCTTAACAAAAAAAATCAGTTATAGGTCAGTTCCTCGCAGTTTTAAAGACGGGACTCCACGCGCTCGAAGCCAGAAGACTGAGCTCGCTTCTATCAGACGGTGACATGTGAAACAATATACTTTGTATCAAAACTACATTTGATAGTTCAAGATTACAATTGTATTAGAATTGTTTAGCGGAACTAATCCTAGTAATAGTAATAACTATTATTATTGTTGCCTTCAGCTCAGCTTCTCGCTAGTCAAAGTTGAGCTTTGCAATATTTTTGTTTTTATCTTAAACTGACTTTTGCAAGATCATGGTATAGGCCTACTGGGGATCCCACCATGTAAGAAAATAAATAACTTATTAAATAACTTATTTTTTGACAATTTGAAAATTAGTTCATAAAAAATTTATTGAACTTCCCATGCACATAACTAATTTTTACAATCATCTTACATTTATTAGTGTGTGATATTCATCTTATATTTATATACAAACAATGATATACAGGTGAGTAATAATAATATTAATAATGATAATGTAAATGTTTAATCAGTAAATATCATAATAATTAGTTTGGAATTTCAGAACCTAATTCTCATTTTAAATTATGTCATTTTACTTAAGACAAAACGATGGCTGCTTGGGTAATCTTTTGGCCTGGTATACACCCAGTCTATGGATCGATTCCAAGTCTTGGGTCGTTTTTTATTTTTTTTATTTTTCATTGTTAGATTATGCCGCCTTTTTATCAATTTTTTGATTGAATTTTCTTCAATCATTTGAATAAATCGGCAAATAAATTGAAATTCCCGTACAAAGTCGTGTAACCATTAGAAACCTGCATTACTGTCTTTACTATTAATGAACTGCTACAGTAGTACAAGAAAGAAAGTTACGGTCTTATAGTAGGTAACCACTATAATTCCGTTCACTATAAGTCTGTTCACTACCGTGGCAGCTCATTAATAATTAAGACAGCAATACAGGCATAAAATGGGTACACGGCTTTATACGGGATTTTAAATTTATTTGCAGGTTTATTCAAATGATTGAAGAAAATTCAATCAAAAAATTGATAAAAAGGCGGCATAATCTAACAATAAAAAATTATTTCGAAAAAAAAAAAATGAAAAAAAAACCCAAGTCCAGGCATCGAACCCTGGACTCGGTGTATATCAGGCCAAAAGGTTACCCAACCAGCCATTGTTTTGTCTTAATTGAAAGACATAAATTAATATAAGAATTGTGTTTGGGAATTCCAAACAGTAATTATTATGATATTTACTAATTAAATATTTAAATTATTTATTATTATTATTATTATTATTACTTACCTTTATATCATTGTTTGTATATAAATATATGTTAAGGATATTTGGTGAGGTCGTGATATAGAAGTATTTGTGTATAATTGTGTGTTTATTGGTACATAAATATTGATAGAGTTACAGGCTTACTGCTCGGTAGTTCGTATCAGACTGATTGATACTTTTCATATTATAGTTTGTCGTAGGGACCGCTTGTATACAGGTGTTTGGTTAATTTACTCGCACACGTATACCTTTGTTTGTGTGTCGCTGTGTTTACTTCGCATACCTTAATAATATAAGATATATATCACACACTTATAAATATAAGACGATTGCAAAAACTAGTTATGTGCATGCGAAGTTGAATACATTTTTTATAGCCTAATTTTCTGGTTGTTAACCAAATAAGTTATTAATCTTATTTAATGATTAAATAATAAAAAAATAAATAAAAAATTCAATTCCACGAGGAATCGAACGCAGGACTTTATGATCATGGAGCGACACCTGAAATCACATAGCCGTAGTTGACTTATTGTTAAAGTAGAAAATCTAATATATAAACAGCGTACTAGAATAACGGCTGTTATCAATAATTATTATTGTAATTATAATAATTCTCGTAATTATAATTTTTTTTTTTGTATTTTAATTTCATTTACTGCAAGAAAAAAATCTGAAAACCTGAAAAAGTACACGTGAACAAATAATATGTATCGTGTATTTCGCCGTAGCGGGTGGTGAGGATACATTTCTCCGCTTTTGCGCTGCCCAAGCTCGGCTCTCCTTGGCTTTTCTCGGGCTTTCCCGACACACCGATACACAACATTGCAGTGTGTGCGAGGCATCTTGGGCTCAGGAAAGGGGGTAAAAATTAAGATACAAGACTAATAGTAATAACTATAATTATTGCTGTTGTTGTCGTTGATATTCTTATTATTACCTGTAATTGAAAGCATGAAAATATTCTGGAAAAAAAATGTTGGGGTTTTTTTCCTAAAAAATATTGAGAATATTTCTTTAAAATAATTTAATTTATTTAAATTAGGTATTGTTTATTTTTCAGGTGATCCTCACATATTTTTAATTGTAATACTATTCGCTGCATTATTTTTTCCCGCCGTACAATTCGGTAACACTCGGATTCCGAGAATTTCACACGGACGGAGACTAACGGTTGTGTGCGTTACCTCTCCGTTTCGCGTGGAAGGGGGCTTTATTCCCCTCAGCTTGTCGGGCGTTCTCGGTTTCCCGCGACTCTGCTCGGCTTTTTGACTCACCGACACACTGTTTTACATGTGTGCCGGGCGCGCGAAGCGCTAGAGAGGGGGTAAAAAAATCGCACGATCTGGCTACACTGATTGTCACGTCCCGCAATTCTTTTCGATAACGAGATCCTCCGTTCTTTGAACCCCCGTCCCCACTGTAACAAGAACGCTTCCTTTCCGCGTGCCTCTAAACCGAATACCTCCATTCCAGATACCCCGCGTAATACATCCGCGCACACGAAGACCCGGAAAAATGTCACACTCAGCTTGACAGCACTCTGCGGAAATGAGTCCCACTGCATCAAATTTGTAGGAAGCCAAGGCACGTACGAATCATACTTACCAAACACAAAAACTGATCCGTGCTAATTCCTGCTGACCATGTA
This sequence comes from Listrodromus nycthemerus, assembly GCA_963978505.1. Classification (NCBI taxonomy): domain Eukaryota; kingdom Metazoa; phylum Arthropoda; class Insecta; order Hymenoptera; family Ichneumonidae; genus Listrodromus; species Listrodromus nycthemerus. The sequence continues at coordinate 2,328,561 of OZ021688.1, forward strand.
GTCGAAAGCAGAGTCGCATCTCTTCCACCTCCCAAAGATTCTCCCTCCAACAATTATACCGCTCTAACCAAATCATATAAAAATCCCTTCCATTTTTCGTAACGCCAGTTCTCCCCGGTTCTTGCGACAATTTCCGATTCGGTGTCCGACAAAATCCAAACGTGAAGTATTCCGCTAACTCTTTAACTCGCGATTAAATGATAGCCGAACCTGTATGTGCCACTCTGTCTGGTATCCCGTGCGCGAAAGATTACGCCGAGACGAGCTAAACTCTGCGATCCACATCCGCAGACGAAGCAGACGAGCAAATACACGAGCGAATACACACCAAGCGAATGTAAGTGACACTAGTTATAGCTTCTACTCTTTATAAACCCTTATCGGTATCTGGTAACAATAAAACCTTGGAAGCATGTGCAAATAAGCTTCCGCATTACACCATCTGCAAATCTCTTACCCTTCGGCTCTACCCCCTTTTCCTTTTCACCTCATCCCGAGCTATTGCGCATGGCGTAATCCGTAGTTGTATACCCGCGTCTCCTCGAGACGTGACATATTAATTTTTGGGGGCTCGTCCAGGATTTTTAAGGTTAGAGGGGGAATGTACCTTCGTAAATTCATCCGATGGCCGAAAAAACGTCTCGCGAATCTCTAAGCCTACATCCCGCAGAACGGTTGTCAGATTCCGAAGCAATTCAAGTTAGATCCGGAAGTATACCCAGAAACCGAGCATCATCGACTGATTCGGGATACGCTTTGAGAGGTGCAAACAGTACCATACTACCCGGTCTTGACCCTCCTAAATGGTCAGTAAAAAAATTCGTTTTACCGTCGATAACAGTTCCAAAAGAAGTCGGAAATATGGCGTTAGAAGCAAGTCAATTAATTTCGTTAAGAGACGCAATATGCTGCGTTCCGAAGTTCAACGGGAAAAATACCCCTTTTTCTGAGTTTCTTTCGGGTTGTGAAGATGCGAGAGATATGCTTCCGCGGGAGCAGAAAAACATTTGACCAAGTTAATTAAAAATCGGTTGAAAGGCGAAGCTAGAGAACCTGTCTACGGAATGAAATTCGAGACAATATCCGATCTCATAGAGTGTTTAAAAAAGAACTACGCGCCAATCAAATCGGAAATACAACTGCTAGGAGAACTCAGTAGCATTTATCAAAAACGTAACGAAAGTATGGCAGAATTCTCGCCAAAAATTAGGAAAAAGGCAAAAGAAATACTGGAAGCACAGGAATTAGCTAATAGATTCACGGAGGGCGAAGCTTTCAAAAATTGGATAGACGACCACTTCCTGACGTGGTTCAAACGTGGTTTAAGGGAAGAAATCGAACAACGGCTTCCCGCGTGCCACGACATCACAGCCGCCATCGATCACGCCACCCGGATCGAACTCCATTCACCTCCCACTATATACGGGAAGCCCATTCCGTCAAAACCCGTGCGAATATGCAACATATGAAAAAAGGATAACCACGCCACCGAGAGTTGCTGATTCGCAGTCTTAACATGTCAACTGTGTAGATCTCAAGGTCACACCGCTGATCAATGTAGATCCAGGTCCAGTGGATCGGATTCCGTCGTGTGCCAAATTTGCAAAAAATCAGGCCATGCCGCGGATCCATGCGATTCAAGACTAAAATCCGACGCGCCGGTGTGCCAACTATGTAAAAATCCGGGACACGTAGCTTCAGCCTGTCTCTCGCGAAATTAGCCTTTCGGCGCGTCGAACAACTGTCCCCATAAAAAAAATATCCTTCAGTGCCAATTCTGCCGGAACCAGGGCCATACTGCCGCCCAATGCTTCAAACTTAAGAAAAACAACACGAACCCCGATCGGCCTACATGTCGATATTACAAACGTGTAGGACACACTATCGAAAATTGCCACACCCGCGAATACAATAATTCACGGGATCAGCCGGGAAACGGGGCGAGCACCTCTCGGGCGGACCCACCGAGTGGTCCACCGGCACCACCGCGCCCCGCGAATCTCGTCTCAGTAACACCCCGTTACGAGAATACCCTACCTACTCCGTAAATTCGAGCAATTTTAATAAATTACCCTCGGTCTATATGGGAGCACTACCAGAAAAAGCTCGAGTGTCTATGTCGTTAGACAATGGAGCCATTCCAAATTTAATGAAAAAAATTTATACAAAAAATATGGAGGGTATAGACGAAACAGATATCATAAAATTAACAGGCATATACTATTTGCCCGTATTCGCATCAGGCAGGGTACTCCTCACTGTATTCGGTTTCGTATCTATGTTCCACATCATTCCAGACGGTAAGCCACTTCCATATCCCAGTCTATTTGGGTTCCGATATTACTTCGAAACTAAATCTAACATAAATTATAAGACAGAATGTCTCGAGTGTGGCGGAAGGTCATGACCGTTTGAGAAGTCCAATGAGCCCGTGGAAATAGTTAAGATCCCTGCCCGTTCGGAAACAACCTTCCACGTAAAAGTAGAGAACCACACGTTAAATGAAGGATATCTCCCGCCTTTGAACATAAAGAAGGGCATATATGCTGGAGACTGCCTGGTGATGGTCACTTGCGGAAAGGCCTATTTGAAGGCTTATAACACCACAGACGACGCCGTGCAATTGCTCGTACTGATCCTAAAAATAGACGACTTCGACACTGTCGAAAACTCAACAGAAAATATAATCGAATCTGGCCGCACAACGACCACATTCTTAAACCCCGATGTTATTCCTCGTGATCCTCATAATTCCATAGTAGACTGCAAGACAGCTACTCCATTCCAGAGCCCAAAAGAGGCCGATAAAAACACTGTGACGAAACACGTCGAAGTAAAACTTTGTCATCGTTTCAATGAAAGCGAGCAAGGGAAATTCAATTCTTTGAGGAGCGAGGAAAAATCCAAAGAAAATTGGAGTCGGAAATCAAATCCAAATAAAATTGAAAAATAAAAAAAAACCCGAGTCGAAATCTAGACCAACGATAAAACGAAAAATTCAAAAGGAATTCAAATAAAACGCAAAGCTTAAATGCAAAAGAAAATTCTTAAGAGGATTCAAGCCAAAACCCAGATATAAAAGGTAACGCAAAACAAAATGTAAATTCTATTCTCCTATCAAACCAATCAGCAAAAAATTCTGAGCGTTCAAAAATAATAAAAAATTTATTACGACTAGACCACCTCGCAAAAGACGAGAAAAATCACATTGAGGAAATGATCGAGGACTATTCCGACAGATTTCACATCAAGGGGGAACCCCTAGAGGCTACACACGTGGCCCGACACAAAATTCCTACGATCGACGACCTACCGATCAACACGAAACAGTATCGGTTCCCCTAAGCTCTCAAAGCGAGGTCCAACGTCAAGTAGACGAACTCCTGGAAGCAAAAATTATAAAACATTTAGAATCTCCAAACAACAGCCCAGTCTCGATAGTCCCGAAAAAACCAGACTCCAGTGGCAATAAACGTTGGCGCATGGTGATCGATTTCGGAGCTCTAAATGAAAAAACAATTGGTAATTCATATCTATTGCCGAATATCACGGACATTTTAGACCAACTAGGAAATGCAAATTATTTCTCAGTTTTTGACTTAGCATCAGGCTTCCACCAGATCAAAATGAGTTCCGAAGACAAACCAAAAACAGCTTTCTCCAAACCATATGGACATTACGAATCTTCGAGGATGCCTTTTGGGCTCAAAAATGCCCCGGCTACCTTCCAACTTTTAATGGATATAGTGTTGAGTGGACTACCGGGGGTATCTCTCTTCGTCTATCTCGACGACATCGTAGTATACGCCAAAGATATAGAAGAACACGGAAAAAAAATTCGAGACCTAATGGGACGCCTACGTAATGAAAACCTCCAACTACAGCCAGATAAATGGGAGTTCCTCAGACCCGACGTCATTTATCTAGGCTACATAATTAGCAAAGACGGACTAAGACCGGATCCAAAGAAACTGTCAGCCGTAAAAGATTTTCTAATTCCAAAAACTGTTAAAAATATTCGTCAATTTCTGGGATTAACTGGTTACTATCGCACGTTCATCAGAGATTTCGCAAAAATCGCGAAACCACTGACGCGACTCTTAGAGGACAAAACGGATTTCGAATGGACAGCAGAAACACAAAAAGCTTTCGACATTTTGAAAAACAAATTATGCGAAGCTCCTATCTTACAATGCCCTGATTTCGAAAAACCATTCATTATAACAACGGATGCGTCTAGATACGCTTTAGGCGGAGTTTTGTCACAAGGAGAAATAGGAAAGGACAAGCCTATAGCCAATACGTCGTGCGTATTACGTGGCGCAACCCTTCGGTACGACACGTACGATAAGGAAGCAACGGGAATTATTCATAGTGTAAAAGCCTTTCAACCTTATATATACGGTAGGAAGATCACTCTAGTAACAGACCACAAACCTCTACTATAGTTTAAAACAGCAAAAGATGCGAACGCGCGTGTTCTCATGTGGAGACTCAAACTCTCTGAATACAATTACTAAGTTGTTTACAAGCCGGGAACATTGAACGTAAACGCAGATGCCCTATCGTGCAATCCCGTTAAAAAGATCGGAGACGTAAAAATAATTCCCCAGAATAGCCAACAAATAGCAGAGAATTCAGACCCCGCTTTAGAGGAGACAATGCGCCAATTAGCCGAAACGTGCGGTAGCGATACCAACGATGAAGAACCCACGGCCTTTACAACCCAGGCCGATATTCACTCGGTTCCAATGGTAGGCAATCAAACATGGTCACCCGCTCTCGAGTATGAAGAGCAGTACCTCCAAACCCGAAACTACTGGAACAGAAAAATGAAACATTGGGTGATGATAACCGAACACATGGTAATGAATTCACTCTCAAGTCGGAAAAAGAAAGCAGTGACGAAGGAACAGAGGCTGATGTAGTAAAACCCGCGCGCGCTACCCGGCCAAAAAGGGTCATCCACTCGAAGCTTATGGACAATCGTAGTCAGCGCAGCACACCTCCTACTATCCATTCCAACAATTCCACCGACCCAGACTCCGACAACGCGGTAAATTCAGATTCCAGCTCTCTCGACTCACAAGGCTCCGACGACGAGGATGCTTTAATGAAAAAAGGGGAAACATTGAATTTAAAAGTTGCTAATTGTGTCGATACCAAAGAACTTTTCCATTTCCGAAACGATAACTTGGTCTATTTCATCGATTCAACAGGCAAACCTTGCGATTCCGGAGGACAGAAACTATTAGAATTAAAGAAATTTCCAATGTGGGAAGACCTTTGTGTAGGTCAATCCTATAGTAAAAAGGTTGGAAAAAAATTTCACATCGCATTGGTCATTCGTGGGGAACAATCCGAGTCACTATCCGTCCTATCTAAAAACGTTAGTCAAGCCATAAAAAACGCGAAAAAATTTGCAAAAATCATTATCTCCAATCAATTAGCATTTGTCATAGCCAAAGCATAGAGCATTTAATGTGGACGGAAGTAATGAACATTCTGAAGGAAGCGTTCCAAATTAACCAAGTTAAGGTAATTCTTTGTTTGGGGACCTTACAATACGTACCCCCCCAAAAACGTGACTCGATATTTTACGAGATGCACAAGTTGCGAATAGGAGGGCATAAAGGGGTTTCAAAAACATATAACAGAATAAAACGCGAATATTTTTGGGAACAGTTAAAATCAGACATTGAAAGACGTATACAACAGTGGCTGGAATGTCAGCTTAAAAAAATTAGTTCGGGTTAAAACAAAATAGCCAATGATCATAACCGACACCCCTGGAACAAGTTTTGAAAAATGTCTATGGATATTGTTGGGCCTATGCAACGCACCCCGAGCCAAAACGAAGACATCCTCACGATCCACGATAATCTCTAAAAATATTGCGTCGCTATCCCACTTCCAAATGCCCTGGCAACAACAAACGTCACCCTTTTATATTTAACGTGACGTCTCCGCCTCACGGCATACGGCACGGCGGCCATGTGCGCGGGGCCGGGATCACGCCCGGCCAACGCACCGCCCCGACTCCCGGCGACTCCCGTGGGTCTCGCCGCGAGTCGGTTTGGCTGCACCCTCCCCTGCGTATAACGGCGGTCTATCCGCCGTCGCCGACCTGGGTCCTTCTGTCGAAGGCCCAGGCCGCAAAACGCCTAAGAGCCTGGAACCTCACGGGGGAGTTGACCACCCCGGTCAAGTCCCAGGCCCCGTCAGCACCGACCACCACCCCCATCTCCGCCAAGTTCCGGCGCTCCCCGTAGAGGGGACAATCCACCAAAACGTGAGAGGAAGTCTCCTCAGCCCCACCGCACCGGCACAACGGAGTCGCCGACAGAGTCCTTCGATGGAGGAACTCGTTCAGCGACCCGTGACCCGTTAAGATATAGCCGGTGGGGAGGCCGAAGCACTTCCCCTCAATAATTCGGCGGGACGCGCTGGGTCGGGCACGAAAAGACGGGTAGTTCCACCATTCTCGCACCCTCTCCAGCGCTCCCCCCATTCCGACCAAAGCAGCCCGCGCTGCGGCTTCCTCCTCGCCTTCGACACGGGGAAGCCCCCACGGGACTGGTTCTCCTCGTCGGAGAAAGTACGCCGCCTCGGCGTACTTAGCCTCCAAGTCCCACGGGAGCTCCCCCATGAGCACCGTCATCGCCTCCGTCGACACCGTCCGGCAGACGGACAGTGCAGCGAGGAGGACCAAGCGCTGCGCCCTGTTGAGCTGGACGCGCGCCGTCGCTCGCTCCCTCACGAAGCCCCCCCAGACCGATGCGCCGTACATCGCGCACGGGACGAAGAGTCCCCGGTACCAAGACCCAATGGTCTGGCGCCGAAGACCCCAGTCCCGCTGCATTACCCGTCTTAACTGACTGACGAGGGAGGCGGTCTTCTCCCGGATCCCCTGCAGGTGTGGCCCAAAATTGAGCCGCTCACCCACAAGGATACCCAGGTATCTCACCTCCTCCCTGTACGGGATGGCAACACGGTCCAGGAGAACCCTGGGGCGTCTGGTGTTCGCCAACTCGCCGCGAAGCACCATGCAGACGGTCTTGTCCCGAGAGACCTCGACCGCCGCACTGACGCCCCACTCCCTGACCATCTCAAGAGACTCAGTGACCCGAGTTTCGACCTCGAGACGAGAGTCCCCGGAGGTGATCAGGAGCGTGTCATCTGCGTACGCGACGACCTCGATGGCAGCGTCACGGAGCCGCCGCAACAGGGGGTCCAAGGCCAGATTCCAAAGAATCGAGCCGGACATGGACCCCTGCGGACAGCCCCGCTGCACGTCCAGTTCAACACGATCATACCGAGAAGACATGTTCGCGCGACGATGGCTAAAGAAGCTCCGCCAGATACCCAATCTAGGGCATCCGGCGACACCCAGGATCCCGAGGATGGTATCCCAGCTCAGGTGATCGAAGGCCCCCTTGAAATCCACAAATGTGCCGAGCACATACTTGTGGGGGGACTCCTCGACCACCCTCATGGCCAGGCGCCACGTATCCTCGGTGCCCCTGCCAGCCCTGAATCCAAACTGCCTGTCAGCGAGGGAGTGAATCTCCCTCGCCTCCAATCTACGTACCAACAATTTCTCCAGCAGTTTGCCCAGGACCGACAAGAGGCTGATCGGTCGGTATGACCCAGCTTCGTCGCGCGGCTTCTCGGGGCCCTTTAGAATGGCCACGACGCGGGCGCTCTTCCACTGGGGCGGAAAAACCCCAACTTTCAAGCAGCCGTTGTACATGGCCAGGGCCAGATCCGGCACGAATGCGACCAGCATCCGCACCATGCGGACACCGATCCCATCCGGCCCGGGTGCGCTGCCAACCCTCATCCTCTTGAGGGCGGCCCTCAGTTCCGGCAGCGTGATGGGGGTCGGAGGATCAGGCGCCGGGTCGTCTTCCTCCCCGCGTGGCTCCCTATCTGGGAGCCGAGGGAAGAATCGCTCCAACAGCGCCCTGGCACTCGCTTCCCAAGAGGTTGCGAGAGCCCCTCCGACCCTCACGCCGCCGATATCGACGGGGCCCCGCCGACCTCGGAGGATACAATAAGCATCCCCCCAAGGATCGGCGTTGCCCACGTCCCCCACGAAGCGACGCCAGTCGTCTTCTTTCCGTTAGAGGACCAGGCGGTGAGAGCCCCGCCCGGATCTCCGCCGGCTCCTCCCGCCTGCGGGCGCGCTGGAGGGCCACCCTGGCACGCCGCGCCACCCGCCTCGCCGAGGTTAGCTCCCGGCTCCACCAACGGGTTCTTCGTCGCGGAGCGGCACCCGCGCACCCCAGCCGAGAGTCGTTCACGCCCTAGAGTAGGGAAGTGACGACCTCAGCCAGGTCAACGGGCCCCGCCTCCACCAACGCGTCGCTGTTCAAGCCGTCAGCAGCCTGGACCAGTGCGGCACCGTACGCCGCCCAGTCCACGCCGACGGTCCGCCACCTGAGCACAGGTAGCGGAAGATCGGACTCCCCGTCCTTCCGGAGAAGGGTAACGCGGATCGCGTTGTGGTCCGAGTGCACCATTTCGGGCAGGATCTCCCACCCTATCCGGTACACTCGCTCGACCCCCCTCCCCAGAGTCACATCGATGTCCGATCTACCCGTAAGTCCGTCGAACGTGAAGTGCCGGGATGGCTCGTTCAAGACCTCCAAGTCACATGCGACTATGGAGGCCTCGACTTCGCCACCCCTGACGGCATTCTGGTGTCCCCTGAAACGGTTCTTTGAGTGCCACAGGCGAGACACGGCGTTCGCATCCATGCCCACCACCACGGGGGCCCCCGGCAGCTGGGTGAATACCCACTCCAAATATTGGAGATAGCCGCCGAGAGGCTCCCCATGGCAGCAGTACACGGAGCTAAGGTGAATGGCACCAAAGCCGCCGCGAACCCACACCGTGGCACCCCCGTCGCCACCAGGCACGGTGACGACCGTTGCATCCAGCGACGCGTTGGACAGGAAGACAGCAGATTTGCCGTCGCCGCTCGGAAAAACCCGCATCCAAGCCGGGAGTCCCGCCACAACGCCACCCGGCCGCAGGTATGGCTCCTGCAGCAGTGCGGCGTCGTAGCGCTCCTCGACGAGGACATGGCCGAGCTCGGCCATCACCCCTCTTGACCGCTGACAGTTCAGCTGGAGGATACGGAGCCCGATCGACTCCGAGCCCTCCAGCCCGCCAGCAGCCCTCTCGGGATGAGGCCGACTAGCCATTCTTGGCTACTGCCGCGGTACGAGCCGGGGCCTGTTGACGAGCCCGTTCCCCCGCGGCAGCAGCCCGCTGCCCTTCCAGCGCCGTCCATCGAGCGATGGGCGGCCCCGAGGCCGGCCTCCCTGCAGTTGAGACAGCAGGGAGGCCTTTCCCTCGCCGGGCATGCCGTGGCGGCGTGAACGGTTCCGGCACACCAGCCACACGTCTGGTCCCGCTGTCTGCAGGACGCAGACGAATGGCCGAAACGCAGGCACCGGAAACACCGGTCCGCCTCGACGTACTCCCGCCCGAGGCAGGAGTGCCACCCGAGGAGGACGCGCCCCTGTGCGACCAGGATGGTCGCAACCTCGGGCGTGGCCTCCAGGACCCAGTTCTTGGCCTTTAGGGCCGCCCGGCTCCCCTCAAACTTCCGCGCGACCTCGACAGCCGCGCGGAAATCATCTTCGCTCATGGAGGCCAGTCCCTGGGATCGGAGGGCAGCCAGGACAGCGCCCTCCGATGTCTCCTCAGGGACCGCAAATACCCGCACTTTTCTTCTCGGCGCCTCAGGCGCCGACACCCTCAGTCCCCCCCGGCGAATGGCCTCGCTCCTCCGGAAAAAGTCGAGGTCCGCCTCCGTGCGGGTCTCAACGAGGACCCCGCCAGGGACGGACCTCACCCCCGTCACGCGGACCGAGGCCTCGCCGGGGTTCACCAGCGACTTTAATTTCGCCTTAACCTCGGCGGGCGCAAGGGATCCCTCTGCTGCCTTCACGAGGACGGCGTGCTGAGGAGCCCGTGGCGCCCGTCGTCGAGGCTGGAGAGGGGCGGGTTGAACCGCCACCACCCCTACAGTCCGTGAGGGCGCCCCTGCGGGGAGCGCGGCTCTCGCAGCCTCTGCAAACGTCGCTGGTCGGTCGGGCGCCGGCGGAGCCACAGGCCATGAGGCGACCGCTGCCGCCGCCGGCTGAGTCGCGACCTGGCGGACGACGAGCCTGTGCGCAGTGCGCAGGCCCGCACACTCGCCCGCCAGGCCCTCCACTCTCCCGTACAGTGCGACCAGGAGGGACATCATCCCTCCCAGTCCCTCCTCTATGAAAGAGGCAACCCCCTTCGCCACCTTGTTGGCGGGTTCGAAGGTTGAGGCCCGGACCTCCCCGGCTAGGCGCTCCGCCCGAGCCATCAGCTCGGGGAGCGCGATGTGCCGAGGAGGACCCTCACCGCCGAAGGCGGTCGCCGGCACGAGAAGCCGGGGAGCCCCAGAAGGCTGAGCCACACCCTGGGGTGGGCGCTCCCGAGGCTCCGGCGGCACGGCTGCCGCCTTCCTCTTCTTCTTCTTTCGACCCTTCGACTTATTTGTCGAAGGGTCGAAAGACAATTGCCCAGAGGTCACCGGCGCGTCCTCCCGAGCAGCTGACCCACCTTCTCCCGAGTTTTGTACCCGGCTGGGACCGGGTACGTCCGCCGGAGTCGACCCTGAACTGCGGCCCGCCCGCTTGGAACTCTTCGGTCCCGGACGCGCCACAGACACGGACGACTCCTCGCCCGATGCATCAATGTCGTCGACGTCGACGAAGTCGACCTCCATCGAGGGCCGAGTCCCCGGCGCGGCTTCCGAGGGCGCGGTGACTCCGCTCTTAACCGACGTCGGCGAAACGTCCCTCGACACGGCCACGCGCTTCGAGGAGCGCGTCTTCCGACGGGTCGCAGACGCCGACACCGACGACCCAACGGTCGACGAGGTCGAGCCCGTCGACTCCTCGCCCGATCCCGAGCGAGGAGCCCTCCTCTTCACACCCGGTGAGAGCGCGGGAGGAGGACCCATGACGGGGCCCCTCTCGAGCCTCACCCCGAGTCCAGCCGCAGGAGGGGCCGAAGCTCCTCCAACGGCGGGACCCGCCTTCGTCGATTTCTGGGCCGCGGGAAGCCCAGTGTCCTTTGACACCTTTTGACCTTTTTCAGATTCGGACATGTCATGAATAGGTGGGGCTTTTTACGAGATTCCCCAGCTCGACCCACTCGACAGAACCCCACACACCCTCCCAAACCCCCAACCCAAAACCCCCGACCCGATACCCCAACCCCCCAAGCAGCCAAACCCGAACCGTTAACCCCCCCCCCCAAGATCCCCCGGCTTACTGCGACGTGGCCTCGGCGAGGACAACACCCGGCCCCTCCGCAGGTCTGCATCCCGGAGCTACCGGGCCCTGCAGAGGCGACACGGGCTTTTTACACGCGTTGCTACGGGGCAGCCCACCCGGGTAGCGACTCCCGAGTCGGGCCCCGTTACTACCGCGCGGTCCCGCCCTGGCAACAACAGTCGCCGACGCCTTTATCAAAGAATTTATATGCATTTTCGGTGCCCCCAAAGCATTATTAACAGACCAAGGAAGTAATTTCTTAAGCGGACTCATGCGAAGAGTTGCTAAGCGTTTTCGAATCAAACGATTTCGCACGACCGCGTTCGACCCGCAATCCAATGGAGCTCTCGACAGATCTCATCACGTGCTAGGCGAGTTTCTGAAACAATACACCGACAAGGATAACGAATGGGATCAATAGTTGGATCTGGCAATGTTGTCCTACAACACTAGCGTTCACGAAAGAACCAGATACACTCCATACGAAGTATGTAGTTTTTGGAAAAATAGCACGGGTTCCATCAAGCGAACCGCTTAGGGAATCAGATCAACTACCTACATACAGGGGATACTTGATCGAATTAATTACTTGAATAAACGGTATAAGAAGTATCGCGTACGAAAATCCAGTTTCTTCCAAACATCGATCAAAGAAATATTACGATAGAAACGCAAACCCAAAAAATTTCAAGGTAGGAGATTTCGTCTACCTACAAAAAGGTCCTAAACCAGGTAAATTGGGCGATCACTATTCTGGCCTACATGAAGTCTTAGAAAAATTCGAAAAAGGTAACGTTAAAATTCAGGTTAACAACAAAACCCGAATTGTTCACGAAAACCGTTTGCGATACTCACACATAAATTCTAGTACCAAGCCTAAGAGGGAAAATAAAACGATCGGAGTCAAGCAGTACGATTCTAGTAATTAAATAATGATTCATTTGTACCCTTTTTTCAGATGATCGAAATCCACGTTATATTGATAATGTGCTTAGTCCATCCTACTCTTGGGATGGTAGGATACGATTGCGGCTCAAGTGCCACCAACATTAAAACACTCTCTATATTGGACGTAAAACCCTGTGACCTTTCCACCCCAACAACAGAAACCACGGACAAATACATACAACTCCTTCAACTTAACGACTACTCCGAAACGATGGGTATCCAATGTAAAGTCGAAATCTCGAGAACAATATATCACTGCGGCATGCCTTTCCTCGTATCCATCGTTGGTAACGGACAAATCGAGTATCTCGAAGCGACTAGACGAGACGCGTGTGAGGAAATGCATAAATACGGGAGTTTTCGAATCGCCAACACCCTAATACGTGATTTAAAAGACAACGAAACTACCACAATTAGTGTTACTCATGTACCGACCAAGATAGTGGCTACACATTTTGGAACAGAAGACCGTGCGATACTTGTAATTTAGACAAATTCGGCATCCTGTACGAAGGCATATCCACAAAGATTACCGAAACCGAATCAAAAAATAAAAATATTGTTTATTCCGTAACAACAAATGAAATAACGTTTGCGTGAGCCGTTAAGTATATCTGCGGATATAACATATTAAACACTGAGCACCCGAAATTATTTATATTTGAAACAACTCAAAGCTCCTCTTTCGCCACCCGCGGAAGATTTCCAGTCGCCAACCTCGACATATTCGCATATGTTAACTCCAAATTCATATATGTGGAACTACACATCAGACAGCAAATTAAATCCTTATATCATGATATGTTAAGCCGATAATGTATCGAAGAACGTCAAATGCTTCAGAATAGCTTATCCCTAGCGACACAGGCACCAGACGAATTTGCATATAACGTAATGAAAGGACCCGGCTATATAGCCGTAGTAGCCGGCGAAGTAGTTCATATTGTTCAATGTATACCTGTAGAAGTAAACCTGATCAGATTAAAGGGATGCTATCAACAGTTACCAGTCTCTCGTGGGAACGAACCCTATTTCCTTACACCAAAAACTCATTTTCTACTAAAAAAACGGGGACTCAAGCTACCTGCAACTCCTTGCTCCCAGCATACTACCTGTTCGGGGACTCGTGGTACAAATTCATGCGTACCGGATATAGAAACCGGGCAAGAACTTGTTGAATTGATCGCAGGACCCACCACCAACTGCGAGGAAGCAGCAACAGCGAGCTCACCTCAACCGGTAGCATCCAACCGGAACGAAGTATACCCCAGCCTATCCGAACTACCGAGACCAATCCAACCAAGTCCACGGTTCTTTCCCTGACACCCACAGGAGAGACGTAACAAACAACTTATCTTCTTTTCCTTGCATATTTTAAATTCCTTTAATCTTTTCAAGAATTAACCGTCAGTTATGTGATAACCACACTCTATACATCTATCTGAGCTTATATAAAAGAAAAAAAAAGAGGGGAGAAATCAAAAATTAAAAAAAAATTATAAAAAAATAATTTAAAAAACAATATATATATATATAAGACACTTATAGCAAATGGGTTCCAGGAGGTGAGTTAACTTCAATTTGTTTCTCTGTAAACAAAGTATACAATTTTATTTATCGGTTTTTAACATTACACAATTACTTTTACTTTACTTAAGCGACACAATCTTACCTGTAAACAAAGAAACGACAAAAAAAGTTTATTATCATCACCTCTCAGTTACACACCTTAATAGCTACACAATTAAATAATCTTATAAACGGTAAGAATTTCGCAAGTCGCCTCTCAACTCAGCATTTAAATCATTTTCTTTACATCTCCCCTCCTTAAGGTGAGAATTACTCTAGTAATTCTCATTATAACTACTCTCCAGTATTATCCTCTTCATTATCTATTTCTTCTCCCCTCCGAATAAGTTTTGTTACATGGTATAAGCTTGTATCCTTTTTTGTTCTGCCTGTGTTTATTCTGTATATTGTATTTGATATTTTGTCTATTATTTCAAACGGGCCTATTCTTAAATTATCCAATTTTTTCCTGTTTAATTTGTTACCGTTTTCAACATATACTAGTTCGCCTATGTTGAACTCGCTTTGTCTTCTGCCTTTATCAAATAATTTCTTATTGTATGTATGTGATTTGATTGTTCTTTTTAGTGCTTCTTTTCTATCGTTAATCCAATTTTCTGTATTTGTTAGTTGTTGTAGTTCTTGTGGTAAGATACTAGTGACCTTTCCTTCCAATAAGTATGCTGGTGCAAAGCCTGTCACAGAATGCTCGGTTTCATTATATTTATCAATACATTCTCTTGCAATTGATGTTCAGGATTTCTTTTCTTTTTTTTCATTTATTTTGCACCTCATTTTATTTACTAGCGTTTGGTTCAATCGCTCATTAAGTCCGTTTGAAAACAGAGTATCAACCGCAGTAAAAATTAGTTTAACATCATTATCTGCCAAAAAGTCCTTAAATTCTTTCGAATTCAAACCTGGATACTGATCTGCAAGTAATACATCAATGTTTTCTGTCTCCAGAACTTTTCTCACTAGCCTGATGAAATCTGTAGCACTTTGTGTTTTTGATGTTAGAATGAACGCAAATCTTGTAAAATGGTCAACTAACAAGTGCAGGTATTTCTTTGTTGACCTTTGTCCTCCAAAGCCACCAATAGTATCTATCGACATTATCTGAAATGGTTTTGACGCTGGTCCCAGATGTGACATTAGTCCATATTTATTTTGACCCCTTGACTTATTTTTAATACAGGTTTCACAATTCTTGCAAATTTTTTTTATGTTAGTTGTCAAACGCTTCGCCGTATAATATGGACTTATTTTATTTATCATTTGGTTGATTCCTAAATGGCACCATTTGGTGTGTATTTCTTTTATGAGTGTTAAACTTGTTTCTTCAGATAATATTATCTTTTCTCTATTTCGAATTTTCCTGTATAGTATCCCATTTCTTTCAATTAATTTGGTTTTTATTTTCCCTAATTCCTCGTTTTTCTGTTGGTCTGCCTTAATATTCTCCAATTTTATTAGATTTACCCATTTTTAAATTTCTTCATCATTGTCATTGTCTTCCTATACTGGATTTCTACTGAGACTATCTGCCTCAGTGTTTATTTTTCCTGGAATATATTTAATGTTGAAGTCATACTGTGACAAATAATAGGTCAATTCGCCCAGTTCCTCATCTGTTCTAGCCTTTATATTGAGATTTTCTAGAGGTTTGTGATCTGAAAAAACTGTGAATTTTCTCCCTATCAACCAGTATTGCCAATATTTAATGGCCTCTTTAATAGCAAAGCATTCTAGGTATATTGCTTTTTTCCTTTTTTGTGATTCATTCAGTTTCTTCGAGAAAAACCCAACCGGTTTTTCTTTTCCATCTTTTTGAATTTGTTTTAATATTGCACCTATACCACTCAACGAGGCATCGGTATAAATCCTAATGGGCAAGTCTTTATCGAATATTTCCAGTATAGGTTGTGAACATAATATGTTTTTTATATCAGTAAAAGATTTTTCACACTCTTCTGACCACACAAATTGAACATTTTTCCTCAATAATCTATGTAGTGGATCTAGTATTATTGAACCATTTGGTATGTATTCGTGGTAAAAGTTAATTTTCCCTAGAAATTGTCTAATGTTCTTTTGGGTTTTTGGGATTGGAAAATTCTTTATTGAAATGATGTTATCTTTGATTGGTCTTACAGTGTTGTTCCCAATTATGTGTCCTAAATATTTCACAGATGCTGCTGCAAATGTGCATTTTTTAAATTTTAGTCTGAAACCTTCGTTTGTGATTGCTTTGAGTACTCTTTCTATGTGTTCTAAGTGTTTTTCAAACGACTCTGAAAATATTAAGATGTCATGAATGTAGTTTTCTGTAAACCCTTTAAGGTTGTGTTTTCTTAATATGTTTGATAGAATTCTTTGGAAAATTGAAGGTGACGTTTTTAATCCAAACGGCAGACAGGTCCACTGGTAATGTCCTTCCTGTGTGACAAATCCTGTTTTCGGCTTATCTTCAATACACAGCGGTATGGACCAAAATGCCGAGTTAATATCGAGTGTGGTAAAATATTTACAGTTTCTTGCTTTAACTATCAAGTCATTTATTAATGGAAATGGTTGTGCTTGTGGTATTATTATCTTGTTTAATTCACGAAAATCAATACAAAGTCTTGACTTTGTATTCTCATCTTTTTTAAATGCCAAGGTTACTGGCGCTGCGAATGGACTGTAAGATTCTTCAATTAAATTATTTTTTAGCAAATTTGCTATCTGATTTTCTATTTCTTTTTTGTCTGCTATAGTGCAGCGATAAGGCCTTTTGCTGCAGTACTTATCCACCAGTAAATCAATTCGGGCTTCATATTCATTTACTGTACCTACATCATATTTATCTCTCGCAAATACTGTATAATATTTATCTATCAATCTTTGTATTTGAGTCTCTTTGATGTTATTTAAGTGATGTAGGTTTGTTATGAATTCATCTGTATTCACATGCTCGTTGAAATTTATTTCAATTGGTTTATCTTCTAATCTGGGCACAGTTTTTATATTCCTTTCCCGATTTTGCGATATCTTTAGATCTTTATCTTGTGTTAATGTAAATTTTTTTATCATATTCAGTCCAATAATGAAATCTTCAAAGTCGACTTTGTCCACGATGAAAATATCAACGTCTTCTTCTATATCAAAAATCTTCACTCGTAGGCTTATTAAACCGTTTGTGTATGTCACACCATTGACTGTCCTTAGTAATGTTCTATTTTTATCTTCTAGATTATTTTGTATTTTGACTAATCTTTTGTTTATTAGAGAGACTTGGGAACCTGAATCATATGTTCCTCTTACTTGTATTTTGTCTTCTAATAACATATTTATTTTTATCAATGGTGTGATTACTCGTTTTTTGACTCTTCCTTTAAATTTACTTCCATTACAGAATTACTACAGATTACTTTGTTTTCTGTTCCTATTCTTTTAAACCAGCATGACTGTTCTGGGTGGTATCGGGTACCTTTATTTAAATTTTCACAGTTTTTGCATGGCTTTTTACTTCCAATGAATTTCCTGTTGTCATATTTCTCTTCCCTCTTTCGTACGAAGTTGGTATTATTTACCAAGCTTTCACATTTTCTTATTTCATGAGGCAATCTCGTTGAGTTTTCACATTTTTCTGGATCCATTCTGTTTCGTACAAATTCGGGTAAGCCAGCTGATATAAGCATCACTAAGGTTTTCCCTCCAATATTTTCATCCATATCTAATAATAGCTTTTCTTTTCTTATGGCATATTCGACCAGCGATCCTTCTGTATATTTGTAATATATGGCATACATTCCCATACTCCATCCCTTATCAGCAAATGAATCCAGAAATTTATCTTTCCACTCAGACCAACCCGCTTCTATTTTCAAAGTTTTCAATGTTGCAGACTGCCAGTCTGCACATGATTTGTCTAAAAATAGTCTTAATATTTCTATCTTTGTTGTGTCTTCCTTAATTTCAAATCGCTTACATTCTCCTTCAAATGTTTCTATCCATTGTTTGGCATTTGAGAATTTACATACAAATTTCTCAATCATAAACCTTTCCGATATATTTTTCAAGTTCAGTTGACCTTCTTTGTTCTGAGTAGATGCTAAAACTTCTGTTTGTTTCATTTCTTTTAAATATAAGTCATTAAACATCAAATTGGAATCTTCGTCAAAGTAGGTTTGTATCATATTATTATCTTCTGTACATGTAATCCATATTGTTATTTCTTGGCCTCGTTGATTTAAACTTCTTTTCACTCTTTTGTAGCTATCTGTCTTAATAAGTGCTGTGTGATTCTTGCACACTTATCGGCGTCTTGCAGTATATACTTTTTGCCTCGTGTTGAAATTGAGGTTATGACAATCACGCTCGTCTTTTTGTCGGTCTGTGATGCCTCATATTTAAATGCAAATTGCAATTTTTCCGCCATTATAAACAAGTATTGTCGTTTTATAAGACACTTATAGCAAATGGGTTCCAAGAGGTGAGTTAACTTCAATTTGTTTCTCTGTAAACAAAGTATACAATTTTATTTATCGGTTTTTAACATTACACAATTACTTTTACTTTACTTAAGCGACACAATCTTACCTGTAAACAAAGAAACGACAATAAAAGTTTATTATCATCACCTCTCAGTTACACACCTTAATAGCTACACAATTAAATAATCTTATAAACGGTAAGAATTTCGCAAGTCGCCTCTCAACTCAGCATTTATCTGATCTTGCCAGTCACGTTCCGATTGGCGCGACGCGATTGTCTCTCAACCTAACAATGCGCGCGCAAATTCAAATTAAAGAAATCATTTTCTTTACATATATATACATTAGGGTGTCCGTTATTTACGAAATTGCTTATTTTTCTCATGACGCCCTCTCAATTTTTACTTTGTTGTCTAAAAAAAAATATCAGACCATTTTAAGCCCTTAATATTCACGATAAACCGTGCCCCAAAGACAATTTATTTCCCGTTTAAATAACATGGGAAATCGGCACTTTCTGCAAATAATTTCATTTCTTCTGATCTTGTTTTCTCCCTGCCATGACTAGCATATATTCTTGTACAGAATTGAACGCTCTACAAAAAAGGACTCTTACGATTTTTCGATAAAACGACTTTCTTAAAAGTTATTCGTGGTTAAAGTTTACCAATCGGTTAATTCCTAAATTTTCAAACTTTAATGACCAAATATAATAGTAATAATAATATTATAATATGATATAATTGTTTTTGTAAAATTTGATATATTTCTTGAGTAAAATATACAATTCTGATAGTGTTAAGGTAGGGAATTAAAAAAATTTTAAGTCCAATGAATTTTAAACCAATCAAGTATATCTGCTTTATTTTAATAAACTTTCTTTAGTTGAATTCGGATATTTTTTTTTATACTCACTTACAACCTGAATAACATATTGTTTTTCATCTTCACTTCTAGCTAAAATATTAATGTATTCTTCCGATAATTTAACAGCTCTCTCTGCAGTATCATTCACCACTCTTAAATTGTTTACAATTTTTAAGCCTCTCATATATTCCGGATCCGTTGACCAATTCTTACCCTCTAACTTCAGAAAATTTGTATCAATATTGAACCGTGTAAAAAACTGTAACGAATTCGAATTTATAAAATAGTCAATGTCTTTATCCAGGAACCATTTAAATTCATTCTGATTGAAAATGAAGCGCTTAGAAATATCGAACTCTTCGCCATTACTGACTTTTAAAGCATCAACCATTTTCTGCCTGATACTAAGAGGTATTTTTTGGTAAAAAAATGATAAAGCTACTGCTTCAGAACTCAAGTACCATAAATGGTTTCGAAACTTTTCAAGTACTGCATTAGATAAATTCTTATCAATCGTTCTATAGCTATAAACAGATTTGATAAATTCCAAATCTTGATTTGGTGCGGCTGCAGCTAAAGGTGCAGAGTACCAATATGGAATATAAACAAAAACGATGAATAATGAAATTTCCTGCAGATTTTTTTCAGTTTCAGCACCTAATTTGATACTATCTCGGAAAATGTACATTTTTAAACTATAAATAGCTTTAGACATCCAACGAGCATGATGGAATGCTCCTGGTTTATTTAACTTGATTTTTTCGCCGTCCATTGTGCCTAAAAATATTTTGCTCAGTTGTAATAACTCTCTATAATCATCACGAGATTGAGTAGTATTCAAGAACTCTTCGATTTTTGCACTTATTTTATCTTTTAAGACTTTTTTCAATCTATTTTTTGGTATAGGCTTATATTTTGTTTTGTCTATAGAAACCCACTGACTCTGAAAATTTTTGAAAAGTGCTACATTAGGTCCAGTTGTTCCTGGAATTTTCGTCGAGTAAACACAAGATAACACTATTTCATAAATATGATGTCTGCAAGGAAGGTACAATAACTCAGTTTCAAGTTTACGTTCAAGAATCACAGCAGCACCGTTCCTGCAACCCAAATTTGAATTTGTAGTGTCACAACAAAGTGCTTTGACATTTTTATTTAACCCCCACTCGCAAATTGTATTATAAATCTCCTCGGCTTGAGTAGAACCATGTCCATCTGACAACGCAGGTACCCCAAGAAGTTTTTCCTGTCCATTAAAACTAATAATAATAGGAAGTCTTTCAACGCACTCAGAGGTCATACTATCTGGGATCAATTTCCCATCCCAATGTATAACTCCAGCATCAACTTTAGTTTCACCAAATAGTATTTTTATATTCTCAGCCATTTTTTGTCTTATCTTCGATCGTAACTCATGATAAGAACTTTTATTTAAAATAAGTTTACTGGCATCGACTCCTAGGGCTGGTGCTAATGCTGAGACAAGGCGAACTGATCCTCGGTAAGAAATTTTACAACTGTCAAAGGCAGCAACAATATCATCAGTGAAAATATTGACAATTCCTCTGATGTTTTTTGGTTCATAATATCTTCCAGTTCCCTCAAATTCTGATACTGATGTTGATTGAGAGTTGCTTATGGTTTCTTCATTGGATTTCAGTCCACTAATAGTTCCTGAAGAGCATGGTGTGCCAACGTCTAAAAAGAAGTAAAATAATTTTTACGTTATGGTCTTACATATTTTCAAAATCTACTATAGTAAAATTTACAAATGTTGAATACTTCGGAATTTTACAGTTTCTTAGTAAGGAAAATTAATATTTTCAGAAAAGATATTAAACAATTGAGTTTTTATTTTACCATCAGTAATTTGATCATTCCCACTGTGTTCAACAGGATTTGATGCAAATGTATCAGCTAAATTGCTATTTCCATATTCTTCATTAGTTTTCTGATCGTTGAATTTATTTTCAGACGACAAAGAAAGCTCAGCTATAATAAAATATTCAATCAAGTATTTGTAGATTTAAAGAAGTCATCTAGTATAAGTCATTTAATTAAAGTAGTTAAATTGTTTTCTTCTAGATTACCTGTCTCTATTATTGCTGGTTCATTTACTGTTGTAGCGATGTTTATATGAAAAATCCGGTGAGATCTCTGATCGATCAAAAATTTTTGAGTTTCCTCGTCTATCATTTCAAACACATTGCCGTGAGCAATATCAAATAAATGTTCAAGTTTACTTAATAAATTTTCTTCTTCAGTTTTATTTTCTCGGGTTCGGTGTTTTTGGGCGTTTCTAAATTCTGTATGAAGAGTTTTTAATTTATCAATGCAGCGTGAATGAATCTGAGTCGGAATTGCTGCTCTACTCCAAATCTCTCTAACTTCATTTATAACAGATGTACAGCTCTCATCGATTGATTCTTTGAGATTTCTCGTGTGATGATACAAAAGCTGCAGAACGTCTTTATTCGTTGGCAACTTTTTGCTATTTAAAGAACTAATTGTTTTTCCAATTACGAATATGGTTTGTCTCAGATCCTTTGACTGTTTACCACTCATTATTAAAAATAAATCAGATTAAGATTTGATAGGTTAGAGAAATACTCTAAACTGAATTTGATTCCGATATTTAGTGAAAATTAAGCTATGAAATATTTATTGATGTGTTATATAACTGCACTGAATCTTAATTCCGCTATGAAACAAATAACGTTTTTATTACTCGAATACAAATTGATAGCGTGTGATAAAATATCCATAACACTGTAATAAAGAATTATTTATTTACGATTCTCGAAAAACACAAAGCGCCGCCTTTACTCGAGTCGTCTTACTAAATGCGTTCAAGTGCGCTTGCGTAGAAGAAATCCGTATGTTGGCAAGGATGTTTATAAGAGTAAATTCAAATTATCAACTCAAAAGAAAAAAAATGATAGGAAAACAACAAAAACTTACTGAACTTACTTAAAATTAGTCAATTAAGTGCTGCAAAAGTATGCGAGCTCAAACATAACATCTGTTTGAATTAACTACCTGTCATGCATTCAATTATTTTCCACGTTTCGAAATTTTATCATAGTATCATCGAAATAATTTTATTTCTCAAATTTTACATCATTAAAGTATTATATATCAAAATATTTAGTCATTAAAGTTTGAAAATTTAAGAATTAACCGATTGGTAAACTTTAACCACGAATAACTTTTAAGAAAGTCGTTTTATCGAAAAATCGTAAGAGTCCTTTTTTGTAGAGCGTTCAATTCTGTACAAGAATATATGCTAGTCATGGCAGGGAGAAAACAAGATCAGAAGAAATGAAATTATTTGCAGAAAGTGCCGATTTCCCATGTTATTTAAACGGGAAATAAATTGTCTTTGGGGCACGGTTTATCGTGAATATTAAGGGGACAGTACTAGTTAGAATTTTCAAAAAATCGATTTTTTTTTATTTTTTTTTCGAAAAGTAGAATCTCTTACGAACATTTTCCGCCCAGGTAAATGTAAATCGGACCATTATTCGCCGAAATACAAGACTTTGGAGCACGTCGTGTCTGAGTCATAGGTAAGCAGGTAGCGAAGCGAGTAAAAATATGGCTCAATTTTTCATGAAGAAGGCTTCTAAAGAAGAGATAAACTTGAATTCTACTAACAGTGAAGAAAAGAATACTGATTTGATTGTGTCAGGTGATGGAACGTGGCACAAACGCGGATTTTCGTCTCTGTTTGGCGTCACATCGCTAATAGGACATTCTACGGGCAAAGTTCTTGACGTAATTGTAAAAAGTTCTTACTGCCAGGCTTGTGAAGTTTGGAAAAATCGAAAAGACACGGAAAAATATCAAGAATGGTATGAAGCACACAAAGAAACTTGTTCGACGAATCATACAGGCAATGCGGGAAAGATGGAGGTCGATGCTGTAATCGAAATGTTTCGTCGTTCGTGCGAAAATATTGGAGTGAGATTTTTGTATTACGTCGGGGATGGAGATTCAAAGACTTACTCTGGCATTGTTGCAGCTGCTCCTTATGGAGAAACTGTAGTGACGAAAAAAGAATGCGTTGGCCATATTTAAAAACGGATGGGCACCCGTCTACGATCGTGTAAAAAAGATAATAAAGGACTCGGCGGTAGAGGGAAACTGACTGCTAAATTAATTACCTGCACTTTCAACGAGGGTACATACGGTTTGCTGGCAGTCTTCGATGCCATGGGGATTAAGTTGGGACCGTACGCACACGAATTTGCCAAGGCCGAGGATTCTATTCGAATAAAGCAGGCTAATCGGCGATCCCTGGAAAATACTCGAGAGGCGAGAGTAGCTCGGCGGCAGCTAAAAGTGGCTTCTAATACCACTAACAAAGCGCAGGAAGGCGAAGTATATGGCCCAGGAATAGACGATTCTATGTAAGTTACAAAGAAAAATTTTTATCTGCATGCAAACCGTACTCAAAACTTTAAGTGCGTTTTTCTCGAAACCATGTTTTTGGAGTCGGTGATCACTGTAGCTCGAGAACGGCTTTACCGATCGGGTTGAAATTTATATCACTTCTTCTATACATGGTAGTCCTCCGTATGAACGAAGAATTTTTTTTTTGGATAATTATTTTTATTTTTAATAGCAAAAAATGGAGCTGATATTTTGGTCAAAAAAAAACTTTTGACTTTTAACGGCCGCCATTTTGTGAAAAATGGAAATTTTTCAAAACCCTTCGTTCAACCGGAGCATTATATCATAAACTAAAAATCCCCTCTGTTTTTTTTTGTTTCAGATGAACCGTTGCAGCGTGAGGTTGATCACCGCAAACCGTGTTTTTTTTGCAGCGTCCTCGGCAATTGACGGTCACCAGCTTATTTTTATATGTATTGCGTTGAAAAAATTGCAACTTACACATTAAATATGTATCTTTTAAACGGAAGAACTTTTGTTGTGAATTATTTTATCATTTAACCAAAAAAAAATCAGAAAAAAGGCCTTTTTTTTTACGTTCTAACTAGTACTGTCCCCTTAAGGGCTTAAAATGGTCTGATATTTTTTTTTAGACAACGAAGTAAAAATTGAGAGGGCGTCATGAGAAAAATAAGCAATTTCGTAAATAACGGACACCCTAATATACATATAATAATATATTATAGAATAATCGTAATAATAATAAGCAACGAGGGTAATAATGGTGTTGACCATGTATTTAAGAAAATGAGAGCCTTCATTTGCTCTGTACTACATAACACAAGTTTTAATACATAAAAAGCTCTCGAACTCCGCCGCCCACGTCAGCTGCCGCAGCAGTGGCACCCCTCCACCGGGAGCCGATCATATGGGTCGTACGCCGCGAATAGGCCATGCGTCTCGACCAAGACTGGATGGTTCCAGTCCCTTACGGGATGCTCCTGCCCCCAGCGGCCCTCGACTAGCCACCGCGGCTATGATTTAACTCGCGATTAAATCATAGCCGAAACTGTATGTGTCACTCTGTCTGGTATCCCGTGCGCGGAAGATAACTCCGAGACGAGCTAAACTTTGCGATCCACGTTCGCAGCGAGCGAATAGACGAGCGAATACACGAGGGAATACACACCAAGCGAATGTAAGCGACACTTGTTATAGCTTCTACTGTTTATAAACCCTTATCGGAATCTGATAACAATACAACCTATGGTTGTAATACGAAGAGAGCATCATTACCCCAACGCATCTACGAACATGAGAGTGAGCAAGATGAACCACTGGGCGGAGTCAGTGCTCCCGCCAAGTCGTCGCCGGATCGTAACGATATGTGATGCTGTACGTGAGGAGCACGTACGATAAACATTTACCAGCTACAGTAGCGATATCTTTTTATTGGGGTGATAGCTCGTCCGAGTACCCCAACTTTTCTTGCTTCAATCAGTCCTTAAGAAGTACGCTTCTATGGAGATCCATATTCTTTGATACCGGCGATCCGCGATACAAACAAGACCAGTGAAAAACGTGGAACAATACCGAGTGTTGACAAAAAAGAGCGAGCACAGCGCAGCTTTAACTGTAGTGAGAGAGATAATGTAAGCCCAAAGTGTCCGTCGAAAGTACTAGCTCGAAAGTGTTTCAAGTGCGAAAAGTTCGGTTATATCGCGGCGGCGTGCCCTGATGTGAGTGAGACGAAGAAGACGTGCGTATTAGCAGACGCTTCGGCCGAAAACCACAAGCATCCGAAACGCGTTGTTGTTAACGGAAAGAGTGTAGACGCAATTATCGACACAGCAAGCGATAATACGATTGTACGAGAAGATTTGTACGACGAATTGCGCAGACCAAAACTCGTATGTAAACCGATACCATTCCGTGGCGTCGGAGAAGGTGACAAGACAGTCGGGTTCTTTGACCCGACAATGAAAGTAGATGATCACGATTGCGAGGTTCGGTTGCACGTGGTTAAAAACAAATTGTTAGATCACAAACTCTTGATTGGTAACGATTTTCTCGACGGCGTAAAACTGTTCCGAACTCGTGGAATTTGTAAAAGCGAACCGCTGAATGACGAAAATGAGATTGTGCCCGAAATTTTACGAATTCAAGCAGTCGAAATGGATCAGTGTGACACAGCCGATTTGTCCAACGTTTGTGAGAGTGAAAAGAGAAAGAACGTTGCATGTTTGATTAAAAAGTATAAACCCGAAAGACGACGCGAGGTAGGAGTGAGTATGACGATTATTTTAAAAGACGATACACCGATTTATCTGCGAACGCGTAGGCTAGGAGAAGGCGAAAAGCATGAGATAAACAAACAGATTCAAGAATAAATGAAGGATGGTATTGTGCGCGAGTCACATTCCGATTACTCAAGTCCGATCGTGGTAGTAAAAAAAGAAGATGGTTCGAATCGTTAAGGCATAGATTATCGGTTGTTAAGGTTGTTCGGACATTACTGTCATGATAAGAAAAAAATCTAAATTTTAAGTATGTTATTAATTGATATCAATTACGCATTCATTAATTTTTTCAAGAAGATCTGACGAACAGTTTTTGTGTAATTACTTAATAAAATCTCGGAATTTAACATACAGAGCATAGGGAGCGGTAATGAAACGGTAATGAGATGCCTATGTATCGAGTTATGTAGGCGATCGTGAAAAAGATACAAAAACAGAAAAAATTTCTCTTTGTTAATTAACTACCGTAGAATACGTAAAAAATAGTCAAAAAGAATGCTGACGAAGGCTTTTAAAGATATTTTTATGAGAAGCACAGAAAATTCACAAAAATAACCGTCCACCATAATGAAAAATAAACTAGTCACGTGACCCAGATGAGTGTGGCAACATCGCATAATATTTTATATAATAAAGCACGCTAAGTTTTTAAATCAAAATATTAATGGGTATAGTAATTAATTTTTTTTTTTCATTTTCAAATGTTTAATTGTGGTAAATTGAAAAAAAGCAAGCAATTATAGAATTATTTAAATAAAAAATTAGACATAATTAACAGCGGGAATGAAATAATTAAAAGTTTAACAAAATATTTTTTAACACTCATTTTTATTTTTATTAAAAATGTTTTAATTACTAGAAGTCTAAAAAATGAACAAGAATCGTAGACATTTGAAAGCTCCAGAGCTTTAAACACAGACAAATAATAATATTATTTATTTTTAAGCAATAGTAATGTTTAAATTATTATAAATTATAAGACTATAGTACTTTTAAAAAAAATTAGAACGATATAACATTAATATAGTTTTAATCTAAAATGTTATGTAACGTGGTACGTTACGGCTCGCCCCCAGCCTAGCTCAGGTGCCGCCGCTCGCTACAGTATACGTAATAAATAAGATAGATTTAAAGAAACACGAATTTAGTATTAAGTAGTCTAAGTTAGTATTAAGGATAGTCTCACTAGCATTAAGAAATCCTTCCCCGAACGCAAATCCCCCCCCCCCCCCCCCCGCCATCACCTCGCGCTACAGCCGGACCGGCCGTCCTCATCGTACTCCCCCCGGTCAGCACCCCCCGTCTCGTCCACCAAGGGAACCATGACTACGCGCGGGGAGACGCAAGAGGAACGGCAAGGCGCGAGGGAAATCAGTCGGGAGGTCCAGCCAATAAATAGGCTAATCGGTGTCACCCGAGGACCTCCTGCCAATCGCCGACCCGGAAGCAGCCCCCCAAAGACAGCCCCGACGAGCCGTGAAGGAGCTGCGAGAAGCCGCTCGTCACTTGAGCTACGGCGAGCGATAGGAGCGAACGTGTGTAAAACCGGAAGTGAAATTGTATTGTGTGTGGCCTACGGGCAAATTGCTGTGCGACAGGCATCGTGTGTGGCCTGCGGGCATTTCCCGAGAGGAAGTAAGACTCACGGCGGATTGTGCCGTGAGGTGTGTGTGTGCGCGCGTGGGTGAATTTGTGCCCACGGAGCTATTACGGATTACCCCTCCCGCCCTGCCAAGAGTAAGTACCCGCACCCATTCTTTATCCCCCCCCCCCCCGCGTTCTCCGCCCGAAAAAGTACCCGTGTATTTCTCCCCCCCCTTTTTTTTGTCACTCGTTGCTAATTAGGAATAAGGTCACAAATTTAGTATTGTAATAATCGGTCGCCACGAGAGCGACAAGGATAGCCGCGAGTAACAGCGAGCGAGCGACGGTATTTCGTCGTACCGGTGCCGAACCCTTCCTCCCGCGTCCCACTCTGCCCCCCTCGCCGCGAAAACCGAACGCGTCGCCCTTTCTTCTCCCCTCCCCTCCCCACGGAATTTGAATATCAGTCGCCCGACCAGAATATTCGAGAACAATTCTCGAATATTGTGCCGAGGCAATAGAATTTAAGAAGCCCTGGACGGTGTTTACCACGGCCCGTAGAAGTCTCATCGCGATCCCTCCCCGTCGTCCCCCCCGTGCCCCGTGCCCACCAGCCGAGCTGCCGCGAGTGTTGATAAACACTCTCGGCAGTCTCCACAGCTGGCCTCGTGCCTCCCGTCCCACCTCCCTTCCCCCTCGTTGCGGTGCTACGCCGAATAAGTAGCTGGCGCCCATCCCATATTCATCTTCATCGATTTTCTTTTCCCGATTTTTATTATTTGCCATATTCGTTACATTATTATCTGCATTTCTCTTTTTTTCTTTTTTTGTTACTTTATTATTGTGTCGAGTCTGTATTATTTAATTTGTTATCGAGTAAAACCACGCTTTTCATTATTATTTTTTCTCTTCTTCGTTTTGTTGCCTGTATCCCTCCCACGCTAGCCCGTTACAAATTTGGCGCCCAACGTGGGGCCCGTAACTTCGGGAGAGAGGACGAAGATATATTTCGAATCTTTGCAAAAGAGAATAATTCGTACTTCTCTCCCGAAGGCTGAACAATAGTGCTCGCCTCGGCACTGAGCATCCCGTTCCCTTTCCCCCCCCTCTCCCCCTTGGCGTAACCCGAGCCGTTGTTTTCCCAAGCCGCGCTACGACGGAGACCGACGTTCGCCGAGCCCGTGTTGGCAATTAGGTAGCCCCTTCTGCCCACCCCTCACCCTCGCCTACGAGCCCGAAAGTCAGAGACTCGCGTAGAGTATTGCTGTACCTCCTTAGTTTTTTTTTCTTCTTCTTTCCTTG
The DNA here is from genome assembly GCA_963978505.1 of Listrodromus nycthemerus. Taxonomy (NCBI): domain Eukaryota; kingdom Metazoa; phylum Arthropoda; class Insecta; order Hymenoptera; family Ichneumonidae; genus Listrodromus; species Listrodromus nycthemerus. The sequence continues at coordinate 2,357,334 of OZ021688.1, forward strand.
TCCACGTTCGAGCCTCTTTCCGTGTTACCCCGTCACTTCGCCCCCCCGGTTAATTCGAACTCTCCCCCCAGTTTTTTTTGTGTTCTCTTTTGAACATGGAGCACCCGGTCACGGCCAGTCTCATTACCACCGCTGGGGGAGTTACGACCACGACCCCCAGCCTTACAATGGCCGGGCCACACACCCAACAGACCCGATCCTCCACGCCCCCGCCAACCCTCATCGCACCTCCCCCCGCGGCCGCGGATCCCGAGCTCCTACGGGAGATTAGAGCCATTAAACGCGATCTCCGCCGCCTACCTAACGTGGTCGACCTAATCAAACTGTGCGACCACGCCGCCCTGAACACGGCGGGGTCGACCGACGACCTCATCGACCGATATTGGCGGTATGAAATCCACCGCCGTTTCAGAGGGGTCAGGGTCGAGTGGGACCCCGTGGAGGACGAGCGCGGACTAGCTCTCCCCGTTACGCTAGTCTCCGCGCTGCGTACTCCTGAGGTGGACGAGACGCTGCGTTCGCGCCTAGGTCGACTGGAACTGGACGCGTCGCATGCGTTGTCCGCCCACTCGACGCGCTGTGAACCCTCTCCCGCCACGCAGCCCTTGCCCACCGGCCAGACTTTCGGACCATACCAAGACCCGTTGACCTTGGACCAGACGGACGACCTACTTTCCCAGCCGGATGACCCCCAACCCCACTAGCCCCCCCTAATCCCTCCCCCTGCCCCGATTGTGACCTTCGCGCCCGAGGTCGCACCCCCGAGCATCCCCCATCGCCCGCCCCTATCCTATATTCCGGCCAGCGCCCCCCTGGTCCCCCTTGCCCCTCCCCAACCGAGACCTCGACCCCAACCCATTACCCAGGACACCTTTGAGGTTCCCCCGCGGACAATTCCTGGAAGCTCGTCCTACCCCGTAACGCCCGACAAAAAGCTCTCGAGGATGTCCATAATAACCCCCAGTCCGGTCACCTGGGGATCGATAAGACGTACCACTGCCTGACCCAAGACTTCGCCTGGCCCGGAATATTCCAGGACGTTGCCCACTTCGTACGCCGGTGCCCCGTGTGCCAATTAAATAAAGTTCCACAGACCGCCCCCGTCGGATTGATGCGCGAACGAACGACCGAAGGCCCATGGATGGTCGTCGCGACCGACGTAATGGGACCCTTCCCCCCCCAGTAAAAACCGGAACCGATATGTGGTGGTGTTCCAGGACCTGTTCACAAAATACATCGAAGCCCTACCCCTAAAATCCGCCACCGGACCAACCATTGTCGACGCCCTGGAAAAACTAATTCTAAACCGTTGGGGTTGTCCGCGGTTTCTCCTCACCGACAATGGTACCGAATTTGTAAACCGCCATGTGACGACCCGATTGTCCCACTACGGTATCCGGCAGACCACCATTCCCCCCTATCATGCCCAAGCGAACCCCGTCGAACGCGTCAACCGTACCCTGAAGACCATGATGATCTCCTACATAGGGGATGATCATCAGACATGGGACCTTCACCTCCCCGAGCTGTGTTTCGCCCTCAATACCGCCGTGCAAGCCTCCACCCAGATGACCCCCGCGTTCCTTAATTTTGGCCGAAACCCCCGCCCCGCGAAAAGTATCCGGAACGAGACCCCCCCCCGGATATAATAGACAGGACAGACCCGGCCATTTGGAAGGACAGGATGACCCGCCTCCCCCTCATCCACGACTGGGTACAGAAAAATCTGTCCCTGGCCGCCAGGCGGCAAGCCGGTTATTATAACCGGGGCAAGTCAGAAAAAGAGTACACGGCGGGAGACTTGGTCCTGCGGAAAAACCGCGTGTTATCCTCGGGAGCACAGAACTTCGCCGCCAAGCTTGCGTCAAAATATCGTGGACCCTATGAAATAGGAAAAAAATTGTCCCCGGTCGTGTATGAGTTGATAATTCCCTCCAAGGCGACCCGCCCGAAGGTGCACATAAAAGACTTGAAGCCCTATTATCCGCCCCCAGACCTTTCGAAAATCCCCCCGCTAATGCCGCCCTGAACAGCCACTACCCCGGGCCCAGTCAGTAGCCCGCGCCGACCCTTAACGCCCGTCAACCGATCTTTTCAGGATGGAGAGACTCCCGTGGCACACGTAGCGACCGGGCAGAGGAGGAGTGCGCTCGACCCGAGCCAAGTGGGAGCAAGTTGGCTACCAGTTACCGGCGGAAGAGGCTCCAGCGACGCATCACTGGACCCGTCCACCGCCAGCCTGCCGGTCACCGCCACGATCAACCCCGCGGGCGAACCTGCGCGGCCAAGAGGCCGACCGCGAGGACCCACCCGCCGGCACCCGGTGCCCCCTGGAGGACGCTACGATCTCCGCAGGAGGCCGCCTCCGCCTGACCCCCGTTAGCCCCCGCCTTTCCTGTCCCACCCCCGCGACCCCGACCAGTGCCCCCGAGCTACGGATTATAATCCCCGCCAGTCCGCTCGATCACATCCTATCCCTCCTCCGCTTCCCGAAACCCTCGACGACCACCCGCGATAAACCCCGCCCCTCCCCAAGCACCGGGACAATCCCAAAAGTCTCCCAATCTCTTCCCCCGTGGCCCCCTTTCCCACGCGCCCACCTTCCCGAGTTCCCGAAGCCCCAAGATCCCCTCCCCCGAACCAAAAAAAGACTCCAGACGCCAACCCCCGTGCCCCCTTGCATCCTCCCCCCCTCCCCCATCCCCCCACGCCGCCCAAACTTCCCTACAACCCCGATGCCCCTGCCGACGCCCGACCGAACACCCCCGTCCTTGATGTCCCTCGAAATTTCGCCCTCCACCTCCCGGATAAAAACCCCGCCCCGTGCCTCTCCCTCCCCCGTATCCCAAATCCCTAAACCTTCCATCCCAGCCCTCATGTCCCTCCCCGTAGTCCGCCCCGGTACCCTGCCCCCCCAAGAGGAGTACAAACGGTACCCCCCTCGCTGCTGGACCTGCGGAGGCGCCGACCACAAATCGACGCGGTGCCCGAATCGCCTGGAGGATCGCCCTCGGCGACCCCATTAAATCATCCCTGAAGACCCGAGTAGACCTGAGAAGACCCGAGAAGACCTAGGAAGCCCGAAGAAAAAAAAAAAAAAAAAGAAAAAAAAATAGTATGAAATGTTTTCTTTGAGTCCCTTCTTTTCTTTGGCTTTTTTTTTGTTTGTTTTTTTTTATTCCTTCGTTTTTTTTTATATCGAATCGCACTTGTAACGCGAAGGAGGAATAAAATTTAGTGAGATAACGATTGTTCCTTACTTTTCTCTTTGGTCGCCCCGCCTCGTTAATTTTCCATCCTCCCTCACCCCCTCTTCACTCTTCTGTTTTTTTTTTGTGTTATTGTTCATTCATCTTACCCCTTTTCTTTTTTCTTGCCCCTCTATTCTCTTTTTTTTCCTTTCCCCTCCCGCCCTCGCGACTAGTTGCCACCAAGGGACATTTCGCAGACAAAAGAAAAAAAAAAAGGAGAGCAACGATACCCCCGTTCCACCAGTCCCCCTTCACCCCGATTCCCCCGAAACCCCGGAGTGAGTGTGCTCAAGCCGTCAGAAGACGAGCTTTCGACTAAGTGGGGGGGAGTTGTAACGTGGTACGTTACGGCTCGCCCCCAGCCTAGCTCAGGTCCCGTCGCTCGCTACCGTATACGTAATAAATAAGATAGATTTAAAGAAACACGAATTTAGTATTAAGTAGTCTAAGTTAGTATTGAGGATAGTCTCACTAGCATTAAGAAATCCTTTCCCGAACGCGAATCCCATTCCCCCCCCCCCCCCCCCCCCTCCCGCCAGCGCAGAAGAACGAAGAGCGAAGACCATCGAGCCGACCAGAGACCCCACGGGGACAAGCACACGGAGAAGCCCGCTGCAGCCCGAACAGCCTCGGTACACGCGTACCCATCCCGCGTATACCGAGCGAAGCTATGGGAGACCCCCCCCCCCCCCGCCATCACCTCGCGCTACAGCCGGACCGGCCGTCCTCAACGTACTCCCCCCGGTCAGCACCCCCCGTCTCGTCCACCAAGGGAACCGTGACAACGCGCGGGGAGACGCAAGAGGAACGGCAAGGCGCGAGGGAAATCAGTCGGGAGGTCCAGCCAATAAATAGGCTAATCGTTGTCACCCGAGGACCTCCCGCCAATCGCCGACCCGGAAGCAGCCCCCCAAAGACAGCCCCGACGAGCCGTGAAGGAGCTGCGAGAAGCCGCTCGTCACTTGAGCTACGGCGAGCGATAGGAGCGAAAGTGTTTAAAACCGGAAGCGAAATTGTATTGTGTGTGGCCTACGGGCAAATTGCTGTGCGACAGGCATCGTGTGTGGCCTGCGGGCATTTCCCGAGAGGAAGTAAGACTCACGGCGGATTGTGCCGTGAGGTGTGTGTGTGCGCGCGTGGGTGAATTTGTGCCCACGGAGCTATTACGGATTACCCCTCCCGCCCTGCCAAGAGTAAGTACCCGCACCCATTCTTTATCCCCCCCCGCGTTCTCCGCCCGAAAAAGTACCCGTGTATTTCTCCCCCCCCTTTTTTTTGTCACTCGTTGCTAATTAGGAATAAGGTCACAAATTTAGTATTGTAATAATCGGTCGCCACGAGAGCGACAAGGATAGCCGCGAGTAACAGCGAGCGAGCGACGGTATTTCGTCGTACCGGTGCCGAACCCTTCCTCCCGCGTCCCACTCTCCCCCCCTCGCCGCGAAACCCGAACGCGTCGCCCTTTCTTCTCCCCTCCCCTCCCCACGGAATTTGAATATCAGTTGCCCGACCAGAATATTCGAGAACAATTCTCGAATATTGTGCCGAGGCAATAGAATTTATGAAGCCCTGGACGGTGTTTACCACGGCCCGTAGAAGTCTCATCGCGATCCCTCCCCGTCGTCCCCCCCGTGCCCCGTGCCCACCAGCCGAGCTGCCGCGAGTGTTGATAAACACTCTCGGCAGTCTCCACAGCTGGCCTCGTGCCTCCCGTCCCACCTCCCTTCCCCCTCGTTACGGTGCTACGCCGAATAAGTAGCTGGCGCCCATCCCATATTCATCTTCATCGATTTTCTTTTCCCCGATTTTTATTATTTGCCATATTCGTTACATTATTATCTGCATTTCTCTTTTTTTCTTTTTGGTTACTTTATTATTGTGTCGAGTCTGTATTATTTAATTTGTTATCGAGTAAAACCACGCTTTTCATTATTATTTTTTCTCTTCTTCGTTTTGTTGCCTGTATCCCTCCCACGCTAGCCCGTTACAGTTATTGCACATTTCTCTTGATCAACTCATCTAATTTACTCTTAATAGCAGCGATAGTTTGTTTTCTAGCTGTTACTCGAGGTTTTTGGTTTATACTTTGGCTCAATAAAATTTGTAAGCCCTCTAGCCCATTCTCTTCATAAGTTTTTCTTAAATGAGTCATGGTTATTCCAGCCTTCGCAATTTTTGTAATAATATTCATCGAAACTCCACATTGTTTATCAGTTTTAACTTTTTTATCAGTCCTTAGTGCACTCAGCGAATCTTTCCAAACTTTATAATTTATAGCGTAGTCCACAGTTACACCAGCATTCATCAAGTCTTTTAGTGATACATTTATATCTTTATGAGAAAGAAGTTGTTGTAGTACTGAAACATCAGCAGAAGCATCATGGGTAGCTTCCGCCATGTATGCTGAGCCCAGGAAATCTTCAGCTAATGCAGACTGAGCGAAACTTTTTTTATCAGCACGTCTTTGATCCATATGCTTTTTTAAAAAAGTGCATGTGTCAATAAAACCAACTAGCACAGATTGGAATTCTTTAATGAATTGTTAATTCTTTAATGAATTGTTTTACAAGCGCTATAATCCTAGGTACATCAAACTTCATGCCATTGTGAGCTGTTAACATAACACTGGAACTGACAGACTCAAGAAATGTTATTAATCCACTGATAGCATGCTTGGGTGAAACTGTTTTTAAAATCTCAGAGTTTTTAAGCAGTTGGCCATTTTTTAAAGTCAGCCCAGTAATTTCTGATGCATCGGCTGAAAAATAACATGAAGGCGTTATGTATCCATTACATTTTTGGTCTCCACACTGTCCAGCAATCTGAATTATTTGATCCTGTAATTTAAGTCCAGTAGTTTCAAGGTCAAAAATTACTAGTTGAGTCGCATCATTAACGGCTGGACTACCGCAGCTGAAATTTTTTTCATCCAAATCTAGACTAGCACCAATTTCACTATTACTTTGATAACTTATGCCTTCACGAGCTTCAGCTGATGTATTTAATGTACGTCCACTACGAAAAAGCACTCGACGTTTTTTTTTTTAATTCAGGAGTTTTAATAAATGCATTTCTTTTTTTTCTTCGTGTATCTCGTTGAACTCGAAAAGATAATGATTTAGTTTTCATTGGAGATAAACCTAAAACCGAATTAACTCTTGTCATATAAGTAGTACCTAAATTTACTTGAGTTATACCGGCAGCAACACGAAAATCACTTGAGCTTGAATCACTGTAGTGTTTTGCCTTTGGTGCTTTTGTTGTAATTACAGCATTACAATTTTCATTTATCTGACTAGATCCACGAGGAGCTAATTTCTCAGCATTATCGGCAGCTTGTTTAAAAATAGGTAATATGCTTGCTTTCAATCCATCCCCTGCTAAAGATTTACCACCTGGAGGATATTTATATTTGAAATTATCTGGATCTTGATGGTAATTACACCATAAACCACATGAATCATGTTCACCAAAAGCATGAGGCACAATATTGAGTAATGCTGCTCTCGTTGATTCAACGTTGCCTTCATTAGCTCGAAGAGCACTATTAAAGCAGTATAATAGGTATTCAACACCAGCTTTAGGAATTTTCTTCACTCCATATAAAAAATTTGACACTTTTCGAGTAGCGTGATTAATATCAGTCCATTTATCTATTACATGTCCAGATGCTCTACGTAAATTCGCAATAGTGCTTGAATCTTCATCACCAATAAGTGTTTTTATTTCTACATTTTCTTCTGTAAATGTTTCATTGTTGGTAAAAATTTGAACTGCAATATCTGCCTCCATAGCTTTAGAACTTCCGACAAAATTACTACGACAGTCATGTATTTTTTTAGACTTGATACGATAGTACCTGCAACCTTTATTTCTAGTAGCGTAAGCCACACATTTACGGCTATAGTGGCCAAAAGCAGTGCCATGTCCTTATTTACTGTTATAGCATTTACCAGATCCTTTTTTCAACCAAGCTCCATCGTATGACAGTCGTAGTCCAACTTTCCTCTTCTTACTTCTGATAGCGCTTTCAATATTGTGTGACTTCCTCTTACGAGATTGGAGTAGCCCTTGATCAGGATCTTTCCTTATTTCCTCAAATTTATCATCACCACTTAAACTTATATCTGCTTCACTAGTCTTCACAACATTATTATTAGTATCTACTAATACATCAGTCTCTGTCATTGGATTATTCAAGCGCTCCACAATATTCATGTCAACTTCACAGGCGGTCACTACTAAGTTATTGCTAATATTTTTATTATTTATACTATCAGTACTTTTATTACTATTAATACTAGTGTCATCAATCTTGACGTTGAGATAATCTGTCTCTTTGAAATTGGCTTCATCAACATGCAAAAGCCCTCCAACAGTTGTTTCATCACAGTATCTGTAAGTGGAGAAAGGAAAACAAATTTATTACAAATACATAAATTTTTTATTTATAAAAACAAATTTTAATTCAATATACAGTTGTAATTTGTTGCAAAAAAATTATTTTACAGAGTCGAATAGATTTGACGATATTAAATAATCCATCAACTATTAAGATTGATGAAGAAATTCAGAATATATGATCCATTGGAAACTGTCATAAATTTTTTCACAACAATTTTTACAACAGTATAGAATCATATTTCATTTAAATATTTCTCAGAGCATAAAATTCTCAGAGCACTCAGGAGTATACAATTTACAATTATTACTTAATATTAAAATACCTAATTCGATAAATTTAAATAAGATATTATAGAAAATTAGTGCTCGACTCAATTGATTTTACCCTTCGGTCGAAATTGTCAACTCTCGTTCAATTTTCAATGCTTCATTGCAACTTTCCTTGGCAACTGTCTCAATTGCTGGTCCAACTAATCTCTCGTACCTCTTGATTAAATTATGATTAATAATTGGTATATTCAATGCTGATAAAATAGTATTGAGCTGGGTTTCACCAATACCACCATCCAATATTGCTGAAATAATAATTTTTAATTAATAATAATCTATATTTTTTTAATCTTCATAATCAAATTTCAAATTCTTCAAGTTTCATGATTCACACATATTTTAGATAGAATATTTACATACCCAGTACTAGTTTAAAATTCACATGGTACTTTGATTTTGTTGACTTACCGTCACTAGTTGAACTTTTCACTAAACGTATTCTTTCACACTTGGGACATTTAAAATGGAATACGCTAGCTAATCCACAAATATCTTCTTGTACAAGAAAACGAAAATGTAAAGGCAAATCACAATTGTGACACCACATTTCCTCAGCTAATTTATTAAAATCAACGACTCGTCTCCCTTTTGGCAATTGTACGTTCGAATCTTTACACTCTGTGTGTATTCGTTTCACGGCTTTACTTGCATTTTCTTTCCAATTCACTACATTTTTTCTCGCAAATCGACCATTATGTCCGAATTGATTTGCATTACTCATTTTTATGAACTAAATGAAAAAGTATGAATATATTTTATAATCCGAGACAAAGAAACTCAACCTTACAATTCCCGTTACATCAATATAAACAGCTGTTCAAAGCGACGTTGCCAGATTTACCATATTAAAAAAAAGACTAGAGTCAAAAGCATTTCATTTTTCATTTTTGTTAATTAAATTAATTAATTAATTTATTCGAAAATAATGAATAATAGAGTCTAAATTTAAAAAATAAATTTACATAATTATTTTTTTAATTTTTGTCAAAATTAAATTTAGATTTTATTTTGATTTACGAGGTATCGTCCGAAAAACCTTAAATCAGAAGATCACTAAAGACCGTTAACCCTTCCCCCTCATAGAGGATCAGCTGGATCAGTTACAAGACGCGAAGATATTCATGACGTTAGATTTGCGCAATGGATTTTGCCACGTATAAGTTGAAGAGTCGAGTAGAAAGTACACGTCGTTCATTGTCCTCAATAAACAATTCATATTTTGTAGAGTCCCCTTCGGACTTTGCAATTCAGCGGCAGTTTTTCAGAAATTTATTTACGCTGGTTTTTAGGAATTAATTGAAGCACGCATTGTATTAACGTATATGGACAATTTGATCGTATCATCAAAAGACGAAGTAGAATCGAGAATCTCGAACGCGTGTTCCGAGTTGCAAGCGAAGCAGGACTGATTTTCAAGTGGTCGAAATGCAACTTTTTTCAGCCCGAAGTTGAATTCTTAAGGGGTAAGGCCACTGTGAATTTTTTGAAAAATCGATTTTTTTTTATTGGCTTAAAAAATAGTTTAAACCCTTTAGAATAAGAAAAAAATAGGTCCCGTGCGAGAACAATTTTTTTTCCGTAGGAAATAGAGGTCGCCGCCAAGCGCGTCAAAACTTGCTCCGAAACGACTACCTGCGGCAAACATAACGGTGAAAAGGGACGGCACAATAGGCCCCCCCTATTGCTCCCAACCGCCTGTATTGTTGTTCCACGTGTCCTTTCGAGCCTTTTGAGCATTATGAAGAAAAATTTCGTTAGTTTAGCTGCAGCAAGCGCACAGTAAAGAGCGGTTTATTCTTCATAAGTGACGATTTTTGCGTGTTTCCCGTGGTTTTTTTTTACGATTTCACTGTAAAATTTACGAACGCGTTAGTTGAAATGGGTGATCGAGTGTATCTTGGAAAAAAAGGTACGAAAACCGCGTATCCAACGCGGCGTCGATCAGGCGGGATGAAACGACGACCCCTGAACCAATATGAATGTGAGAGTGATGAGCAGGGCGTCAGCGCTTCGGCGAAAAAACTGAAGGACTGCAACGAGGAATTCGATGTGAATAGTCAATTCGGCTATAGAATAATCAATTTCTGCGCTGTTTTTTCCGTTATTGCCCAGCACGTGAAGTGCAAAACGTGCGGATCTGACATTGCGTTTCGAGAAAGGAGTCCTCGTGGTTTAGGCTTCAAAATTGTGATCGCTTGCCCAAAATGTCCCGATGTGGATATTCCGAGTTCCAAATTCATTCGTAATGCATATGAAATAAATCGTAGAATCGTGCTTGCGATGCGACTGATTGGAATAGGATTACATGGAATAAAAAATTTTGCGCGTTCATGGATTTGCCGCAGCCAATTTTTCATTCATTTTATGATAAATTGGTCAACACGATAGCAATCGCAACAAAAGCAGTGAGAGATGCAAGCATGAAGAAAGCAGCGCAAGAAGAGAAGGAGGAAAGCCATAAAAGCGGAAAAACTGTACTGGATATCGCGACGGATATCGCTGTTTGCACATTCAATGGCGGCCTTACCAACGTCTTGCAAATATTCAAGATGTTGGAGGTGGAAATTGGTGTCCAATTATATAATTTCTGCATCGAAGCCGACGCCAAACGCATCACGCACGGCGAGGCATCTCTGAGCGACGCGGCAAAAAGTGCGCGCGCGCTCCAAAAATCGACCAGGAAAAACGAAGAAGACAAAAATTTGGCCATCGAAGGACAAATGTATGGTGCTGGAACTGCAGACTAACGGTACCAACTTTTTTTACCTCCTTTTTTTAATTTTTTCCCATAAAAAACTAGTCGTAAAACTTTAAACGCGTTTTTCTCGAAACACGGTTTTTCAAAATGGCACGCAGCATCACTCGAACAATTTTCATTTTTTTTACTTGAAATTTTTACCAGATGTGAACTTTAACATTATCTTGAGAATGTCGATCGGGATTTTCAATAACTTTATTTATTGTTTTTTTATTAACAAAAAACTAGCAGTTTTTTTCGTAAAAAATCATTTTTTTTTCAAACGCACGCCAAATCCACAAAAATTAATACTTTTTAAAATCCGATCGACATTCTCTAGCTATAACCCTCTAGATTAACGGTTTTTTTTTTGTTCTAGATTCAAAAGTGCAGCAGTGGTGCTGCGTGCCGCGGAGCTCTGCAAGCAAAACATGCCCCGGGAAGATGGCTGTGGAACCGCCATTTTGTTTTTTTTTCGCTGTAAAAAAATTGGATAATAAAGTTTAATGTATGCCCGATAACACCCTTAAAATTTTTTTTTCAATTACCTTAAATTTCGGAAGCAAAAAATTCGTGAAAAAACCTTTCTTTTTGGACCGTTACAGTGGCCTTACCCGTTAAGTTACGTAGTTAGTCATGGACAGTTGCGACCATCCGAAATAAAGACCGAAGCCGAGCGTAAATTTCCGGGATTAACAAGCATCAAGCAGGTTCAAGCGTTTTTAGGGCTCACTGGTTATTTTCGAAAATTTGTTCTGAAGTATTCCTCGATTGCTCGTCCACTGACAAAGCTTTCAAGAGCCGGTACAGAGTTTCGTATTGAAGACAGCGAAAGAAATGCCTTTGAGAATTAAAAAATTGCATTAACAACTCGCCTAGTTTTGAATTCGTACAAGACGACCGCAGAAACCGAATTGCACACATATGCGTCGAAATACAGTTACGCCGCGGTGTTGACTCAAAAGAATTCAGACGATGACCCGTGGCACCCAGTGGATTTCGCGAGCGGCAATACGAGCGCAGCCGAGGATAAATATTTCAGTTATAAATTGGAATGTTTGGCGATTGTAAAATCATTTAGAAAGTTTCGAATTTGCCTGTTACGCACCGAGTTCAAGATCGTAACAGATTGTTGCGCGTTTGAACTCACGATGAAGAAGAAAACCATTTGTTTACATATCGCGTGATCTGCTTTTTACTTGGAGGATTTCAATATAAAATCGAGCACCGACCAGGGGAAACATACCGCACGTAGATGCCCTGAGTAGGAATCCACTGCCTACTTCTACTAATCGACCAACGCGAAGACAGATTGGCAGCAAGATTAAAGAAAGCGCAACATGAAGACGAAGAGTTGAAGAAGATCATCGCAGATGTCGAGAACGGTGTCAAGACGGATTACGTCGTTCGCGGCGGAGTTCTCTTCAAAGAAGTTGACGACGATATACGCTCAATGGTTCCTCGATCATTGTGTTCGATGATCATTAAACGTGCGCACCAAAGAGGACATTTTTCGATGGCAAAGACAGCAGCAATTCTGACGAAAGTCTATTGGATTCCAAGGTTGTGCTATAAAATCGAAAATACGGTGGTCACTGGGTCGATCGTATTTTAGCCGAGCGAGAACAAGGAAAACCGGAAGGTTTCCTCAACGCTATCACGAAAAGAGTCACGCCGTTGAATACCTTTCATGTTGACCATTTAGGACCTTTACTATCAACCAAGAAGAGCTACAAACACATTTGGTCGTCAGAGATAGATTCACGAGGTTCACGTGGTTGTACGCCACAAAATCCACGACGGCGCTTGGGGTAATCGATCGCCTCAGCAAACAAGCTGTGATTTTCGGCGATCCACGCCGAATAATTTCCGACCGAGGTATGGCATTTACCGCAAAAGAATTTATAAATTACTGCAAGAGAGAAGAGCTCGAACATGTGTTGAAGACGACGGGAATTCGACGAGCTAATGGCCAAGCCGAGAGAGTGAATCGAACGATGATTCCTCTACTTTCCAAGATGACCGCACCGAAAGTATGAGAATGGTTTCCATATTTGGGTATTGGGAGCAATATCTGAACTCGTCTATTCATTGCAGCATCATATCTACGCCTTTTCAAGTGATGTTCGGAGTACATGCGCGTTTGCGAGAGGACGCCTCATTGCGCGAAATGGTGGAGAAATACTTCGACTCATTATTCGAAGAGGAGCGCGGCGCAAGGCGCTGTTGCGCGAAGGAACGAATGCAACAGATTCAAGAGGAAAAAAAAAAGCGCAAAAAGTCACGAATGTACAAAGAAGAGGATCTCGTTGTAATACAAAGGACTCAGCAAGGTCCAGGACTAAAATTTGCATCCAAGTTTCTTGGTTCATACGAGATTTGGCACGTTTTACGCAACGCTCGCTATATCGTCCGGGCGATAGGCAAACGCGAGGATCCAAGACAGACGTCAACGGACGCCGACCACATGAAGACATGGGGAAAGTACGCAGATTCAGAAGACAGCGCTGACGACACAGAAGAAGCGCATCCGGGGACGGATGAGGATTTTCAGTACGGCCGAGTATAGGAATCGCGAATATACATATATGCATGGTTGAGCGAATCTCCGCGAGATTGCCCGAGAGATTCGAGGAGTCAGGGACAGGCCTGAATAGTTAGTCTAGCGAGAAGAGTAGAGAGAGAGAGTCGACGCAGAGAGCGAAAAAGTTTTGTTTAACCTTCTTCTGTTTTTTATCTCATATAATAGAGTTCACTTGATTATTTTGCTTCATATCTTTTTTTTCTATAATAATTTCTAGCATTGTTTCCTAAATTCAAAATTTCTCTTTCTCTAATTTTTTTTTCGCTTAGCAGATGATATGACTGGTGCACGTTTTCTTCTCGGTGAAACGGATTTTGAACAGGATTTTACCAAAGAATGTCTTCTTTTTGGTGTTGTATCTATTTCTGAACATCTAGATCTCAATTGCGTACCAGAACTACTACTCACTCTCAATCAAGGTGTGGTTAAAACGGTTGCTGATGTAAACGAACTTTCAGAATCCTCGAATTGATTAATTACAGTTTGTTCTTCAATTTGCGGTTGCCTTTAAGACTTTTACATTTTGAATAGGTTTTCTCTGGATTTTCGACGCTTAATTCTATCCAGAAATTGGAGTAAATATTCATCAATTGTTTTTGAAAGAAATTCTTTCTAACGTCCAACAGCCTTAGCTGCGTCCGAATCGAATTTACTGCCTGAATTTTCCGAAGTTTTCTCTATAGATCCTACTGCCTCTACAGGATATGGAGTTCATATTAGTAATCTGCATTCCTGACCAAATTCCTCAATGTCTGACACTTGTGTCATTTGATCTTTCAGATTTACAATCTTTCTGGATTTCCCTGTTCCCGATTTTCGCGTGTCTTCCGGTTAGGTATGCACGATCTAATCAGGAATAGTACATTTAGAGCGAGTTGAAGTCATTTATGATTTTATTTTCCCTTTACTCATTCCATAAAAATTGTATATTATTTATTTACTTATTCCTTCTATTTATTTATTTATTTGATTATTTTTATAATTGTTTATGTTAGGCTGTTTTTTTTCACTCTTTTTTTCGGTCCCACCGTGAATTCTTGTTAGAAATACCCAAAAAAAATTCCCTGAAAGTTTGAGCCCTTAATATTAATTAAAGTCTTCGACCAAGGCGTGTGAAGATTTCTATTTATTTATATTATCCATTTATATTATTTTTTAATTTCTTAAGTTCAGTGGCATTTCATGGGATCGCTTTGACCGAAGATGGTTTTTTCTCAGAATTGAACGCTCTACAAAAGTGCCCATTGCGGCGAAGTCGTAACTCACACTGGCGAGGCAGTACGGGCCACTGAACCTGATATTTCCATAAAATTTGTTTTTTTTTTTCTTCGCATTTATCTCATAAATAACGAGTGCTACAGAAAAAAAGTGAAGGAGAAATTTGTAGAAAATTCAATTTTCTACAAATAAAGTCCTATGGACCACATCGCCAAGATCAATATTAAGCGAGATATTAAGCCTTGAATTGAATTTTCCGTAAAATTTTGGCCGATCATTGATTGAAACTTATTAATATATTCTTTTCTTTCTCTGTAATATTATATTTGTGCTTCAATATATTTTTTCAAGGCTAGAAAACTAAAACAAAATTAATAATCTACAATGTTTAACCTTTAATGATAATAAAAATTTTATCAAACTCTTTTTTATTCGTTTCTTCTCGGTCAGTAGGTACTTAATAATCTAATGGAAACGTTACGATGGAACTAACGTCGCGACGATTCCCCCACCAGTTGATCAACAACGTTCGACAAGAAGTACGCGACCAGCGAAAGCGTAATCATTGTCCGCTAATCGAAACTCTCTCTTCTCTTCAAAAATCCCCTTTTTTACGTAACCTTGAATTAGTTCGATAAATCAGCCGCCTAGTTGCAGCGCTCTCTTCGAGAGAACAAAGCTCAGTAAACACTGAATGTACTCGCGTCGCATTTGTATGCTTGTCGTTGCGTTACATAAACTTTTAAATGTAATTGAATTGATAAGTTTTGTGCAGAAACTCGTAAATCCATTATTTATTACAGATTCTTTTTATATAAGCTTTTATAATGTAAGATATTTATCATATCCTACTTTGCGAGCCTTGAAAAAATATATTGAACACAAAATATAATTACAGAGAAAGAAAACAAGATATTAATAAGTTTAAATCATTGCTCGGTCGAAATTTCACGGAAAAATCAATTCACGACTTAATATCTCACTTAATATTAACCTTAGCAATTCAGTTCATACGATATTTTTTGTAGATAATTGAATTCCCTATAAGCTTCTCTCCTTTCTGTATATCATATTATTTATTGGAGACTTTTGTAGAGCGTTTAATTCTGAGAAAAAAAAAATCTCCGATCAAAGCAATCCCCTGAATACCGCTGAGCTTAAGTAATTTAAAAATAAAAAATCAGAGTTTTTGTGTATTTTCAAACGGAAATCTTCACACGCCTTGGCCGGGGACTTTTATTAATATTAAGGGCTTAAACTTTCCGGGAATTTTCTTTGAGGTATTTCTAACAAGAATTCACGGTGGGACCAAAAAAGGAAGTTAGAAAAGAAATTACCCTACAATATATATTGACCACTGAAACATTTTCACTTGTCAAGATAAGATGTTGGAAAATAATTGTTAATGAAGTAACATTTAGAGGAAATGAATATTCAAAAAAATATAGGCAATCAATCTCCAGAGTTGTGATTTTATTTAAATAGGTTCATGCTGGAACGGATATTGAGATGAATCGATTGATGAAATCGATTAATGTTACTCGATTGGAATGAAGCGTCCTTCCCAAATTTCGAGAGAATATTCGAATTGGGATCAACTATGATGATAGACTTCCGAATTTTTTTTTGTCGTTTAATAGTAAACTATAATCTGTTACATAATAAGTGACAATGAATAGTTGTGATGTTCAAGAGTGTATAGTGGGCACAGGTTTTGTCGTTAGCGGTTGCATCCAGCGATGCACACTGCACTATTTTTCGCTTATCGCATTATTTATTTATTTATTTTTTTATTTTTTGGCTTTTGTTCGGCCCGAAATCTTTCTCGCAGGTCTAGTGGCTTGTGATTCTTGAGTCTTCGCGAGATCGTTCTCCAGTCAAGGAGGTTTGATGCAAGCAGGTTTGGGTGGTCAGCGAGTCGAGTTTCGTAGCGTGTGTATTGTTCGTGTGCCACTTTTCTTATAGTGTCTATATCCAGGTCCTTGTGCAGCCTGGTGTTGGTGACGTACCACGGGGCATTAGCGATGGCGCGAAGAGTCTTGGCTTGGAATCGTTGTAATATTTCAATGGTCGAGTTACTTGCAGTTCCCCAAAGTTGTATCCCGTAGGTTCATATTGGTTTGAGTATCGTTTTGTAGATTAGTATTTTGTTGTGGAGAGATAATTTTGATCTTTTGCCCATTTGCCTATTAGCCAATACATTTTCCGTGGGTGGAGGTCGAGCTGTCTTCTTCTGTTTTTTATGTGGCTGGTCCAGGTTAGCCTTCGGTCGAGGTGCATGCCTAGGTATTTCACTTCGATGACAGCTGGGAGAGGTTGGCGATTCAGTAGTACGGTTGGACAGTACCCTCTCCTCATCGTGAATGTTATGTGGACGGATTTTGTTTCGCTGGCCTTGATCCTCCATCTTTCCAGCCAGCCTTGTACTTCGTTTAGTCCTCTTTGGAGGATTTCTGATACCGTATCGGGGTCCTCGTGGTTGGATAGAATGGCTGTGTCGTCAGCGAATGTTGCGATGGTGGTGTTGTTGTACACAGGAAGGTCAACTGTGAAGATGGTGTAGAGGACAGGGCCCAGGACACTGCCTTGAGGAACTCCCGATCTTATTGGGAAAAAACGAGAGTGTTCTGATCCGTGCTTGACCTGGAATTTCCGGTCGCTCAGGTATGACTTCAGCAGGAAGTAATATTGCGGTATGAGTGCTTTGATTTTGTATAGTAACCCAGGGTGCCAGACTTTGTCAAAGGCTTGCTGTATATCGAGGAATACTGCAGAGCAATACTTTTTTTCGTCGAGGGAGTTAGCTATGGTGTTGAAGACTCTATTGACTTGTTCTACCGTCGAGTGGTTCGCTCTGAACCCGAATTGGTGTTCAGGGATGATCTCGCCCTCGTTGATTGGTCCTTTCATTCGTACGAGGAGAAGTTTTTCAAATAGTTTGCACATTATCGGGAGTAAGCTTATAGGTCTACAGGAAGTGACGGAGTTTGGGGGTTTGCCAGGTTTTGGGATCATGATAATTTGGGCCACTTTCCATTGGCTTGGTATGTAGGTTGTGCGAATGATCACGTTAAGGAGGTTGGTCAGGTAAACAATTCCTTTTTTTGGTATTTTTTTAAGGATTGCGCCCGTGAGTAGGTTGTAGTCGGGCGATTTTTTTGGGTTCAGTTGTTTGCGGATTGCGTGCCCGACTTCTTCTGATGAGAACTGCCTGATCGGCAATTCCATCGGCAGTGGGCATTCAAGGAATTCGTGTATGTTCTCATCGTTTTGTTGCGATTCGAACGGAGTAAATACTTGCGCGAGATGTTCGGCGAAAACGTCTGATTTTTCCTTGTCACTTTGGGCCCAGTCACCATTGGTTTTCCTGATGGGTGCGTTGTAGTTTTGTGCCCGGTTGATTCTTTTGGTTGCCTTCCAGATTGAGTAATCAGTGTTGGCCGTATTGCTCAGGTTTGATATGTATTGCTCAAAGTTGTGGTTATTGTGTTCGGAAATAAGTTTCTTAAGCTGTTGGGCAGCTTTGTGCGGTCTTGTCTAGTGGGCTCCTGCTCAACTGCCATCATCTCCTAATACGTCTTTTTTCTGTGATTTGTTGTTTTATTTGGTCAGGATAGCTGTTCGTAGGTTGCCTAGCTGTTATGTCTGGTGTAGCCTCCCATCCTGCGTCCTGGATTAATTGGGTAAAATCTTCCGTGGCGTCGTCTATATTTATCTCATTTTTCAAGGGAACACTTAGGTTTATATTTTTCTCGATTATGTCTTGGAATAGTGACCATTTCGTGTGTCTATTATGAATTGTCGGTCGTTTGTTCATTGCGGATATTACGCTGCTGTACGTTATCGTTACCGGTGTGTGGTCGGAGGACAAATCAAGGCTGGTTTTTATGTTCGCGTACTGTTTTGTTATACCTATTGTCACGTAGAAGTCCAGTGCATCTGGGACTTTGTTCCTGTCCGTTGGCCAGTAGGTTGGTTGCCCTGCTGAGAGTTAGTCGCATTTTAGGGAGGTTATCGTTTTCTATAGCTCGCGTCCTCTGGTTGTTGTTAGTCTTGAACCCCAAATTGGGTGTTTGGCGTTGTAGTCTCCGCCGGCGAAGAATCGAGATCCCAGTCTTTGGAAGAAGTCCGTGAATTTGTCGTTTTTTATGGTGTGTCTAGGGGGGCAATACACTGCGGCAACCACGATGGGCCCAAAGGTCGCGTCTTCGACTACGATACTTGTTGCTTGTAGGTAGTCTTTGTCAAAAGGTCTTAGTACGTAGTGTTTCATCGATGTTTTTACGAAGATCCCCGTTCCTCCATGTGGGGTTCCATCGGGGTGTTTGGTGCTGAAGAAGTTATAGCCAGGGATTTTAATGTGGTTTTTGTCAGTGAAATGCGTTTCAGCGATTAGCATGATGTCAATGTTGTTCGTGTTCAAGAAGGCAGTTAATTCCTGGCGGTGTTGAGCCAGGCCGTTAGCGTTCCATAGTGTTATTCGGTAGGAATTAACTATTTTTCTGTGAACTTTGTCAGTACCGTTGTTAGGAGTTTTAACATTGTGTTCAAGAGCTCGTTCTGTTGTGTGAGTGTTGTCTTGAGTTCGCTGAATGATTTTAGGATAATATTGGACATTTCTTGGTTGTCGTTGTGCGTATTTTGGTGCGTGTTTGTGTTTGCTCCAGCCATTTGAGCGTAGGTTTGTGTTTGTGTCCGTGTTTCGGTGTGATTATTGTGGTTGTTGTTGTTATGCCATGGCTGTATGTTTCGTTCTTCTCTGGTGTTGTTCTCTTCTCGTAGGCCCGACCGTCCTTGCACCGTGGAATTTCTTTTCTTTAGGATTTCCTGGTATACACGACAGCCTTTGTAGTTTACTGGGTGGTTTCCTTCGCAGTGTACACATTTCGCAGGCGTTTCTCTCGTTTTTTAGCACGACGATGTGCTGTGATCACCGCCGCATTTTACACACCTGAACTGTCGGCGGCAGTAGGTCTTAGTGTGGCCAAATCTTTGGCACCGAGTGCACTGCACTATTGTTGAGTTCTTTTTCGGAGGCTCCACCGTGATTTTTGCATTTAGCAAAAGGTCAGTTTTGTAGATCTCCTTGTTGTTCGGGCCGGGTTCCAAGTCCACGAAGAAGAGAGGCAGGGGTTCTATGGTTCTGTTACTTCGCATGTTTATGACGTTACGTACCTGGTGTCCTAGTCCCTCAATGGCACTTTTTATGTCCTCTGGAGGGGTTGACGGGTGGAGTGACCTCAGGACGACCCTGTATGCACGCTGTTGCTTCAGCTGGTAGGTATGAAACGATGCATTTTCTGCTTCGAGAACATGTACGATTTTCCGAAATGCTTCAGCATTTTGGGCCATTATTTTTATTTGTACGTCTTTGTTCAGAGTTTTGTGTGTGTACTCGTTAGTAATGACAGCTGTTTCAAGGCTCTTCACTAAGTCAGTCACGGATTTAACGTTTGGCACGAATATCGGCGGCGGCTTCGGAATTCTTACGTTTGCTTCGGAATTGTTGTTATTGCCTTGGCTTATGTTTTGGTCGTTACGCACTGGCTGGTTCTCGTTGCTGAGAGCGGTATATCTGTTTTCGCACTGTACGTGGGAACTCTCCCCACCAACGTTTTCCGTGCTGGCGCGCCTACGTCTTTTCCTCGGGATCACTTGCCATTTTGGCGATGCATTGCCTCCGGTAGGTGCATCCGAGTTTCTGGATAGAACTACTTTTAGGTCGTGGTGGTTTCTTGCTCCCGGCTTTGAGCCGGGAAGATTGTGTGTTTCATTCAGGAGGGGATCGGTTCATTTGTGGATTATGCGTCGGATTATTTAATAATCCATTCCCTGGAGGATTGTCATCGGCAACAAATTCCATTTCGCTTTCCCTGTCTCCGTCGCTCACATCGCTTCCGCTCTTGCGGTTACGTGGTGGTTGAAATCACTTCACTTTAAGTTAAGCTTTCTTGCCACTGATACACTACACTACACTAGATACTTGTATAAGAATTTTCCGATTAAATGTAAACACGGTAGGCTCGCTCCCGAATACGTCCGTCATCGACGGTGGCTCGAGCCGATGTACTTCCGAATTGACCGGCCTTTTCGGATGATGAAATCACGTATCAAAATCAAACGATGGTGGTCGATTTTCCAAAATGATGTGGATCGATGATTTCGATGTTGAAGAAAATTTTGGAGGAAAGTAATAAATATTGATAAGATGTTTTAGAAAGTTGTGAATTATTTTATTCAAGTGTATAAATTTGTTTACTGGTCGAATGGTTAATCTTTTTTTTTATCGCCTTGGGCGCATTGATAAATACCCTCAGCACCGGACACCCGTGCGACGCCTTCCCACTCTTGTCACCTGATTACTTTCTTTGATTCATTAATATCCTAATTATATAATTCATTACAATATTCTTAACATTCCAATTTATTGATCATTCAACTTTATCGTCAATTTTATAAAAATAAAAATTTTAACGAAACCTGTACGAGCTTTGGTTCCGACGTTAACAATTATTGGTACGAACTTTCATCTTATCACTTGATTAATTATTTTCCTGGATTATTAATTATAATTGGTTTACATCGTTCTATTTTCCTATAATTTTTTGTATTTCCATCTTCTTATTGATATCCTTATCCTGACGACCCGATTCAACAATTATTTCACATTTTTCACTTTACTTTACTTCGTAAGGTTATAATTTATTATTTCCTCGAAAATTTTAACTATGTTTATTCCCAGTCTGAGGGGTGCTGCTCTCATTACGCCCGACGGTCATTCTGAGCATCATGCCCATCGTAACACGCAACGAATAAGCAGACCCTATGTACGACTACTGCGAGGTGTATTTCACTGATATCCTTATGTTTACTTTTGTTTCTCCAATGGTTCCAGTTTAACGTTTAATGAATTCTCAAGATGAAAATGTTAATTAACTGGTCATCCGACCAAAAATTTTAAAAAAATTCTGGAAAAATTCGAAGGTCGTAATGAGTGTTTCAAAGTTTCTGGAATTGTAACAAATACGACCATGAATTGTCCGATTTGTGGTGAAAGAGGACACTGCAGAAAAGTGTTATCATAATCCGTGTAGAATTGGCGGTCGAAAAGACCATTTGAACAAGTCTTGCCGTAATGTACAGCATCCAATACACAATCAAACAAATAATTTTCATCCAGTAACAGAGTGAATTCAGCCGAAAATTCCTCAAGATCAAACACTCCAAATTCAATGTCAGACTTGCAAGGGTTAGGGACATTCAGATCCAGCGCGTAACCAACAAAAAAACTGGGAAATATCGGAAATCCAAATATTGCAGGATTAGTGAGTTATTCGCAAGTATTGACACTGCATCGAAATTTAGGCAGCAAAAATAGTTCAAGGTAATAAACTAATTTACAATTATTGTAAAAATCCAGGTCATTATTTAACCGATTGTTAGGTCCGTATGAACAATAGCAAGCAGAGGGCAGCGCGAACAGGTAAACGTGAATGGCCGACTAGCACAGGATGCCCAGGCACAGGCCAACGTGAATACCAACGCCCCATTTTTCGAGCTTGCTCTCGCGCAATAATCGCCATACGGTATGAGCATGCAACTGTGATATTGCGCAGGCTGTCGAATGAATATTGAAGATTTTAGTGATTGATTCTTTATTAGTCCCAGTGAAAGAGACTGTCGGTACATGAGAGCGCGCCGTTCCGCAACTCAAACTGAACTGACTAAAGAGCGGGTGTCCGGCTGAGGGGCTCGGACCCTGCGACAAAGAGTCGCGACCGTCGAGATGAAGGCTCGTCTGTATATTAGCTGCAAGCATTCTCCGAATTAAGACATGGTGAAAATTAATATTACGAAAAGGCTGGGGACCTTAAACTTCCTCTCTAGGAAAAAGAATGCCCCCGCATCAGATGATAAAAAGTTTACATTTTTTAATTCTTGTTTGGTGTGCTTCTATATAAAAACTTTTTATAGGGCGGGAGGGGTCTTTTTGTTTCTAAATATTTTCATGTTTGTGTGAATGTGTTGTGTTTATTTTGTATTTGTATATATTCATTTTTCATTGATTGTTGATTGTTCATGTCCCGATTGTTTTTTGAGTTGGTTCTATTTGAATTATTTTTCGTTTGGGTTGATATCCGCTGGAGTAAGTTCTTGTTAACTTATAGTCATGAATGTTGGTTTCTATACTAATCTATAACAATCTAAGAAAACTGTTATTTGCTCGTTTTAGTATGGTCGGTTGGTTTAAGTTGGACGGGATTAAACCTAGTGTTGAAGTCATAATGAATAAAATATTTTCGAAAAATGTTGTCCTGTTTGGTTCGTTGAGAAGGCTTGATTACTATTTTCCAAAGATGTTTGTATATATTCCTTTTTCGTCCTTCAGCGTATTAGTATCAGAGTATGAAGAGTATGAAGAGTATGAAAAATATGAAAAATATGAAAATGATGAAAAATATAAAGATTATGAAGAGTATGAAAAGTATGAAAATTATGAAGATTCTGAAGATTATGAAAAGTATGAAAGTTATGAAAATTATGAAAAATATAAAGATTATGAAGAGTATAAAGAGTATGAAGAGTATGAATAGTATGAAAAGTATGAAAAGTATGAAAAGTATGAAAAGTATGAAAAGTATGAAAAGTATGAAAAGTATGAAAATTATGAAAATTATGAAGAGTCTGAAAGGTATGAAGATTATGAAGAGTATGAAAAGTATAAAGATTATGAAGAGTATAAAGAGTATGAATAGTATGAAGATTGTGAAGATTATGTAGATTATGAAAAGTATGAAAAGTATGAAAATTATGCAAATTATGAGGATTATGAAGAGAATGAAGAGTATGAAGAGTATGAAGCGTATGAAGAGTATGAAAAGTATGAAGCGTATGAAGAGTATGAAAAGTATGAAGATTGTGAAGATTATATAGATTATGAAAAGTATGAAAAGTATGGAGATTATGAAGAGTATAAAGAGTATGAAAAGTATGGAGATTATGAAGAGTATAAAGAGTATGAAAAGTATGGAGATTATGAAGAGTATAAAGAGTATGAAAAGTATGGAGATTATGAAGAGTATAAAGAGTATGAAAAGTATGAAAAGTATGAAAATTATGCAAATTATGAAGATTATGAAGATTATGAAGATTATGAAGAGAATGAAGAGTATGAAGAGTATGAAGAGTATGAAAAGTATGAAAATTATGCAAATTATGCAAATTATGAAAAATATAAAGATTATGAAGAGTATGAAAAGTATGAAAAGTATGAAAATTATGAAAATTATGAAAAATATAAAGACTATGAAGAGTATGAAAAGTATGAAAAGTATGCAAAGTATGAAAAGTATAAAGTTTGTAAAGAGTATGAATAGTATGAAGATTGTGAAGATTATGTAGATTATGAAAAGTATGAAGAGTGTGAAAAGTATGAAAAGTATGAAAATTATGCAAATTATGAAGATTATGAAGAGTATGACGAGTATGAATAGTATGAAGAGTATGAAAAGTATGAAAAGTATGGAAAGTATGAAAAGTGTGAAAAGTATGAAAAGTATGAAAAGTATGAAAATTATGCAAATTATGAAGATTATGAAGAGAATGAAGAGTATGAAGAGTATGAAGAGTATGAAAAGTATGAAAATTATGAAAATTATGAACAGTCTGAAAGGTATAAAGATTATGAAGAGTATGAAGAGTGTGAAAAGTATGAAAAGTATGAAAATTATGCAAATTATGAAGATTATGAAGAGTATGAAGAGTATGAAGAGTATGAAGAGTGTGAAGAGTATGAAGAGTATGAAGAGTATGAAGAGTATGAAGAGTGTGAAGAGTATGAAGAGTATGAAGAGTATGAAGAGTATGAAGAGTGTGAAGAGTATGAAGAGTATGAAGAGTATGAAAAGTATGAAGATTGTGAAGATTATGTAGATTATGAAAAGTATGAAAAGTATGGAAAGTATAAAGATTACGAAGATTATGTAGATTATGAAAATTATGAAAAGTATGAAAATTATGAAAATTATGAAAAGTATGAAAATTATGTAAATTATGTAAATTATGAAGATTATGAAGAGTATGAAGAGTATGAAGGGTATGAAGGGTATGAAAAGTATGAAAAGTATGAAAATTATGAAAAGTATGAAAATTATGAAAATTATGAAGAGTCTGAAAGGTATAAAGATTATGAAGAGTATGAAGAGTATGAAGAGTATGAAGAGTATGAAAAGTATGAAGATTGTGAAGATTGTGAAGATTATGTAGATTATGAAAAGTATGAAAAGTATGAAAAGTATGAAGATTATGAAAATTATGAAGACTACGAAAAATATAAAGATTATGAAGTCGTGAAGAGTATGAAAAGTACGAAAATTATGAAAAATATAAAGATTATGAAGAGTATGAAGAGTATGAAGAGTATGAAAGTTGTCAATAGTATGAAAATTATAAAAAATATAAAGATTACGAAGATTATGTAGATTATGAAAAATATGAAAAGTATCAAAATTATGAAAATTATGAAAAGTATGAAAATTATGTAAATTATGAAGATTATGAAGAGTATGAAGAGTATGAAGGGTATGAAGGGTATGAAAAGTATGAAAAGTATGAAAAGTATGAAAATTATGAAAATTATGAAGAGTCTGAAAGGTATAAAGATTATGAAGAGTATGAAGAGTATGAAAAGTATGAAAATTATGAAGAGTCTGAAAGGTATAAAGATTATGAAGAGTATGAAGAGTATGAAAAGTATGAAGATTGTGAAGATTATGTAGATTATGAAAAGTATGAAAAGTACGAAAATTATGAAAAATATAAAGATTATGAAGAGTATGAAGAGTATGAAGAGTATGAAGAGTATGAAAAGTATAAAGTTTGTGAAGAGTATGAATAGTATGAAAAGTGTGAAAAGTATGAAAAGTGTGAAAAGTATGAAAAGTATGAAAAGTATGAAAAGTATGAAAAGTGTGAAAAGTATGAAAAGTACGAAAAGTATGAAGATTGTGAAGAGTATGAATAGTATGAAGATTGTGAAAAGTATGAAAAGTATGAAAATTATGAAAATTATGAAAATTATGAAAATTATGAAAATTATGAAAATTATGAAAATTATGAAAATTATGAAAATTATGAAATTTATGAAGACTATGAAAAGTATGAAGATTGTGAAGATTATATAGATTATGAAAAGTATGAAAAGTATGAAAATTATGAAAAATATAAAGATTATGAAGAGTATGAAGAGTGTGAAAAGTACGAAAAGTATGAAAATTATGCAAATTATGAAGATTATGAAGAGTATGAAAAGTATGAAAATTATGCAAATTATGAAGATTATGAAGAGAATGAAGAGTATGAAGAGTATGAAAGTTGTCAATAGTATGAAAATTATAAAAAATATAAAGATTACGAAGATTATGTAGATTATGAAAAATATGAAAATTATGAAAATTATGAAGAGTCTGAAAGGTATAAAGATTATGAAGAGTATGAAAAGTACGAAAAGTATAAAGTTTGTGAAGAGTATGAATAGTATGAAGATTGTGAAGATTATGTAGATTATGAAAAGTATGAAAAGTATGAAAAGTATGAAAATTATGAAAATTATGAAAATTATGAAAAAGATAAAGAGTATGAAGAGTATGAAGATTGTGAAGATTATGAAAAGTATGAAAAGTATGAAAAGTATCAAAATTATGAAAATTATGAAAAATATAAATATTACGAAGAGTATGAAGAGTATGAAGAGTATGAAGATTATGTAGATTATGAAAAGTATGAAAAGTATGAAAATTATGTAAATTATGAAGATTATGAAGAGTATGAAGAGTATGAAGGGTATGAAAGTTGTCAATAGTATGAAAATTATAAAAAATATAAAGATTACGAAGATTATGTAGATTATGAAAAATATGAAAAGTATCAAAATTATGAAAATTATGAAAAGTATGAAAATTATGTAAATTATGAAGATTATGAAGAGTATGAAGAGTATGAAGGGTATGAAGGGTATGAAAAGTATGAAAAGTATGAAAATTATGAAAATTATGAAGAGTCTGAAAGGTATAAAGATTATGAAGAGTATGAAGAGTATGAAAAGTATGAAGATTGTGAAGATTATGTAGATTATGAAAAGTATGAAAAGTATGAAGATTATGAAAATTATGAAGACTACGAAAAATATAAAGATTATGAAGTCGTGAAGAGTATGAAAAGTACGAAAATTATGAAAAATATAAAGATTATGAAGAGTATGAAGAGTATGAAGAGTATGAAGAGTATGAAAAGTATAAAGTTTGTGAAGAGTATGAATAGTATGAAAAGTGTGAAAAGTATGAAAAGTGTGAAAAGTATGAAAAGTATGAAAAGTATGAAAAGTATGAAAAGTGTGAAAAGTATGAAAAGTACGAAAAGTATGAAGATTGTGAAGAGTATGAATAGTATGAAGATTGTGAAAAGTATGAAAAGTATGAAAATTATGAAAATTATGAAAATTATGAAAATTATGAAAATTATGAAAATTATGAAAATTATGAAAATTATGAAAATTATGAAATTTATGAAGACTATGAAAAGTATGAAGATTGTGAAGATTATATAGATTATGAAAAGTATGAAAAGTATGAAAATTATGAAAAATATAAAGATTATGAAGAGTATGAAGAGTGTGAAAAGTACGAAAAGTATGAAAATTATGCAAATTATGAAGATTATGAAGAGTATGAAAAGTATGAAAAGTATGAAAATTATGCAAATTATGAAGATTATGAAGAGAATGAAGAGTATGAAGAGTATGAAAGTTGTCAATAGTATGAAAATTATAAAAAATATAAAGATTACGAAGATTATGTAGATTATGAAAAATATGAAAATTATGAAAATTATGAAGAGTCTGAAAGGTATAAAGATTATGAAGAGTATGAAAAGTACGAAAAGTATAAAGTTTGTGAAGAGTATGAATAGTATGAAGATTGTGAAGATTATGTAGATTATGAAAAGTATGAAAAGTATGAAAAGTATCAAAATTATGAAAAATATAAATATTACGAAGAGTATGAAGAGTATGAAGAGTATGAAGATTATGTAGATTATGAAAAGTATGAAAAGTATGAAAAGTATGAAAATTATGTAAATTATGAAGATTATGAAGAGTATGAAGAGTATGAAGGGTATGAAGGGTATGAAAAGTATGAAAAGTATGAAAATTATGAAAATTATGAAGAGTCTGAAAGGTATAAAGATTATGAAGAGTATGAAGAGTATGAAGAGTATGAAGAGTATGAAGAGTATGAAAATTATGAAAATTATGAAAATTATGAAAATTATGAAAATTATGAAAATTATGAAAATTATGAAAATTATGAAAATTATGAAAATTATGAAAATTATGAAAATTATGAAAATTATGAAAATTATGAAAATTATGAAAATTATGAAAATTATGAAAATTATAAAAATTATGAAAATTATGAAAATTATGAAAATTATGAAAATTATGAAAATTATGAAAATTATGAAAATTATGAAAATTATGAAAATTATGAAAATTATGAAAATTATGAAAATTATGAAAAGTATGAAAAGTATGAAGATTGTGAAAATTATGAAAATTATGAAAATTATGAAAATTATGAAAATTATTAAAATTATGAAGACTATGAAAAGTATGAAGATTGTGAAGATTATATAGATTATGAAAAGTATGAAAAGTATGAAAAATATAAAGATTATGAAGAGTATGAAGAGTGTGAAAAGTACGAAAAGTATGAAAATTATGCAAATTATGAAGATTATGAAGAGTATGAAGAGTATGAAGAGTATGAAGAGTATGAAAAGTATGAAAAGTATGAAAATTATGGAAATTATGAAAATTATGAAGAGTATGAAGAGTATGAAGAGTATGAAGAGTATGAAGAGTATGAAAAGTATGAAGAGTATGAAAAGTATGAAGAGTATGAAAAGTATGAAGATCGTGAAAATTATGAAAATTATGAAAAATATAAAGATTATGAAGAGTATGAAGAGTATGAAAAGTATGAAAAATATGAAAATTATGAAAAATATAAAGATTATGAAGAGTATGAAGAGTATGAACATTTAAGTTTTTCGTTTGTAGTAACTTAAAAAAAAAGTTATAGGACTCCAAAAAAACCCATCTCCCGATTTTGAAAATTTTTTAATTTCGTGGTTGATTTCGATGGAGAATCGTTTGTAGTTGATTGTAGTGACGGAATTTCCGTTTGTAGTAACGAGGAAACATTTTTACAATCAAAAAAAAATTTTTTTTTTTTGGGCATTTAATATATGGCAATTATTTTCCCAATAATCGACTGTAGTCATTTGTAGCAACGAGTACATCGTGTTCAGATTCTAGAAAAGTTACAGGGAGGAAATATGGTCAAAGTTCTAATCGCAGGTACACTTGTAGTTGTTTGTAGTACCATTTATTTCGTTTGTAGTACCTCGAAAATCAACGAAAAATTATTATTTCTCGAGCTCAAGCTCCAAAATCGATTGTAGTTGTTTGTAGTACCGTTTATTTCGTTTGTAGTACCTCGGAAATTAACGAAAACTCATTATTTCTCGAGCTCAAGGTCCAAAATCGTTTGTAGTTGTTTGTAGTACCGTTTATTTCGTTTGTAGTAACTCGGAAATTAACGAAAAATTATTATTTCTCGAGTTCGAGCTCCAAAATCGTTTTTAGTACAGTTTATTTCGTTTGTAGTACCTCGAAAATTCGTGGAAAATTTGTATATCTTGAGGTGAAGCTTCAGAATCGTTTGTAGTTGTTTGTAGTGCCGTTTATTTCGTTTGTAGTACCTCGGAAATTAATGAAAAATTATTATTTCTCGAGCTCAAGCTCCAAAATTGTTTGTAGTTGTTTGTAGTACCATTTATTTCGTTTGTAGTAACTCGAAAATTAACGAAAAATTATTATTTCTCGAGTTCGAGCTCCAACATCGTTTGTAGTACAGTTTTTTTTACTCTTTTGGGTGACAGCGTCGTCGTGTCGAAAGAAACAATATTATGTACGATACAAATTGTCACATTAAAGTTCTTAGGCTATAGACATGTCCCGTGCGACTGAACAGTACTTGCGTAAGGCGTGCAATTGCTTCTAGCAGGACACAAAGCAGTGCGGTATATTTTTGCCGTTCTTAGCGTTATCCAAAACCGACGACGGGGACGTGACGACAAATCCGGTTTCATTTTTTTTTTTTTTCATTTTTTTCCTTATGTTTTTTTAATAAGCTTTTTAATGTTTTTATTTTTATCTTAAAGAAAGAAGTATTTTTTCTTGCACTCAAAAATACTTTTTTTCAATAACTTTTCGAATATTTTTTCGTTTTGAACTTAAAAATTGAACTATTTTTTTTCTTAGGGAAGAATAGTAAGACATAATAACGATAATTAAATGCTAGAGACTAGGGTAAAATATAATAAAAATGAGCTTGAAAACTTATGCAAGCGTGCATTTTCTACACGATCTAGAGACGCCTGCGCTTAAGAGTTTTTGTTTTTTTTTTAAGTTTTTCCGTTTTTTTTGTTTTTTCTTTAACTTTTTATTTCCATGTTTTTTTAATAAGCTTTTTTATGTTTTCATTTTTATCTTAAAGGAGGAAGTATTTTTTCTTGCACCAGAAAATAATTTAACGATATACATTTCTGAACTTATATAAGCGTACATCTTTTACGATAACCCATGGTAGCTGTGCAGTTTATCAGTCGAGATTTTGATTACTCGATTGTCTTCGAGACCTCGACATAAAACAAAACGTGGATATGGTGTTGCTGTAAAACTGATGGTTTCGTTACTCCCATAACACGATCTTTCAGATCGTCGTGTTCCTCCCATTGCCCGGTCACACGTTTGACAAAAGCAAAATAATGATTTCCTCCGGAATGGATAATTGCAGAAACAAATTTATACGTTCGTCCGCAACAGAACAATTCGTCCGGTATTTCACCAATGGTGAATTGTTTGCGACAATTTGAGAGCCCATTTCGAGCTGCAAGCAATGGATTCCCAACATCCTCGATATTGATGAACATGTGACTGCCCATTAATACAGCTTTTTCAACGTTCGTGCTGTTGCAGCGGCAACACTTTGTTGCACTTCGGGGTTTACAAATCATGGTAACAGATTCTTGTAAACCTGCCATACCCCGTCTCTGCAGCGGCACTGGATCCACGTTAAGAACCGGAATTATCTTCGTGGTATTCAAAGAGCAATCCGAACAACGAAGAGTTCTCTCGAGAGACGGCACGGCACGAAGAATAAACTTTTCTTGAAGATATGAAATATTCATCTCGCAGTCTAATATTCCGGCTTTAACTTCTTTGGTTTTTTTAAGTATTGATCCTCGAACTTCATATAGCTGTGCTTTTATGCCGGTCGTCAATAACGTTTGCATAAATTCCGACAGTTCGTTATTCCATTTTTTTAAATAATCGGAATAAGGCTCATAATCATGTAGCGCCGCTAACACGCTTTGAGCAGTGCTATCGAACGCACACGTGTTGTGCACAGCAAGCATCTGCTTCCCGATTTTTATCGGTCCCAAGCTGTTCCCATTCCGCAACAGTGGTAAGGTCGGGGTAAATCTCGGCCGCTTGTGAATTATTTCGATATCCGGACATGCAGTAAATATTTGCCTCGTTTTTTGAACCCTCTCAAGGCCTGTTGCGTCTGTTTCACCTGTCCGTTGAGCCCCTTCCAATTCTCGGTCTCCTGGAGAATAGCCGTTTCGGGAGCGACACTATCGATACCTGTATCGTCGATTACTGCTTGAATTGAGTTTTGAGCAAAATTAGTAGATTTTCTCGTGTAGTTCTATGAGTGAAGGATCGTTAGATGAATTTTGAACGAATTTTTCGGCATCCTAGGTTTGAAAACTTCGGCGACCGTCACCAGCAGTATTACCGATCATCGGCGGATCAGCTACGATTTGCTGTGATGTTTCGTGTGCTATCCGATCGATCTCACGATGGTTTTTTTCTCGTTACTTTTTTGGGAGCATTCAACAATTTATTCGTTCCTTCCAGCAACCGAAGGTGAATAACAAGGAATTTGTCCATCCTGATTGGTTTTCCCTTGTTGAAAACGAGATTTTTCAGTTCTCGAAAATATTCTTCGCTTCTAGCCGAACTGGCGACCCGTGCATTTCCCATATCGACAAGAGTAGAGTTGTCTAAGTCGTCAGTCGTCATTATTGCGGTCCATAAAACGAATTGTTTTGACAATTTCAGAAGACGTGACGAAAAGTTGGGGCAATGGTATGCGTTTAATCTACCCTGCTGCAAGCTGTCGATGCTCTTCAAATGGATGTTTTCGACAATTGTATCAATCGCGCTGCTCGATTGGGGGAAATTGTTTTCGAAATCATCGAAACGGTTACACAAGTCCGGAACCGGTATGGAATTCTTAATATTATTTGTTGAATCATTTGGCATCGCATAACCCTTTATAAGGCTCATCACCCTATTAAGGGCAGCGAAGCAGTGACTCTCCTTGTTTTAGATGTCTTCATAATTAGCAGTAGCTACACAGAAGACGTCTGTGCATATACGAACGAAACCGTCAATCGTTGTACATGCTGTCAACAACCCGAGACAACGCAAAAATAAATCTTTTTTCTCGGGTGGTTCGTGTGTGAAACTCAATCAATCCCAACGACGCATCGAGGCCTTCGAACGCGCATCGCCATTGATTCTCGATCCACGACGATACAACCGTCAATGTATCCTTTGAGATCGCTGTTATTGAATGCGAGGCAAGATGCGTTCAGGAGTGCCAATGAGTAATCTACGACTACTTCTTTTGGAAACGACCCTCCTGAGCGCAACCATTCTCGCATCCAAAATGTTAGCGTGTTTGTATCATGTTTCTCGGAGATTAGCTGGAACAGCGGTAATATTGTTGTACCATAGCCGCAAAGAGCTTGGTACAGATACACTACTTTTTTCGAACCGCCCGGGCTAGGGAATTGTTTTACTAAGCTACCCGTTGCGTCTATGCTAATGGTACCGGTCGCATCTTCTTTTTTAAATTTTTTGCACATAAACAATTGAGTTGGTGTCCAGTACATCAAATAGAATTTATCAAGACCAATCTCATGGATACTCCATTTATAGGCACCATACTTCAGGTCCCACACTGAGGCAAGAGCGGCTTTGACTTTATATAGGCCTAAATCTTTGTCTCCACTTTCTTCTTTTGCCTTACGTACGACGTCTTCCGAAGGGATATTCCCTGGCACAAGGTCTCCGAATTCCATCAACCTGTTTGCCTCAGCCCTCCGCCAAGCATACGTAGATTTGCCTTGTAACTTTTTTCCAATTTGGATACGCCTCTCGCCGCGTAAATGTCTTTTTTTTTCATGCGCTATCCCGCGAGAATCGAACGTCGAGACATATAGGGTTGGATCGTTGTCGGTCGGCTCTGTTTGACAATATATATGGATTTTCGAGCCACATTCTCCAAAACTACCTACGATCGATAAAAAGATTTCCCCCGGATTACGATTAATCTTGGCGTTTTTAAAAGAGAAGGGACAGGGTAATTTCATATGAGCCCACAAGATGTCATAAACCGCGTCAGTCCAACCGATGTTCAACACCTCGTATTGACGTTGTTTATAGTTTACGATATTGGACGTTATACCATTCCATTCATGCTTCGATACGGATATCGTTTTCCGTGAAGGAGGCAATGAACAGTCCGTCGTAGCCATAGACCAATTCGCGTCATGGGTGTCGTCTGGTGTTACGTCAAGAGAAATTTCTCTAATGGAATCTAATGTTTCGATTCCATGAATTCTACTACGTACGCCATTCCTATCTTGTCACACGTACAGATATAAGTGGTCCATGGACATTTTACCTGCAATCGCATCTACCGCTTTTTCCCAAATTTCATCACGCTAAGCTAACAGATTTTTATCATCGTCGACAAACCGCAGATGCTACTGCGCTTCGTAAATATCATTTGGGTTGTTTGCCGCCCGTCGAGGCATTTTGTTTATGTGCTCGGGACCAGCGCGACTCCACCGATTCAGAGAAGGTTCGATATTGTCGAGTGCTCTCGGCGCATCGGCTGGCTCTACCGTTGCTGCGTTCGTCCTCCCCACTCTTCGGCGCCCCACTTCTTGTTTTCCGCACTCCACCGCTACTCGACTCTTGGCCCCACTCCGCGTTCGCCCCACTCTACGTCTACGCTGCTACTTCCATCGTGAAGTCAGCGCAAGCATTTTCGGGACAACGTATTGATACCAGATCGGTGACCGAGTGAAAAAAATCTCGCGTGTGCGCTGCTCCCCACGGTTCCCTATCCGCGGGTGGGTAGGCGGACGGACGTGACGCACGTTTTAGCTTCAATAACGATAGTAATTGTTGACGGTACTATACGTTTCGTTTTTACTATCTCATAAACTGATGCAACATTAAAATACTTGCGGACTGCACCTAAAATAGTTTGTAATTCTGTTCCTCTGTTCGTACTGCTTCGTAGATTAACGCGGATTCAGAATGTTCCAAGCTGTACTTCCGAATGCAGTATGTTTTCGCGTGACTTTTCAATACATTGCAAACGAGTTACGTGCCAAACGTTAGAGTGTATCGACTTTACGTCAGTTTTCGAAGCCCAGCAAACATTTTCAGGCTTGACTTGTTTCTTCGACCGATAATGGAAAATGAATATGCTTTGAGATTCCAAAAAAGCTCGTAATTGTTTGTGATACCACGAATTTCATTTACTGTAATTCAAAAAGTTATCGAGAATCATTTTTAATTATGATTATTTCGTATACAGTATCTGGAAAATTCCTCAGAATCTTTATATTCCAAAGTCTAGCTTGAAACTTAAAAACTTTGCAAATTCAGTTAGTGGTAATATACACAGCTCGGGACATAATGAGTCCTTGGCAGTCTTCAACGTCTTACAGGCAAAACAACTGCTAATAAAAAATTCACCTTCAAAGGTTCGGGTATATCGAATGCATGTTAGTTTTCTAGATACTGCAATCGAATTCACGTATTAGATGAATTTGAAATGAAAAAAATTAGGTAATTATTTTTTTTGTTTCGCAAGAAAATACTTCATTATATATATTCAAATTCTATGCGTAGAATTAAGAAAATTTAATCTTTTTTCATTTGTAATTTCTCAAAAACTAATGGTCGATTGTTGTACTGCGACGGGTATATCCAAAGTCGCATGTCGTTGTAAGTAGTAGCTTGTTATTCGTTTTAATTACGCGAATTTTGACAGGCATTCGATGCACTGGAAGCCGATTCTCCAAAATCATGACAGCTTGCAGTACATCGACTGCCTGCCAGTCGGTTTTTGAGGTACTACAAACGAAACTATCGGTACCACAAACAACGACAAACGATTCTAAAGCTTCAGCTCAAAATACATATATATATATTTTTTTTATTTTGAAAATATGTCAAACTATAATCTGTTATATAATAACATTAAATAATTTTGCTCTGTAATCTGGGTGGTTCAGAGCTGGCATCCATTGATGCTTTTATTCTCCGTTTTTCATGTTTTTATTGTTTTTATTGTCGCAGTGCTTCGTTTATTGGAACCGTTCACGTAGGTCGATGGGTTTGAACTTCTTCAGTCTTCTAGCTACTAGGTTCCGGTTAAGTAGGTTTGATGCCAGCTCGTTGGGATGAGCTGCGATCCTATCTTCGTATTTTGTGCTGTATCGTTGGATTTCATGCTTTATTGTATTCATTTCGAGGTCTCTGTGAATTGCCGTGTTTCTGATGTACCAGGGGGCGTTGAGTATTGATCGAAGGGTTTTTGATTGGAATCTCTGGAGGATTTCGAGATTTGAATTACTGGCTGTACCCCATAGTTGAATTCCATAAGTCCATACTGGTTTTAGAATGGCTTTGTAGAGCAATAGTTTGTTGAAGTCAGACAGTTGCGATTTTTTGCCAATGAGCCAATACATTTTGCGTAATTTTATGTCCAGTTCGGTCCGTTTTGTCTTGATATGTTTTGTCCAAGTTAATCTACGATCTAGATGCATACCGAGATATTTTACTTCGTTGACAGTTGGTAGTGTTTGGCCATGCAGTTTGACACCTGGGCAGTTTCCTTTCTTCATGGTGAAGGTAATGTGGACTGATTTTGTCTCGCTGGCCTTTATGCGCCATTTGTCTAACCATATTTCAATTTCTACGAGCTGCCTTTGTAGTTTGTTTGATGCTTTCTTGGGGTCCTCGTGGACTGCCAGTATAGCAGTGTCATCGGCAAATGTTGCTATTGCGATGTCTCTTCTAGTAGGCAGGTCAGCGGTGTATAGCGTGTACAGTACTGGACCGAGTACGCTTCCTTGCGGTACTCCGGACATGATTGGGTATATTTTGGACAGATCTTGACCGTGTTGTACGTGGAAACATCTATTGTGTAGGTATGATTTCAGAAGTAGAAAGTATTGAGGAAGGTTTGTTTTAATTTTGTAGAGTAGTCCGGGGTGCCATACTTTGTCAAATGCCTGTTGAATATCTAGAAAAACTGCTCAGCAGTACTTCTTTTTCTCTAATGAGTTTGCTATGACATTATAGACTCTGTTTACTTGTTCGATTGTTGAGTGTCTATTTCTAAAACCGAATTGATGATCGGGGATGAGATTTTGGTCCTTTATCAGAGTTTGTAGTCTCACAAGCAGTAATTTTTCAAGTAGCTTTGACATTATCGGCAGTAGACTTATTGGCCGATAGGAAGTAGTTTCGTCAGGTGGCTTGCCTGGTTTCGGGATCATAATGATTTTTGTTACTTTCCATTGGTTCGGGATATACGATGTGCGCAATATAGCGTTGCATAGTGATGTTATGTAGACAAAGCCTTTTCTGGGTAGTTCTTTAAGGACCTTACCAGTAATTAGATCATAACCGGGAGCTTTTCCGGGTTTTGGTTTCTTTATGATTGATCGTTTGACTTCTTGTGGGGAGAAATGATTAATTGGTAGGGTCATTGGTAGAGGACGTTCCAGGTAGCTAAGGATTTCCATATCATTTGCTTCAACATTGAAGAGAGGAGTAAATACTTTAGCGAGATGTTCAGCAAATATCTCAGCTTTTTCAGTGTCGGATTTGGCCCAGCTGCCATCTGCTTTTTTTATTGGAGGGTTTTGCTGTTGTGGTTGTTTTAGGCATTTGATTACTCTCCAGAGCGAGTAATCCGTGCTGGTTGTATTGATTAACCTTGATAGGTTTTGTTGAATGTTGTTGTTATTAAATTCGTTGATTAATTTTTTTAATTCACGGATAGATTTATTGACGTTAGTTTTGTCTATGGGATTTCTCCTTAGTTGCCACTTTCTTCTTAGCCTTCGTTTATCTGCTATTTTTTTTTTATTTCCCTACCGTAGTTAACAGTAATTTCTTTATGATGTAGTTCTGTAGTAGCCGCCCAGGCTGCATTTTGAATGAGTTTAGTCAAGTATTCTGTGGCGTCTTCTATTTCATCTTTAGTTCGTAATGGTATATTCAATTTTATCTCTTTGTTTATTGTTTCTCTGAATGCAGTCCAATTTGTTTTTTTATTGTATAAAGACGGGGTTTGCTGTTTGTTGGTAATTCCACTGTTTAGTGTAACTATTATTGGGGTATGATCGGACGACAGATCTAGGCTAGATTCAATGTGTGTATAAGTTTTAGCTATTCCCTTCGTTACAAAAAAGTCCAGCACATCGGGGATTTTGTTTGTATCTGTAGGCCAGTATGTTGGACTTCCCTGTGATAGTTGTTCATAGTTTTGTTCAGTCATGGCTTTTTGTAGCTCCCTGCCTCTGGTGGTGGTAAGTCTAGACCCCCACCGTGGATATTTGGCATTGTAGTCTCCTCCAGCAATGAATCGGAGGCCTAATGTCTTAAAATACTCGATGAATTGTATTTTGCGGATTCTGTGCCTTGGGGGACAATACGTTGCAGAAAGGCCTACAGAGCCATACTTCCAGTCACTAATGACGATACTGGTGGCTTGCAGGTAATCTTTATCAAATGCTGTCAGTTCATGGTGCTTGATTGTGCTTTTTGCGATAATCGCCGTCCCTCCATGTGCAGTACCATCGGGATGTTATATTATATCCTCGGATTTTTAAAAAATCTTCGGCGGTAAAATGTGTTTCGGCGACCAGCACGATATCTATCATGTTTGTGTGTAGAAATGTAGCTAGTTCTTGTCGGTGTTGTACAAGTCCGTTGGCATTCCATAGGGCTATTCGATAGGATTGATTCATTTTTCCGAAAACTTGGTTAATACTGCGGTCAGTAGTTTTAACAACGTGTTGAGTAGCTCGCTTTGCTGCATTAGGACTGCTTTGAATTCTGTAAATGATTTCTCGATGACAGCTGGTATATTAGTGTTATTATTGATGTGCTGGTCTAGGTTTGCGCTTGTCGCTTGGGCATAGCTTTGTTTATTTTCTCTAATTGGCGGATTATGTGAGAGAGTCCTATTAGTCTGTGTTTCTTCGATTGTGTTTTCGTGTGATGTCTGCGGTCTGAGCCAGTGGGGCCTTTGTGTGCTTGAATTTCTTTTTTTTAATATATCTTGGTAGATTCTACGGCCTTTATAGTTGGCAGGGTGGTCTCCGTCACATAAGGCGCACTTCGCTGGAGTTTCTCTATTTTTCGTGCAGCTAGATGTGCTGTGGTTGTCTCCACATTTAACGCACCTGAACGGTCTACGACAGTAGGTCTTGGTGTGTCCATACATTTGGCATATCTAATACATTGAACGATTGTTTTGTTTTTCCTAGGCGGCTCGATTTGGACTTTAGCATTCAGAAGTAAATCAAGTTTGTGTATATCTTTGTTATTTGTGTTAGGTTCCAAATCCACGAAGAATAGTGGTAGTGGTTCTTTTGTTTTCCCGTGCCGTACATTTATTACGTTACGTACCTGGTGTCCGTGTTGCTCAATCGCACTTTTAATTTCTTCGGGGGGGGGGGGATGAATGAAGCGATCTGATAACAGCTCTATACGCACGCTGTTGTTTCAACTGGTAAGTATGATATAAAGCACCTTCTATATCTAGTCTACGTGTAATTTTTCTGAATGTTTCCACATTTTTTGCCATCATTTTTAATTGACCACCATTGTCAATAATTTTGTGCGTGTAATCTCCGTTTTCCACTTCGGCTTGGAGTAATGCCGAAAATTTGGTGATAGAATTAACACCGGGTATGAACATAGGAGGCGGCTTAGGCTCACTGGTATTCTCATTTTCCCGGTCATCGTCTTTGTTTACATTACGATCGTGAATTGTTAGTTCTCGCTTGTCACTGAGCACAGAGAATCTGTTTTTATCAGAAATGTCTGCTGGAGTTTTTCCATCACTATTGTTACGGGGATTATTCGTAGAATAGCTTTTTAAAAAGAAAAGAGACTATACCGTAGTATAGGCTCTCGCGTTTTCTTTTCTTTCGTAATATTTATTTATTTTTAATAAACAATTTTACAAAATATTGCGTAATTAATCCTTCGGAGGTGTATACTCAGTAGCCCAGGGTCGCGGAGCTTCTACTGTTAGGTATGCAAGAACTGAGGTTCGCTGGTCTGGGCGGCTCTTATATAGATGATCCTTCTCTTGTCGGCTAGGACGAGAGTGGGATCCTTATCTCTGTCTCGCAAGGGCGAGAGTAGGGTTTTCATCTACGCGTCACAACTATCAGAGTCACTCTCACGTATTCTTGGACGTTTTTTCCTATGAACTATTTGCCATGATGGCAGTAGGGTAGGCTGCATGTATGGAGCCTGATTTCGAGCGATGACAATGCGCGGGGTTGCACCTCTCCCAATGGGGCGCACTATACTGGGACCGGCTTCCGCGTTAGAAAGCGCGTTGTTTGTCGACTGCATTTCGATATCAAGGTTATCATCCGCAGGGTTCTCGTTTTGGTCACCCATAATGATGAGCCCCGAAGGGCGATGAGCCACTATGTTTCACAAGTATACAATACTAGATGTAATAAGATCCACTGTTTACACGCAGAAACTCGCTCTCGCTCCCGAACACGACCGTCACCGTTGACGGCTCGTGACTGATTGAGCTCAAAATATAAAAATTTTCCACTAATTTCCGAGGTACTACAAACGAAATAAACGGTACTACAAACGATTTTGGAGCTCGAGCTCGAGAAATAATAATTTTTCGTCAATTTTCGAGGTACTACAAACGAAATAAACGGTACTACAAACAACTACAAACGATTCTGAAGCTTCAGCTCAAGATATAAAAATTTTGCACTACTTTCAGAGGTACTGCAAACGAAATAAACGGTACTACAAACGACTTTGGAGCTTGAGCTCGAGAAATAATAATTTTTCGTTAATTTTCGAGGTTCTACAAACGAAATAAACGGTACAACGAACAACTAAAATTGTACCCGCGACTAGAACTTTGACCATATTTCCTTCTGTAACTTTTCTAAAATCTGAACACGATGTACTCGTTGCTACTAATGACTACAGTCGATTATTGGGAAAATAATTGCCATATATTGAATGCCCGAAAAACAAAAAAAAATTTTAAATTGTAAAAATGTTTCCTCGTTACTACAAACGGACATTCCTTCACTACAATCAACTACAAACGATTCTCCATCGAAATCAACCACGAAATTTAAAAATTTTCAAAATCGGGGGATGGGTCTTTCTTTGAAGTCCTATAACTTTTTTTTTAAGTTACTACAAACGAAAAACTTGAAACTACAATCAACTACATAAACTCTTTAAGAATCACCGAAATTTTTTTTTTTTTCAAGTCGGGTGATAAGTTCACAGAGCTCCACACGACGCGTGTCGCGTGTGTGACGTTATGCCGTGTGGGGTTGGGTTAAAATTGAAATAAATTCGATGAGTGCCGAATTTAACACACGAAGTAACTTTTATTTATAATGTATCGAAATTAATATTATTTAATTTATTTTCATTATCATGAACTAATTCTTGTAATATCTTCAAATATACTTTATAATTCTATACTTTTATATCCCATTCTATTCTGTTCTCTTTTATTATATTCTATTATTCCTGTTCTGTTCTTGTTCGTGGTTAGTTTCGAACCGACTTGATACATGCGATTGCGGAACGCGTCAAAAAGGATGCGCTCAGCAATTCTACTTTTCGGCCGTGAAAAAACGACGGTTGCCAGGCGCGCTGCTGCCTCACGCGGCCACTCGATTCCTGTAATTCCGGCGTGGTGACATCAAAATGTATTCTACTCCGTGAGAAATATGTATATCTAAAAAATAAAGAAATGAGGTGCTGGCATCGCAGTACATACGTACAATTGTCATTTTATCCTCATATATGTAATTATTTATGATGAAAATGATTGTTTATTGACTATGAAGTATAGTGTACTTGTAGGATTTTTGTTGGTAGATTCAGACTTTACTTCTTTTCCTAATTAAGTTAAAAAGATGTTTGTATTAACACTATTTTTTATCCGTCAGAGTGTAATGACCATGAAAATATCTGCGTCTATAAAAATTCAATTTGGCACCTTGTTGCGCCTTAATTATCGGTTTAAAAGAAAAAAGGGTGAGGACTTTCTTTCCTACTTTCAATTCTACACCAACGCATTTACTAAAAAAATTTTCGAGAAAAAATGCGTCGGATCCAATTGAAAAATTTTAATAAAATTTTTTTTTTTTAATTTAAATATAAGATTAAAAATATAAAATCTAGAATAACAAAATTCATCATTAGACGAACTGTTTTAGACGATTTTTTCGCAACTCCTAACATCGACGGAAGCAGGTCCTTTGATTGAATTTCAAAATTTTTCTTTACGTAGAGTTTAATACATGTATTGAATTTCGGTATGTTGACAAAGAGTTATCGCTCGGTCCATAATTATCCGTGCACAGCAAAATCTACACACATTCATCCATACCTTATGTCACACTGGGATAGTCCTGACTCCGTCAGAGTCGAAAATCGCGACACAAAAACCAGATCTATGCATGGACATCGAACAGCGATGCGACATATAAAAAGAAGTTTATTATAGGTTGGCGAATTCGCGCAGTATTAATTAACAACCTATCCCGACACGATATTACTCCCGTTTGTTTTCTTAGAATATCTACACACATTATTAACTTTTTTCTCGGATATATTATGAACGTAGAAATGGACGCACGAGTTATCGTAAACCGTGCGGGCAACAAGATGTTTATCATGGTACGATGATGACAAAAAACAATAATGTACATATATATATTGTAACGGGCTAGCGTGGGAGGGATACAGGCAACAAAACGAAGGAGAGAAAAAATAATAATGAAAAGCGTGGTTTTACTCGATAACAAATTAAATAATACAGACTCGACACAATGATAAAGTAACAAAAAAGAAAAAAGAGAAATGCACATAATAATGTAACGAATATGGCAAATAATAAAAATCGGGGAAAAGAAAATCGATGAAGATGAATATGGGATGGGCGCCAGCTACTTATTCGGCGTAGCACCGTAACGAGGGGGAAGGGAGGTGGGACGGGAGGCACGAGGCCAGCTGTGGAGACTGCCGAGAGTGTTTATCAACACTCGCGGCAGCTCGGCTGGTGGGCACGGGGCACGGGGCACGGGGGGGGGGGGGGGGAGGGATCGCGATGAGACTTCTACAGGCCGTGGTAAACACCGTCCAGGGCTTCTTAAATTCTATTGCCTCGGCACAATATTCGAGAATTGTTCTCGAATATTCTGGTCGGGCGACTGATATTCAAATTCCGTGGGGAGGGGAGGGGAGGAGAAAGGGGGACGCGTTCGGGTTTCGCGGCGAGGGGGGAGAGTGGGACGCGGGAGGAAGGGTTCGGCACCGGTACGACGAAATACCGTCGCTCGCTCGCTGTTACTCGCGGCTATCCTTGTCGCTCTCGTGGCGACCGATTATTACAATACTAAATTTGTGACCTTATTCCTAATTAGCAACGAGTGACAAAAAAGGGGGGGGGGGAGAAATACACGGGTACTTTTTCGGGGGGAGAACGCGGGGGGGGGGGGGGATAAAGAATGGGCGCGGGTACTTACTCTTGGCAGGGCGGGAGGGGTAATCCGTAATAGCTCCGTGGGCACAAATTCACCCACGCGCGCACACTCACACCTCACGGCACAATCCGCCGTGAGTCTTACTTCCTCTCGGGAAATGCCCGCAGGCCACACACGATGCCTGTCGCACAGCAATTTGCCCGTAGGCCACACACAATACAATTTCGCTTCCGGTTTTACACACTTTCGCTCTTATCGCTCGCCGTAGCTCAAGTGACGAGCGGCTTCTCGCAGCTCCTTCACGGCTCGTCGGGGCTGTCTTTGGGGGGCTGCTTCCGGGTCGGCGATTGGCGGGAGGTCCTCGGGTGACACCGATTAGCCTATTTATTGGCTGGACCTCCCGACTGATTTCCCTCGCGCCTTGCCGTTCCTCTTGCGTCTCCCCGCGCGTTGTCACGGTTCCCTTGGTGGACGAGACGGGGGGTGCTGACCGGGGGGAGTACGGTGAGGACGGCCGGTCCGGCTGTAGCGCGAGGTGATGGCGGGGGGGGAGGGGGTCTCCCATAGCTTCGCTCGGTATACGCGGGATGGGTACGCGTGTGCCGAGGCTGTTCGGCTGCAGCGGGCTTCTCCGTGTGCTGGTCCCCGTGGGGTCTCTGGTCGGCTCGATGGTCTTCGCTCTTCGTTCTTCTGCGCTGGCGGGGGGCGGGGGGGGGGGGGGAGGGAATGGGATTCGCGTTCGGGGAAGGATTTCTTAATGCTAGTGAGACTATCCTTAATACTAATTTAGACTACTTAATACTAAATTCGGGTTTCTTTAATTCTATCTTATTTATTATGTATACGGTAGCGAGCGGCAGGACCTGAGCTAGGCTGGGGGCGAGCCGTAACGTACCACGTTACAACTCCCCCCCACTTAGTCGAAAGCTCGTCTTCTGACGGCTTGAGCACACTCACTCCGGGGTTTCGGGGGAATCGGGGTGAAGGGGGACTGGTGGGACGGGGGTATCGTTGCTCTCTTTTTTTTTCTTTTGTCTGCGGAATGTCCCTTAGTGGCAACTAGTCGCGAGGGCGGGAGGGGAAAGGAAAAAAAAAAAAGAGAATAGAGGGGCAAGAAAAAAAAAAGAAAAGGGGTAAGAGAAATGAACAATAACACAAAAAAAAACAGAAGAGTGAAGGGGGGGTGAGGGAGGATGGACAATTAACGAGGCGGGGCGACCAAAGAGAAAAGTAAGGAACAATCGTTATCTCACTAAATTTTATTCCTCCTTCGCGTTACAAGTGCGATTCGATATAAAAAAAAACGAAGGAATAAAAAAAAAAACAAACAAAAAAAAAAGCCAAAGAAAAGAAGGGACTCAAAAAAACATTTCATATTATTATTATTATTATTTCTTTTTTTTTCTTCGGGCTTCCTGGGTCTTCTCGGGTCTTCTCAGGTCTACTTGGGTCTTCTCAGGTCTACTCGGGTCTTCTCAGGTCTACTCGGGTCTTCAGGGATGATTTAATGGGGTCGCCGGGGGCGATCCTCCAGGCGATTCGGGCACCGCGTCAATTTGTGGTCGGCGCCTCCGCAGGTCCAGCAGCGAGGGGGGTACCGCTTGTACTCCTCTTGGGGGGGCAGGGTACCGGGGCGGACTACGGGGAGGGACATGAGGGCTGGCATGGAAGGTTTAGGGATTTGGGATACAGGGGCGGGAGAGGCACGGGGCGGGGTTTTTATCCGGGAGGTGGAGGGCGAAATTTCGAGGGACATCAAGAACGGGGGTGTTCGGTCGGGCGTCGGCAGGGGCATCGGGGTTGTAGGGAAGTTTGGGCGGCGTGGGGGGATGGGGGAGGTGGGGAAGGATGCAAGGGGGCACGGGGGTTGGCGTCTGGAGTCTTTTTTTGGTTCGGGGGAGGGGATCTTGGGGCTTCGGGAACTCGGGAAGGTGGGCGCGTGGGAAAG
The DNA here is from genome assembly GCA_963978505.1 of Listrodromus nycthemerus. Lineage (NCBI taxonomy): Eukaryota > Metazoa > Arthropoda > Insecta > Hymenoptera > Ichneumonidae > Listrodromus > Listrodromus nycthemerus. The sequence goes on from OZ021688.1 coordinate 2,401,832, forward strand.
GAGGCCACGGGGGAAGAGGGGGCGGACTTTTGGGATTGTCCTGGTGCTTGGGGAGGGGAGGGGTTTATCGCGGGGGGTCGTCGAGGGTTTCGGGAAGCGGAGGAGGGATAGGATGTGATCGAGCGGACTGGCGGGGATTATAATCCGTAGCTCGGGGGCACTGGTCGGGGTCGCGGGGGTGGGACAGGAAAGGCCGGGGCTAACGGGGGTCAGGCGGAGGCGGCCTCCTGCGGAGGTCGTAGCGTCCTCCCGGGGGCACCGGGTGCCGGCGGGTGGGTCCTCGCGGTCGGCCTCTTGGCCGCGCAGGTTCGCCCGCGGGGTTGATCGTGGCGGTGACCGGCAGGCTGGCGGTGGACGGGTCCGGTGATGCGTCGCTGGAGCCTCTTCCGCTGGTAACTGGTAGCCAACTTGCTCCCACTTGGCTCGGGTCGAGCGCACTCCTCCTCTGTCCGGTCGGTACGTGTGCCACGAGAGTCTCTCCATCCTGAAAAGATCGGTTGACGGGCGTTAAGGGTCGGCGCGGGCTACTGACTGGGCCCGGGGTAGTGGGTGTTCGGGGCGGCATTAGCGGGGGGATTTTCGAAAGGTCTGGGGGCGGATAATAGGGCTTCAAGTCTTTGATGTGCACCTTCGGGCGGGTCGCCTTGGAGGGAATTATCAACTCATACACGACCGGGGACAATTTTTTTCCTATTTCATAGGGTCCACGATATTTTGACGCAAGCTTCGCGGCGAAGTTCTGTGCTCCCGAGGATGACACGCGGTTTTTCCGCAGGACCAAGTCTCCCGCCGCGTACTCTTTTTCTGACTTGCCCCGGTTATAATAACCGGCTTGCCGCCTGGCGGCCAGGGACAGATTTTTCTGTACCCAGTCGTGGATGAGGGGGAGGCGGGTCATCCTGTCCTTCCAAATGGCCGGGTCTGTCCTGTCTATTATATCGGGGGGGGTCTCGTTCCGGATACTTTTCGCGGGGCGGGGGTTTTGGCCAAAATTAAGGAACGCGGGGGTCATCTGGGTGGAGGCTTGCACGGCGGTATTGAGGGCGAAACACAGCTCGGGAAGGTGAATGTCCCATGTCTGATGATCATCCCCTATGTAGGAGATCATCATGGTCTTCAGGGTACGGTTGACGCGTTCGACGGGGCTCGCTTGGGCATGATAGGGGGGAATGGTGGTCTGCCGGATACCGTAGTGGGACAATCGGGTCGTCACATGGCGGTTTACAAATTCGGTACCATTGTCGGTGAGGAGAAACCGCGGACAACCCCAACGGTTTAGAATTAGTTTTTCCAGGGCGTCGACAATGGTCGGTCCGGTGGCGGATTTTAGGGGTAGGGCTTCGATGTATTTTGTGAACAGGTCCTGGAACACCACCACATATCGGTTCCGGTTTTTACTGGGGGGGAAGGGTCCCATTACGTCGGTCGCGACGACCATCCATGGGCCTTCGGTGGTTCGTTCGCGCATCAATCCGACGGGGGCGGTCTGTGGAACTTTATTTAATTGGCACACGGGGCACCGGCGTACGAAGTGGGCAACGTCCTGGAATATTCCGGGCCAGGCGAAGTCTTGGGTCAGGCAGTGGTACGTCTTATCGATCCCCAGGTGACCGGACTGGGGGTTATTATGGGCATCCTCGAGAGCTTTTTGTCGGGCGTCACGGGGTAGGACGAGCTTGCAGGAGTCGAGGTCTACTAGGGTAGGGTCTATCACAGGGTGAGGGCGGTGGTGGTACAGGCGTCCATCCTCAATTTTCCCGTCGGGGTATTTCGACGGAAATTGGGTGACGTTTTTCACCTGTTCGAGGTACCAGGGGTCTAGGGAATCGTTTATGGTGGCAAGGGCTTCTCGGGTTCCCTCGAACATACGGGACAGGGCATCGGGGACTACATTTAGGGCACCCTTGCGGTGGCCTATTTCCATATCGAGGCCTTGCATGGCCAATGCCCACCTCGCAAGTCGTCCTGAGGGGTCACGGAGGTTCCTTAGCCAGCGCAAGCTGCTATGGTCCGTGATGACCTTGAAGGAAGTGCCCTCCAAATATGGCCGTAATTTTTTCGCGGCCCACAGAACGGCTAGGCACTCCTTCTCGGTCACACTATATTTCTTTTCGGCCCGGGACAGGACTCTACTACAAAAGATTATGGGGTGCTCTTCGCCATGGGACTCCTGGGTGAGAACTGCACCGATGGCTACGTCGCTCGCTCCTGTGTGGATGGTAAAGGGCTTGGCGAAGTCAGGGCGGGCGAGTACGGGAGCTCGGATTAGGGCTGTCCTCAATGCATCGAATGCTACGCTCTGCTCCTCTCCCCAGTGCCACGGCGCATTTTTCTCCAAAAGCCCCACTAGGGGGATCTTGTGGGTCGAAATGTCGCCTAAGAAGCGAGCGTACCAACCGATCATTCCGAGGAATCGACGGAGCTGTTTGAGGGTTTGGGGTGCGGGGTAATTGAGGATCGGGGTAATCTTGTCGGGGTCAGTCTTGAGTCCGTCTTGGTTAATTACGTAACCCAGGTACTTCATCTCCGGGCAGAAAAACGAGCTCTTCTCTCGGTTTATTTCCAGCCCGGCCTCTCCAAGAGCTGTAAGCACCAGGGTCAAGTATCGAAAGTGTTCGTCCACTGTCTCGGTCGCGATAATCACGTCGTCCAGGTAGGCGAACACATGCGGCTCCCATTCGGGTCGTATCAGTCGCTGGAAGGTCGCGGGGGCGTTAGCCAGTCCGAAGGGCATCCGAGTGAATTGAAACAGTCCCCTTCCAGGGACGGCGAAGGCGGTGATGGGTCTACTTTTCGGGTCTAACGGGACTTGAAAGTAGGCCTGGCTCAGGTCTAATTTTGAAATGTGTCGGGCCCGTCGAAGTCCGTCAAGTATTCGGTCCAAATTGGGGAGAGGGTATGCATCCTTCCGCGTGACCTTGTTGACGTCCCGGTAGTCGATGCAGAAACGGTGCTTGCCGTTGGGCTTCGGGACTATCACGGGGTTGCTGAGCCAGCCACTGTCGGAGGGTTCGATTATTTTTTCGCTGATCATTTTATCGACTTCAGCTTGGGCAATTTTTAAGAGGAAGGGGGAGATGGTTCGGGGCCGTTGGCGGATCGGGGAATGGCCATTTACGTCGATGGCATGGTGGACAAGGGGGGTGCAACTCAAAGCTCCGGCGGTAGGGGGTTTTACCACACGGTCCAATAATAATTTCAGCCGGTTCTCCGTGTCGGGGGTGACTTCTACCAGGCCAGCGAATTCGGGGTAAAGTCGAACGGAAGGGGGGAAGGGGCCGGTCTGGGTAAATTTCCGGGGAGGTCCCGTGGGGGTACGCCACGTGTCGTACAGGTGGTCTATTTGCAAACCCAGGAGTTTGCAAAAGTCCCTCCCTAGAATCGCGTCGTATCCCAGGGATGCTACGCGCAATTCTAAGGGCCAGATTTTCCCCTCGATCTTGAATGCGAGTCGGGTATCTCCCACCAAGGGGACGATCGCGTCATTCGCGACGCGCACCCCCCCCTCGACGGTTCTTATTTTCGCCCCCAGTGACTCAGCCAGTGCGAACGGGGGAGGCCTTGTCTACCGACCTCCCCCCGAGAGGTTTCCCTCTCGGGCGTGGCGGCACCTCGGACACGAATTGACGTCGTGTCCGGCTAACCCGCAAACTCGGCAAAAATTTCCGGGAGGTCGGGGGCACTCGCGGTACACGTGTCCCTGCTGCCTACAATTGTAGCAGCGGACCGTGGCGGAGGTGCGTCGAGGGGGGATGGACTGACCTTGAGGGTTGGGGACGGCCGGGGGGTGGTCAATGCGGACGGCCATCAGGGGTTGGAGTGGCGCTCGGAGGGGCGGTTCGGACGTGTCAGGGTAGACAGGGCCAGGCGCGGATCGAACGGGGTCTATCGGTCGCGCGGGGGCGGGAGGAGCAGGGTCTACCGCTGCGACGTTCGCCCCATGGGATTTCCCGCGAGGAACGAACGCAGCGGAGGGAAGGACGGACTGGGCGGGGGTCAAGGGAGGGCGGTACATGCGTCTGCGCTCCTGGATATCTTCCGCGCTCCGACACTGCAATTGCAAATCCAGGAAGTTAAGGATGTCTGGTCTACGAAGGTGTATCGACAAATCGGGGTGCAGGTTATTGAAACACAGGTCTAACTGGGCTTCTAGTGGGAGGGGAGGGCTAAGGAGGTTGAAGTAGGTCCGCATTTTGGTGATGTACTCACCACTGGGCTCTCCGGGACCTTGGGTACGGAGTTCGACCTCGCGACGCAGCCTATCCTGTAGGTCGCGATGGCCGAAACGGGCGCGGAAGTGGTATACGAACTCCTCATGGGTGTTCCAGGCGTCCCGACACACCCGGTACCACATGAGGGCGTCGTTGGTAAAGGACTCGGGGAGTACACGGAGGAGTTCCTCCTCGGTGTACGCTCGGCTTGTACAATACTCGTACAGCCGCTGCAGGTATTCCTCGCCGTCGTCGGTGGGGCGTCCCGCAAATTTGGGTCCAAATCTGCGGAAATGGTCCACTGCAGCGGTGTCTCGAGTGAGGAAGCTAGGGGCGAAGGACTGCGTGGCGGAAGGGAGGCGGAGGGGGGTTCGCGAGGGGGGATGCATGCGGGTACTATTATACTGGGGAATTGTCCGCGGGGGAACCTCAAAAGTGTCCTGGGCAATGGGTTGGGGTCGAGGTCTCGGTGGGGGAGGGGCAAGGGGGACCAGGGGGGCGCTGGCCGGAATATAGGATAGGGGAGGGCGATGGGGGATGCTCGGGGGTGCGAACTCGGGCGCGAAGGTCACAATCGGGGCAGGGGGAGGGATTAGGGGGGGATAGTGGGGTTGGGGGTCATCCGGCTGGGAAAGTAGGTCGTCCGTCTGGTCCAAGGTCAACGGGTCTTGGTATGGTCCGAAAGTCTGGCCGGTGGGCAAGGGCTGCGGGGCGGGAGAGGGTTCACAGCGCGTCGAGTGGGCGGACAACGCATGCGACGCGTCCAGTTCCAGTCGACCTAGGCGCGAACGCAGCGTCTCGTCCACCTCAGGAGTACGCAGCGCGGAGACTAGCGTAACGGGGAGAGCTAGTCCGCGCTCGTCCTCCACGGGGTCCCACTCGACCCTGACCCCTCTGAAACGGCGGTGGATTTCATACCGCCAATATCGGTCGATGAGGTCGTCGGTCGACCCCGCCGTGTTCAGGGCGGCGTGGTCGCACAGTTTGATTAGGTCGACCACGTTAGGTAGGCGGCAGAGATCGCGTTTAATGGCTCTAATCTCCCGTAGGAGCTCGGGGTCTGTGGCCGCGGGGGGAGGGGGGGGGGGTGCGATGAGGGTTGGCGGGGGCGTGGAGGATCGGGTCTGTTGGGTGTGTGGCCCGGCCATTGTAAGGCTAGGGGTCGTGGTCGTAACTCCCCCAGCGGTGGTAATGAGACTGGCCGTGACCGGGTGCTCCATGTTCGAAAGAGAAAAAAAAAACCTTTTTTTTTTTTTTCCCTCAGGAATTTTTCCTTCTATATTTTTTTTTTTTTTCAAAATTTTCCTTCTTTCCTTTTTCTATTTTTTCCCTTTTCAAAATTTTCCTTCTTTCCGTTTTCTATTTTTTTTTCCTCAGGAATTTTTCCTTCTATATTTTTTTTTTTTTTCAAAATTTTCCTTCTTTCCTTTTTCTTCTATTGTACTTAAAGCGCTATTCGTCCAGGTGAACGAGACACACAAAAAAAACTGGGGGGAGAGTTCGAATTAACCGGGGGGGCGAAGTGACGGGGTAACACGGAAAGAGGCTCGAACGTGGACAAGGAAAGAAGAAGAAAAAAAACTAAGGAGGTACAGCAATACTCTACGCGAGTCTCTGACTTTCGGGCTCGTAGGCGAGGGTGAGGGGTAGGCAGAAGGGGCTACCTAATTGCCAACACGGGCTCGGCGAGCGTCGGTCTCCGTCGTAGCGCGGCTTGGGAAAACAACGGCTCGGGTTACGCCAAGGGGGAGAGGGGGGGGGAGGGAACGGGATGCTCAGTGCCGAGGCAAGCACTATTGTTCAGCCTTCGGGGGGGGAAGGGAATGGGATTCGCGTTCGGGGAAGGATTTCTTAATGCTAGTGAGACTATCCTTAATACTAACTTAAGACTACTTAATACTAAATTCGGGTTTCTTTAAATCTATCTTATTTATTACGTATACGGTGGCGAGCGGCGGGACCTGAGCTAGGCTGGGGGCGAGCCGTAACGTACCACGTTACAATATATATACACCCTTCGCAGAGGTGGACACTCCGACAATTCAGAGAAAAACAGAGAAGTACGAACTTATCTCTTATATTGGGAATGACGTAGCCGAGCTGGTGCTCGGCGTATCCTCGAATGATCGAATTCGCTCTGAGGGAAGGCACGGTAGGGGAATATGGATTAACTGAAGCGTTCGCAGTGGTCACTTTGAACATTACGGGAGTCTATTATAACCGAGATTGTAAACAAAAACACGTTAAAATATTTTTTTTCGTTTAAATTTAAATAAATTAAATAAAAATTAGACACCAAAGTTGTTGTGTAGTGAATTGTAAAAATACAAGCAGAAAAAGTAAGTGCGAATTCTATAATTTTCCTACCGCTAAATGGAAAATGAATCAACGGAATCAGTGGATAGCTGCGGTTAAAAGGCTCAAGTAAGTAGTACCATAACCTTATTGTTATAAAAAAAAAAAAGTCGGAGTGTTATAAATTTTTGTAAAATTGTTAAGTTTAGCAAACGTAAATTTTTTTTTTTTTCAATTCTGTAATGAAGAAGGAAAAATTAAATTTATAAGTAATTAAATTGTTATATTATAGAAATTTAATGATTAAAAGAAGAATAAAAGTTATCACAGAGTGAAAAAATTTTGATTTTGCAAACAGTTTAATTAATACTATGCTAAAACTATGAAAAATATTTATTTATAGCGTTGATGGATCAGCGTGAGTTCCCAAGCCATATGATTGTATTTGTAGTGACCATCTTATTGGGGGTAAAAAATCAGAGGAGGAGTTGAATCCTAGCTACATTCCAACAATATTTCCTTCAATTTCCAAGTCTCCAAAAGTTAATGAATCTTCGGTCATAAACAGATAAAAATTATTTGGTAAAACTAAGCCAATGTTAATAAGGTTAAGAAATTATAATAATTTCATAATTTCAGATACAAGCGTTTAATAAACCGGCAGATAAAAAAATCAGCTCCAAAATCAAGTTCTGAACTCACATGGAAGTGATAAATGAATATGAGAACCCTCCGATTGTGTCTATAAAAGTTGATCAAGAGTGTCAAGTTGATTTTTATTCAAACTCTGATGTCAATTCTCAAACGTTTACTTGCAATCGTTATGTCATAAATGATTTTTGTCATTCTGAAACTCAGACAGAAATAATTGAAGATACTAGGCCCATAAAAATTCATGCTAATAATAAAAAATTTGTTCGCAAAGAATGTGGTACTGATAAAAAAAACGTTTGCTGATAAGGAAAGTCAAGTGGATAATAAAATCTTCAGAGGATTCGCATCGGTGACAAAAGATCAAGAAATCATCGATCTGTCCATTGTATCATTCCAAAATTTTGATTTCTTATTGAGCAGACTATGTACACCTACGACACGAAAATACATTGTATCAAAAAAAGACCGACTATTAATTTTTTGAATGAAAATTAAAACTGGATTAACATTTTCGGCACTTGGTTTGTTATTTAGTGTTCACAGAACAACAATTTCAACAATTTTTTATGAAATCCTACAACATCTTGCTAGTGCGACAAGAAATTTAGTATTTTAGCCAGATATCGACGCAGTTCAAGAAACTATGCCTAATTGTTTTCTACCTGATTATAATAACACCCGAGTCATAATTAATTGCACTGAATTTCGATTCGATATTACTACAAGTGTCGACAACCGTGTTCTTACTTACTCACAATACAAAAAGAATTTCACGGCCAAAGTTCTTATTGGTATAACACCTGGAGGATTTATATCCTTGAGATCTGACGTAGCTGGAGGACGAAAATCTGATTCCCAGCTTACAATAGAGTCAGGGTTGTTGGATTTATTGGAGGATGGTGACATAGTTTTAGCTGATAAAGGTTATCCAGATATCAAAACAGTGATTGACACAAGTGGCAAGAAAGTGCAAATGATAATGCCGCCTTTTCTAGAGAAGAAAATGAATTTTCAAGTGAAGAAACTCAACAGACATACAGTGTTGCAAGAGTTAGGATTCACGTTGAATGAATTATGCAGCGGTTAAGGACTTATCAAATATTGCATAACATTCCTTAACATTTGTTCCATTGCATTGATGATATTTTGCACATTTGTTGTGTTTTGGTAAATTTACAGCCTCTAATTATTTCTGATAAAAAAGATCCTGAAAATGAGGGATAAGAATATTTTATGACTCATAAATTTGGTCAGTGAGTACTTGTAAAAATAAACATTTATATTTGTAAGTAATTGTACATTTATTTTCAGCTATTAATTAGGTTAATAATTAAGATTTTTGTAAAACATGTAACGAATAATAAAATTCTTTTAAATTGATAGTATTGTAACAGACAATAACACTCTTTACTAACTTAATAAATATGAATTTTTCAGTAGCTACTTATTAAACTAATTACTTAACTTTTAACTGATTATTATTTGCTTATTTGTTAAAATCACAACAATTCTTGCTTTTATGCTGTTATAAGTTATAGAAAATAAATTACTGAATTAAAATATTTGTAAGATCACTTCCAGTAAAGCTTCGTTTTTGCATTGAATTTTCATCTTCTTTATTACTACTATCTAAATTGTCAGTATTTTCATCGTTGTTACCAGTTTTTTCTTTATTATTGCCATTAGTTGCTACTGTTGCAAACAAAGCTGGCAAATAATGCTCGAAATAGAATTTCTTGCTCTTCAAAATTACACTTTTCAAAAATTCTCCGTCTCTGTGGACTTCTATTGAACAACAGCCATCTTCAACTGGTGAAAAAACAAAGAGATCACAAACACGCATGCCAGTGACGTACATACATTTGTACTTGAACTTGACTGTAATAAACATCAGACTTGATCAGCATCATTCATAACTGGTTTATTTTCACAGACAATAGGACATTTAAACTCAAAAATTTTAGAAACACAACCGTCATCAATGACAACTCCATCAAGACTTGCACAAAGCCAAGGCTGATATTTACTGACAATTACACCAACCCGTTTAACAGTACAGTTGTAAAGTTGTTCATATTTGTCTTTAGCAGAAGATTCCATTTTTAATCCGTATCTAGTAGAGCTGCTGTCAATCGTAGATGGATGTAGCATGTCTGAAACCAAAGTTTCAACTGGTTTCCTGCTTAGAACTTTTATATGATGTACATTTGAACTTGCAGAAATTCTTAAGCGTCTAGCTTGAAACCAATTATTACAAGAAGACTGTTTAACAGTTTTACAAAACAGTTGAATGATTCTATCTTCCGATAATTGCACGTTATTGATATAAAACTCCTGGAGATTCGGATCCAGATTATACTGACTTTCATATGAAGAATATTCCTCACAAAAAATTTAAAAAATTTCTACACACGCAGCACATTCTTCTTTCTCCAAATTCAGTTCTACTTGCGCCAACAGAACGTTAATCACATTTCTTCCTGTATGTTTATTATCTCTTGCAAACTGTGCTTCTATAATTCGTTTTAAAGGTGAATCAACTTTCAAATCAGTTATTAAAACATTCTGTGGCTCATGTAATTGACCGTATATATGCGGCATCATTTTTTTGAAGTATTCTCCTTTAGAATATTTGTGTTTAGCAAATTGACGAGCGCCCGGCTTACCCCACTGCTGCTCGTGACTCGTTTTTGAAGCGCTTTCTTCATTATTAATAAAATAAATTAACGCAGCACCATGTTTACAGTTGCCACTCTTATTATATACACAATTACAGTGAACATTTGTAACGTAACGTGCAGAGTTTATCTAAAATTAAAATAGAAAAATCTATTAATTATATAATACTTAAACATTATTTAAAGTAACGAAATAAATTATCTAGATGTGCATTGCGTCTAAAGAAGTAACATAAGGTGTAGCGTGGACTGATGTTTGCCGAATAATGCGAGATTTTATCAAAAAACTTTGCAAATTTCGTCGATGTTCCTCGACTTCTCTTACATGTCCAGCATCAACAAGTTTTTTGCCTTTGGTGATTGTCTCTAGCCGAAATTCTATTTGATGGGTAATGGACTGAAATCCTGTCTTTATAATAATATCCATGTCTTTCGTTCGGCTATAAATAATATAAAAATAAGTGAATCAACCTTATAAATGTTAACTGCATGTCTTTATTTTTTTTATGATTATACTTACTTGTATTTTTGGTACGTTGAGATAAATTATAAAATGTCAATAACTATTCGATTCTCACATTTTTTTTGATGACTTGTTTATTATTGTTGATAATATTTTTTTAATGAACTTTTTCTTTGACTAATTGGCAAACATATAAAAACATACACTAATAGCCTCAGCCTAGTTCATATTTAGCCTGGCGCTGCAGTCACACTCGGAGCGAATACGTCGGACAACCGTTCTTTGGTTCGTAAACTTGGAGTTCGTCCTCTCAATGCGAGGAGAAATGATCCACTCGACTACCGGTGCTCGGACGGATATAACGCTAGTGAATCGGGGGGTCGCTCAGTCACTCTATGCGAAAACGGGCGCGAGGCACAGTAATATTTTTTCGGCTCAATTTGGGAAAACACGCAAAAATCGTCACTTATGAAGAATAAATCACTCTTTACTGTGCGCTTGCTGCAGCTAAATTAACGAAATTTTTCTTCATAATGCTCAAAAGGCTCGAAAGCACACGTGGAACAACAATACAGGCGGTTGGGAGCAATAGGGGGGTCTATTGTGCCGTCCCTTTTCACCGTTATGTTTTGCCGCAGGTAGTCGTTTCGGAGCAAGTTTTGACGCGCTTGGCGGCGACCTCTATTTCCTACGGAAAAAAAAATTGTTCTCGCACGGGACCTTTTTTTTCTTATTCTAAAGGGTTTAAACTATTTTTTAAGCCAATAAAAAAAAATCGATTTTTCAAATAATATACAGTGGCCTTACCCTTTAATACTGAACACACGCAATAGAAAAATATCATACTTGCGATAGTTCACACCCTTACTTCACCGGTAGTACTTAACTGTATTCAACGACGACAATATATTGATGACAGGCCGGCGCACAAATTCTTGTCGTCTCGGTGAGACTCCACAGACGACTGGGGCGAAACGCGGACGACTTAACGGAGTTAACGGACGACCGGGTCAATACACAAGACGCGACATTACCGATTTTCCAACGCGTAAGCACGAATCGTATATTACAGTTTAATGTAGTGATCGATTTTTGTTTTTACGTTTTTCGGAAGAAACACATTTTTTGTTATTTCCCCTTAGTTTTTAGACCAAAATTTTGAATATCATCAAAGTTATCGACGGGCATAGCTGATGAATTAAAGTAAGTATCGTTCGGATAACGTCTATACAATGATAAACTCTTTGAATTTTTTATATCAGATGACTACGGAAGGCTGTATGCTTCTTCGAAACAGCTCAGCATTCTCTTTCGAGGACTCCACCTTGGCATTTAAAATTATAAATAAATGAACGCAAAATTACGTCAGTACATGTTTTTTGCATACTTTAAAATACTAACATGACCATGTAGAAATTACAGAACGATCGCATATTGTTTTTTTTTAATTAAAAAAATTCACAATAGTATTCACAATAATCAACGGAAATTCATGGAGAAAATATAAATGGTACTTTCTACCGTTCATTCTTAATGAAATTCCACCGGCAATCAGTGAAAAATCTTAAGTTGTACGTTTTGATTAAACTAGTACGATGATAAATAAAATTGAAATGGTAGTTTTCCGATTCGTTATTCATGGAAGACCAATTCTGAATGACTGAAAAAATTAAACTGGCATTTTCTCCCATTTAGTATCAATGGACGAAATGGTCCTTTGGCAAAGTTTTGCATCGAGCGTGGGTTTTAATGGCATCGAGTGTTAATTGCGAGGACGAGGGTTGAGCGTAAATTGTTTTATTCAACGATCAAATTGTATTTGTACCAAAGGTTTACAAAAATAGCAGTGTGGCATGTATATGTATACATAATGATTATGTATATATACATGTTCATTATGTTTTCTCTGTGGTGCCCTTGTACTGCATTGCGCTGAGATTGCGGTGAAGCGATTCGATATGACATCAATCTCTGTAACAGAATGAAAAAAAAATCATCACAACTGAGATAAATGGTAAATTGCGCGTGGTTCCGAAAATTAATCGTTATCGTACATTAGTCACACTTAAACTGTACTCATAATTATTCCAGTTACGATAAAGTTTACTGTAATGCCGTCCTCGTGTCAACATAGATTGCGGAAATGTTGCACCGATCACACACGCCAACTCGATCGGTTATTTTGGAGTAAAGCCATCTCGGTTCGCGTGCCACGGTGTTCGCAAAATTCGTTCATCGTTTTTGCTACGGCACAAATATCGATAAAACCGTTTTCTTTTTTATTAATGTATAATTTTGATGAAAATTATACATTTCAGGGTATAAATATTATTGTAACCTCAACATTCGATCAGTAGTATCTTTGTAAAATAGTAGTCTCATTTCCGTACAACTTTCACTCGGTATGTTAAAAGTACGTCTGATCAGCCACGGCCGTAACTACCTCGGCGTACACCGAAATGTACTCTCGTCTCGAAGAAACGCTGTACTGTTAATTATTTCCTAAGACTACCTAAAAAGTACACCGATTAGATCGATCTTCAATTTATCGGTAAGTGATCTTTGAGTGATCTTTGAGTGATCTTTAAGTGATCTTTAAGTGATCTTTAATCGATCTTTAATTCATCTTTAATCGATCTTTAATAGATCGCTAATCGATCTTTACGCTATCATCAATCGATTGTCAAACAATTTTCATTTAACCTTCAATCGATCAATCTTCAATCTCGATCGGCGTTCAATCTCGATCAACGCTCAATCTCAATCCACCTTCAATCTGGATCGACTTTTAATCGATATTTAATCGATGGATCGATGAAATTGGTCAAATTTGTTGAAATTTTTGGTAATCCGATCCAGGTCAAGTGACTGATACGTCAGAAGCTGGAATTACTTCACGCGATTATTATTCTTACGGCAGATCTTGACGACACGCTCCAACGTCGTCCGGTCGAGTTCCCAGTACACATGGTGCACCAACGATGTTCGCGGGTCCGAACGCTGCGATTTTGTTATCGCCGAGCTTGAGTTTTTCTTCAGGCATTTTTTCACTTTCGATAATATGTATTTCGGTAACTTCCACACTCGGCAATATTTCCACGATTACGCTTTTTCCAGTCGTGTCGATGGCGACAAGTGCGACCAGCAATATTCCCATCGCAATTAAAAAATTCAAATGTTTCACGAACATTTTAATTATTAAAATAAAATTTTCCAGTTTTATAATCTTTGATGGAAACTGTTTATAGCTAGCTAGAGAGCTATAGTCTTTGATAGAAATTAATTTCGATTTAAGTAGTTTTTTTTTATTATTCTTATTAGATACAAATTTACGCTATTTATGAGCTGTCGCGATACCTTCACCTTCCCGAGACTGACAAGAGTCTGCTCCCTTTTCCTGAAATCTGTTTTATTTATACTTCCATTCAAGTGCGCACTTGTTACATAAGAGCGTCGTCATCCTTGTTTACCATATAATGATACACGGATAAAAGAGTGTAGATTGCACATAAGTGGGCCAGTAAGTTATTCCCTTATACAACTCGCTGGACTAGAAATCGAGTGCAACCTCTTAAAATTACTTGTTCGTCTACTCGGTACCTTCCTGACAAAATTAATTCATAATTGTCCAGGCACATTGAATTTAATACAATTTTATTTAGTCAGGTCTAGTCTGGTCTCGCCTTATTTTATTCTATTTGAAATCGAGTATTTCGTTGTATCGGTACCCCGCATGCTTCGACGATAGTTAATGCCGAAGAATCAGGCATGAAACCTTCGTCTTATGCTGGCGCCGAAGGTCCAACTGGACTTCCGTAGTGCGATGCAATGTACCCCTCAGAGTCCATTCCGAATTAAGATGCGCCCCGTGAATTCGGTACGTTGGTGGCCGAGCACCTTATCCCACGCTATCATAACTGACTCCATGAAGGGAATGCAACAGTCGACGACCACCCGGAGTTGGCCGAAGCGATATTCCTAAGCGCTGTCGCGAATTCATCACCAACGCACAGGTCACATATCCGGTCTACTTTCTTCGCATTAACCAGCGATGGACAAAAGTCTCGCCGATCGAAGTCGACGCGAGGAACCACATGCCGAATGCTCTCGGGAAAGAACACGCCGAGCATCCTTCAGGATGACCTCCGCTAAGACTCTGAACCGGGCCTTCCTCATCGACGGTCTACGTGTGTCAACCGCAACCCTGCTTGCTCTCTCCGAAGAGATTAACGACGCTTGCGTCATATATTAATGTGGTACACCAGGCCAAGGAATTATTGTGCAGTGGCTAATAAGTTTCGCCTACATCAACCATTTAACGGTAAAGAGGTTCCATGGGCACACTGAGGTCGATGTTTTGACGACACCCTCCGTTGTAGTCTCTGCGCGGATCTCCGGAGTCTTCGTTCTCCACCTTCCTTCAAGTTTCACCGGTGTTCACTATGGTCCTATCGTTCCTCTTATTTCCGTGTTCTTGGCTGTAGGTGGGTTTTAATTGTTTGCCATAAACACGGTTACTGCACTCTCATGCATCTTTCGCTCACCGGGATGGTCGTTGCCCTTAGAACCACGCGCGACGACCCCGGAAGTGCCATCGCTCGACGCTCAGTCAATGTTTTGCATCCATCTTGAGCGTTCCCTTTGTCAATCCGATCGCAATACCGGACGGTCTTTCGGACTGCCGATGTTAAAATTAAAAATTTCAACCAGTCACCGGACATTTGAGAAAATTTATTTTTTAACATTTGTTATATAAGACAGTTTGTATAAATTATTATTGCTGTTTTTTTCAAGGCGTGCGGCAAAGGATTATCCGAAATCGCGAGTGAAGTCGTAGTTCCACGAGACTAGCGGGTTCCCAACTGTCGACAGTTATTTCGATCTTGTCCATATATATACGCGTCGCCGGCTCTCACATCGTTGCGGTAGCAATTCTGCACCACCACGATCAAAACTGGTCAGCGAAAATTTCGACGCAGTTTGTATATCAGTGCCGCAACATCATTTCTATAACGCAAAATTGTTTTATTGTACGTTACACAGTCCTTAAGGAATTCTTTATTTTACTTTCTCGATATGTCTGCCTGGTCATTGACTCGTTCTACTTGTACACCTTTACTCGATTTCGACCCATTCAATTTAGACCATTACCAATTTTGTGGCCAACCTTTCTTCAACTGATTTATTTTCGGTTAGTTTCTGGTCTGTCAGAGATTAAAACTACTTGTGAATTTTTAATGTTTGCACCGATTCCCGAGATTTTCCATTGTCGTATTTCTCGTCGCTCCTGGTACGGACTACGACTATGCTGAACGTTGTCCCTTCTCTATATGGTAATTTCTCGGGCTCATAATCGCTTCCGCTATCCTCATCGCTGTACTGTTTGTTTTTTAAATTCTCATCGTTATCGTCTATAACGAGCCTAATAGTAATTTCGATTTTATGAATATCGAGTCCCGTCGATTTTTCCACCGTCACCCCACAGATTCATTCATTGAGGGATGAACAACGAGCAATTTAACACCACCATTAAAATTGTCAATATTTTGCCGAGTATATTTCTGGGTTTACTGGATTTGTGTATGCGTGTGCGTGACGAAGAGACTGAGCGTTGTGTGTATGAAGCGTGTGTCATCGACATTAGAAAACGTGTCGAGTTTCAAGTGAGCGTCTCCAAAAAAAAAACTCTCAAGCGTAATCGTTTCAGGACCCGTGGATTTATAAGGTAGTTTATTCGCGAGCGGGGCTGTTTCGGTTTAAGATTCATCGGAAGAAAAAGTGACCAGTGTGTGATCGTTAGAGACAAAGATTGTATGGAGTAAGCGTTGGTAAGAGCGAGATGAATGTAGAAAAAAACGAGAGCGAATGAGTGTGTGCTGGCGTGAGTGATACTGAAAAAAGTTAGTCTTAGGAGAAACTGCGAGGCGGAAAGGTCGAAGAGCATCCTGACTCAATTGTGCTGTATTATCCGAATTACTAGCTATTAACTTTGTTCCAATAAACTTATACATATTATACGCCACACCCAGAATGTCCTCAAACATGAATTCATGATTCCACATTAGACTGCGTCAAAAGAAGTTTTTTTTTTTCGATTAAACGTATGTAAAAAGTTTCTTCGGTATAAAAAAAAAATTCTCCTAAATTTTGAGCTCAATATCTCAAAAATTGAGCTGGCGCATAGGGGGGTTCCCTTTCCCGTTTAAAATACATAGGAAATTTTTTTTTTTTTTTGGTTTTAAAATATCTACATGCATACAATTGTTAAAAATGTTTGCTTCTCACTATCTTATAGGAAATTTAATTCTCTACAAATTGCTTTCCGGGTTTTTTTTTTAAACTCAACCGCAACGAAGTTACAGGGCGCTGAATAGAAGGCAAAAAATCAATTAATGATTTAAGAATCGAAAACAATTTATTATATTAATTTATCAATAAATTAACTTAAAATTCTTAATTATCCAACAAAATCTGTCAATTCAACACTATTGTACCAAAAAAAAAAAAAAATCAAATATTACAGTCGATAAAGTTGCTTTTCTTTATTGTTTAGTAGCTAATGCCATCTAGCAGGTGAAAATGGCACTTTTTGATTACATTACATTTTTTTACAACTTTTTTTTAGATCCATCATCCTCGCCACGATTACAAAGAATTATTAGATTTATCGTGTATCTTTTTGGGAGGTGTTTCTCCTGATGGGATAAAATTTAAAGCACCTGGAGCCGCGCACCATGCAAGGTGGCTTGCCAAAGCCATATTGCTTTGAAGGGCAGTTGCTTTAGTTGAAGAATTTAATCAGTTTAGTACTAAAGATGAAGAACAAAAACAGTTTTTATGGAAAGTTGTACAGAATCATCGCAAATTGTACCCTACGTGCAATAAACAAAATTACATGAGTCAAACTAGTCAACAATAAATCAAAAAATTGTATATATAATAACTTAAATTAATTAAATGAACTAAAATTCATATTATGTTAAATAGACAGATTTTGTTGGATAATTAAGAATTTTGAGTTAATTTATTGATAAATTAATATAATAAATTGTTTTCGATTCTTAAATCATTAATTGATTTTTTGCCTTCTATTCAGCGCCCTGTAACTTCGTTGCGGTTGAGTTTAAAAAAAAAACCCGGAAAGCAATTTGTAGAGAATTAAATTTCCTATAAGATAGTGAGAAGCAAACATTTTTAACAATTTTATGCATGTAGATATTTTAAAACCAAAAAAAAAAAAATCCTATGTATTTTAAACGGGAAAGGGAACCCCCCTATGCGCCAGCTCAATTTTTGAGATATTGAGCTCAAAATTTAGGAGAATTTTTTTTTTATACGGAAGAAACTTTTTACATACGTTTAATCGAGAAAAAAAAAAAAAAAAAAAACTTCTTTTGACGCAGTCTATTCCACATATTTAACACAATTTCTTATTTAAAATTAAGAAATTAAAAGATTTACAACCGCAGCTAATTTGTATCGGAATTCGCGGATATGACAAAGTCACGATTCTTTCTCTGTTAAAGCGAACTTTTCCATATACACTCTCCGTCTAGTTACACTCGTTGCATAAGAAAAAACATTCTCCGGATTTAAGTTTTTGCCCCAATTAAACGACGCGTTAGCACGCGATCGACAATATCTACTCAAAGAGATTTTCCACAAGGACAATTAGTATATGAGATGCACATCTAAATGACGAGCACGGGCCCCGCAAATATGCCCCTCACTTCTGTGTCCGTCTCAACCAGCTTGAGGGGCACGCCTAGTGTTAAGTTAAAAAAAAAATCGCTCTTTTATTCGTGTCTCGATAAATAACACCTTTAAAAATAACATATTGAAATTTCAATTTGATATGTCAAATAGTTTCTGAGTTATAGCCATGATTAAAAATGAACCGCTCGGCAGCTAGAAAGTTTCATTAGCTACGGGACGGACGTGAGGTATTGTTCGGAGTCTACCGTCCCTTCCAACCCTTGTAACATGATTCCGGTTTCTATGGTTTGCTTTCAGGTATACACATATATATCATTATAGAGATTTCTAGAAATTTGAACAAATTTTTGGCTCACCGCCACGTAAAGTATTTTCGGAGCCGGACACATTTAGTCTCATTGTGACCGTTGTATCGATAAAAACTATTGAATCGTCGAATGATTTTGCGACTGCAATATTCAATTCAATTTTGATGATATTCAATGGGAGTAATGGGAGTGATAGTTGGATCTGCAGCAGGCTGGTATGCGGCTCTTATGGACGAGACGAGACTACGAACCGTTGATCATGGCAAAGGGCTTTTTCGAAAAAGGGTCGGTCGTCTCGAAGAAGAGCTTCTTCGGCTGAAGAAGCTCCTTTTCGAAGAATAGGGAAGGTGAAGTATATGGGCCTGGAGTAGCAGATTAGCTGTCAGTAATCCAGTGACTGTAATCCATTTGTAACAGAGAAACGATCTTATTATCTTTAAACGCTTTTTTCTCGAAACAGCATTTTCCGAATTTGCTGCATTGACTACGCACAGACGAATGATCCGATTACTGCCGATTTTTTTTTTCGATATGTCCTTCAAATAGTTTTCCATACAATGACCCATCAACTTTCCGATCTAATAAAGAATCAAATTTTAGCGGGCCAAAACCTACCAAGATTTTGGGTGATATTCGACTTTTTTCTTAAACGCTGTCATATCGTCAACTTTTTTTTATTGTACCTCATTGCACGGGCGATATCATTTAGTCTAACGACTATTGTTTTTTATTTTTTCATCGACGGAGAAGACCGGTATCTCTGCAACGATTGAAGGACCTTTTTTCGTGCCGTCGGAGATCGTCTATGACTTTGAGAATATTAAATTTTTTTTTTAAATTTCATTGTATATTTTTAAAACGTGCGTTGAGTGTACTGTAAAAAATTTTGAAAAATTAATAAAATAGATTTTTTAATAAAAGTTCCCAAAAATCCCTTTTTTTTAGGCCGTCACACTAAGTGTGCCCTTTAACAGTTTTCCAATATCGTGAAAAAAAAATGTACGACCACAGATGCGTACAACTTGCGGATGATTGGTTAATGACTTAAACTATTTGGTTGTGAAACCCCGAGCGTTAATTATCGGCCACTTAAAGTTGTACTTTATTTTTCCTGTTAAGTGTCGCAGGAAGCTTGCAATAACGATGATTCGAGTACCGGGGTGTCCGATCGATTATTGACTCATACTACTTGCATTTTGTATCTCGAATTGCACACAGGTTCAATCACACTCGTTCCTTTTTTCACCTCATATTTTTGATGATTCATCGCAATTTTTCTTATCGGTCGTCACAGAATTGTGTCGATTACCGTAAATTTTATTCGTAGAGTGTCCGACCATTTCCCGACTCAAACTACTTGCAACACTATTCGACTTTTCTCATTCGTTCCAAATGCTTTATGGGTAATTTTTTAAATTTGCTTCTTTGACTTTAGCCTATATTAATTCCGTGTTCTGTGAGTATCTGACCTGATTACCGACTGAAAATACTACGACGATAGGTTTCGGCTCACAGGGCTTGGCGACATTGTCCTTTGGCGTCGACCTTCATTCCCCCCGCGCAAGGACCATCAACGATGTTGTACGGTACGACTGGTATGTAAGTCGCGTTTTCTTTCTTCGCCCTCTCTCCCAGTTTTTCCGTATTTCTCTCCGTCGTCGTTTTTTGCCTCTCTTTGAATTCTTCCTCGCTCAGAAGTCCCTCGATATTGATGTAAGCCTCCATTTCCGCAATCGTCCCATTCGCCTCGACGATCTGCGGATTTTCTATCACGACTTTGAGCGTTTCGATCGCTTTGGGAATCACCGATTCTTCGACTGTGCGATTCGCGGACGCGTCGATCGCGTAGGACACGATGAGCGGCGTCATCGCAATTAATAACGTTAGAGATTCACCCAGCATTCTCAAGTTGGAAGAAAAATTATGACAATTTTTCTTATTTTCACATATGTCTTTATAATTTTTTTTATTATACCGTTATATTATATTTTTTATTTATCTTTACGATCGTCGAGACCTCCGTGTGTAGTTCCTCAATATATTGGGTGGTTTGATTTTTTTTTTTTTTCGCCTTTCAGTGTCTATTATTTATTGCGAATTATTGAATCACGTTTTTCTTTTTTTCGGAGATGATTTTTCCAGAGTCACAAAACGATTGAGAAAAGGGTATGAAACCGCGGAGAGCTCGCCCACTTGAGACACCGATGAGCTCTCATCTGTCTACATTTCGCGAAATCTTTTCCATATATACCGTCTTCATACCCGTTGCGTAAGCCAACAATTTCGTTCCGATCGAAGCAGCTTCGAGGAAAAATCACACTCCGAGCATCTGACACTTGTGGCGCGCCAATTGTCAAATTATCAGAGTGACGTACAAAACGTTATTACGTAATTTTTTTAAATCCATCTCGCGACCAGAGCATTAAAATTTTGTGACAATTATATCGATCGCGATCGTTTGATGTTGAAGGAAAAAAAAAAAAAAAAAAAAAAAAAAAGATTATCAAATTTAGTAAAAATATTTTGATATTCGTTCTTACATGTGTTGACGACACGTTCCATTGGGGTCCCTCTGGAGACCTTGTGGACACGGGGCGTCAACGATGTTGGTCGCGTTCGAACCCTTATCGTCGTAATAGTCGTCGTTCTCCTCCTCTTCTTCGTCTTCTTCGTCGTCACCGCTCTGCGCTCTTCCGGTCTTCGTTTTGATCGTACTTTTGGCTCTTGCTTCGCCGTTCCTGACCCTCGACGATTTTTCGGTATTCAGTGTCGTACCGGTTGCTCCACTTCCTGACATTGTTCTATCACCCGGAAGTTCGGTGACCTTGGGACGACTCACGGTGAACGTTGCATTCGCGTCGGTGACCTCGGCGCTCGACGCAATCTTGGCATCAATAGTGCGCGTTCCATTCACCGACTCGACACCGACGCCGTTCCATTTTCCTACCACGAAACTCAACGAATTTAACGCGACGAATACTCCGGTCAACATAAGAAAGGTCAACCGACCAACCGACATTTTCGTTTAATTCTTGTTGTTGTTATTGAATTTCCGAACTTTTTATTTTTCATGGAGAACAGATCAGTCGATGAATCGCGGTGGAGATCGGATTTCCACGAGACCAACGAGATCTCGACTGTCTGGTTTCTGCTGGTACTTTCCAATATATACGCCCGACCGGCACCCGCCTCGTTATTGCGCACGGAATTTCATATCGCGGCGATGCAAGCTGACCGGAGGAAACTGCGCAGTTTGCTAAACGGACGAGTCGAGCCGAGGGTCACGATTGCTCACGCATCGTTGCCATTCCTAACATAAAAAAAAACGATCCATGAAATTCGTTACATTGTATTACATTTTGTTTATTTTTTTTTTCAATAAACAAAAATATCTGAATAGTCAATTAAATTGAAGTTAAATAGTAATCTGTATTTTTAGAATGTTGTAGTCGTTGCCGTGGATATTACAAAAGGCTTTGAGAGTTCAAAGACCATGCAACGATAACCGACACGCGTCTCGGTTTATGAAAAATAAAAAAAAATAATAGAAAGAACGATGCGAGTATTGATACAATGTACTCGGTTATATAAAAGGCTGTCGAGCGTGCAAAGGCATAGCAGTTGCACCTCGCTGGTACATGCGTCGTCGATGAGTAATTGTCCGGTGTTGTGTTGAGGGTCCTTGACGGAAAAACAGCTTCTCAGGTGACTAACTCGAATTACGGTTCCCGGTATCTTCGACTTCAATGAGTGAACGCTCAGTGAATTCAATCATTGAATTTGCCGCATTCGTCGGTGACATTGAAGGAGTCCCCGAGAAACATCCCGATCGACCTTTCCTGTGTCTATCGAGAGAACTATGACAAATCGATAACCTACGATATTGATATCAAAGCTTCTTGAACATTCGAAAGGTCATCATTTATTTTCTAATGAATTTTTTTTTTTTTCGATCATATCTACGATACAGTTGAGCCACATTCGTCCGATAAGATTTTACGCTTGTAATTTTCCAAAGTTCTCGGTGGCGAATCAATATTATTAACCTCTGTAACAGAAAAAAAAAATTTCCATAAAAGAACTACCCAATCATAATCATAAGCATAATCGTAATCGTAATCGTAATCGTTTCCATAGAAGTACCTTCGTGACTAAAGGAACATTGTGAGAAAGTAAAATTGAACTTTTAGATTTGCTATAGAAGCGATATGAAAATTTGTCTGTTTTACTTTGAGTATAAGACAGACCCAAATGACTTATGGAAAGCGATTACTGCGTGGGTTTTTCTACCTTGGATGATGGGTTAGAACTTGACGGCATCGTCCGTTTGAATCTGGCCTAGTTCCAGTCGGGCAAGGTCCTCTGATGTTATCGGTGCCCTGGAGAGCGTGCGGCCGCGAGCAAACAGACACGTCCATAATACCGAACATTATCGAAAATATCGCCATCAGGATTACGAGAGGACTATTATTCCCGAAAAACTTCATTCTTTTTCTTTTTTCTTATAATAACGAAATAACGCTGCGTCGTTGGTTTACCTTTGCGATACTGTCGAGATAATCGATCGGACACGTTGTATTTATACCCAGTCTAACGTTCGAGGCTCGGCACATTAAGATTGGATTTTATTCATTTTCTTTCGGTTCGCTGTAAAAATAAAAGACACGTGCAGGAAACACGAAGAATATCGATGATACAACCCGTCGCCTGGTCGACAACTTTGTCACGGAAATATTCATTAAAGCAACAATAACAAACCATAAATAAGAGTATGATCATTAATTACAAGCGGATTAACGATAATGAAGATATCTCCGAGGCAAATATCGTATGTCGAGGGAAAACAGATTCGGATGATAAAAAATAAGTCTCGCGCACTTCGAAAGAAAATTATGAATGTTTCAGAAGAGTATATTGAGAGTGTCGCTTCTGGTTGAAAATTGAGAATTTTAGAGGGGAAGTGACATTTCACTTAATGACCCCACATTCAATCACAAATTGATATTTTTGAAGAACTATAATTTGCAAATTTTCTCTAGAACTTATCACTAAACCGGCCAGCAACGGAAACTTATGAATTGCGGAACACACGAACGTGCATATGTTCTCGTTGTCGAGTGGGCTTTGATCGTGAACGCTGACAGATCGTTGAAGAAAAATAAAGAAGGAAAGGAAGATAAGAAAACGTAACTCAGGTAGACGATTATGTCGAGAGGCAAGAAGTCGAAGAGAAAGACCGGCGAGCGAAGAAAACGGCAGGAAGCCGAAATGGTCGCCGGAGCGTCGCGCTCGGCGGAGAACGATGGAAGCTCCGTTAAATCGACGAATCAATTGCCAAGCTTTGATCAAAGTAACCTCGACGGTATTCGATATTAGGGCGCTCGTAAGAGTAAAATTACTTCCACGATATTTTGATCCGATCATCAGCGACGACGACGACGACGACGACGACGACGACGACGACGACACTCGAGAACGCTGAGCGCAACGAAACGGCCGAAGTCGACGAAAGATCGGCCTCGATCAATGATCCTAACCTGTCTTCGGGGGATGCGCGGAAGATCCGCGCAGTGGACGCTCCGCGCTCGTCCAATGGCTTGACGATTCTCTTCGCGAACGATGAACTTCAGACTCTCCGAAGCGTTCTGCAAAAAACGGATCTCGTGAGAGCCCGTGGAAAAACAATTTATCAACAAAAAATCGATTCGATACAGTCATAAAAAAAAATACATAAAAAAAAATAGAATGCGCAGCGGACGAGCCGCTCTGACTATCTTATATGTGGGAAAAAAAAAAATTAACGAATGAATAAAAATTTCTTAAAATTCCAAAATTTATTTTGATTAATTTAAGGGCTGAAAAAAAAAATGAAAATAATGCTTACGATCGATCGTTTCGCAGTCTCGGACGCCATTGCTGCTGGGTGCAATAATACTCGGCAGGTCGGACTTGGTGAGGCGTTTGTTGCGCGACGGTTACCCGATAAACTCCCGGTGCGACGGTGACAAGACGACTGCCCTGATGTGGGCGGTGAGAAACAAAGATCTCGAGATGATAAATCTTCTGGTGCGTCACGGCGCCGACATAACCCTTCTCGACGAGAACGACGACAACGTCGCTCTGATCGCCGTCCAATCCTCCTCCTGGGATCAAAACGACTTCCTCGACTTCTGGAACAGCATCGACCGGAAGATCGATCTCGGTCACGCCAACACGAGCGGAAACACTATATTGCACTACGCGAGAGAGAGAAGCTGGGACATTCTCGCTAAAATGATCGGAACGGATGGGGAAGTTGATCGTGGAGTCGAACCCGCTGGAGTCGGAAGCTGCGTCTGCTGCTTTTGCGAGCAGCCGCGGGGCGGCGTCTTCCACCGAACCAGAGAGGTATGTCTAGGAACTTTTTTTTTTATTAAAGAAAAATATTGGACAATGAAGCCTAGTGATAAATATCTGTAATAGTAGTTATGTTTTCCACCACGGTCCACGCGATCGCGGTATACGGTTGACCATCCCCGAATATCTCCGAGTTTGACACTCACTGAGTGTCGCCGAATGTCGCTGAGTGTGTTTGAGTGTCGCCAGGTGTCGCTGAGTGTGTCCGAGTGTCGCCGAATGTCTCTGAGTGTTGCCGAGTGTCAGCGAGTGTGTTTGAGTGTCGCCAGGTGTCGCTGAGTGTGTCCGAGTGTCGCCGAATGTCTCTGAGTGTTGCCGAGCGTCAGCGAGTGTGGCCGAGCGACGCGAGATGTCGCTGAGTGTCCGTTGTAACCCCGATTGTCTCTGAGCACTTCTGCGTGTCTCTGCGTACCTCTGAGTACCTCTGAGTCATTCTAACCTGGATAGACAAGCGTCGCGAAACGTAGCATTTCGCGCGATAATTGCGACACGCGCTACACATGCCGCTAATATTGTCCTAATATTGCAACCTAATTGGCTCCAAGTACCTCTATGTATATACAAGTATCTCTAGAAATGTTTGGTTATCTTTGTAGTAAATATCCCCGAACAGCCGTGTGACTATCGCTCTCCAAGCAGTGTCTAAGTATTATTATTATGTGTATTTGAGAAATTGTCTAATTTGCAAAATATATAAGATTGGAATTAACGACAATAAAATTGAAAAAAAAAACAAGTACAAGAAAAAGACGAATGCCTTTCCGCCGGAAGAAATGGAGTCGACGTTGTGCCATCTAACGGCGCTGTTCGACGAGATCGTGAATCGTTACCGCGAGACTTGGGCCAGCGATCGCAATCTCGGCTATCCCGGCTTTCATGGCAGTCACGGAGACTCGGCCGCGACCATCGAGGACCTCATGAGTCTGAGGCGCGAAGAGATCGCACGGCTCAACACGATTCTGCCGAAGCTCGAGGAATCGTATCTGCAGAAACTTCGTGACTGTTGGTCGTCGCTGGTCTCGAGGATGCGAGTGGTCGCCGGACGGGACAAGGAAAGGTTCGGCGAGTGCGTTACCTCGATACAAGTTCAGCTGCTCACTCACCGAGTGTGCCCGAGGGACGAGAATTTTGGTCGCGACGTTACCGACCGAGCAGGCCCGGCGAACATCGACCAAAATTGTTCGCGAAGAAACAACGATTTCTCCGCGTGAACAAAATATTCGTGTGACGCAGACAAATTTATCATTACATTTTTCATTGTAGTAAAAAAATTTTGTACACATGGATAATTATTCGACGAAATATAAGCTAAAAAAAAACACTCGAATTTTTCCGAGTATTTTTTGTAAACGAGAAAAAAAAAATCTCGGGACACGCATCCACAGTTATTCGTTATAAACTCGGTCGGCGAGGCAGTAACTTCGATAAGATTAATTTTTATTGTGTAAAACGTCAATTTTTTTTTTTTTTTTTTTTTTTTTTTAATCTTAGATACAATAATTGGTTAATTAATGATCAATCAGTAATATATTACAATTATCGCGTTAACGGGCCGGGGCAGGGTAGGGGTATTTCGATTAACGAAATACTATCGTGAAACATTCGAGACACCAAACATTCTTGAGACATTTCTTTTTAACCTTAATGTTCGTTTTGTTCTTTTTTTAAATTATTATTCTTTCCGTATAAAAGTTGCTCACTATAGACGGACAGTGACGAGATAAAAGCGGCACGATTACACACTCGACATTGAACTATGGAATCCTCTTGTTCCTTTATCCTTCATCCTCGAACTTTTATTTTTCTTCGCTTCACCATTCGTATTAATTATAACGGCGTGACTTCGATTATTAGATAAGTTCGAAAATATTCACGTTACGTGGCAATTCCTCGATTTCGCGGCGTTTTTTATGCACGGATTTAAGAATTTATTCTTCGGCCCTGCAATCGAACCAAAAAAAGCGCACACTACACAACCTCGGTCGGTAACCAAGCGGTTTTTCTATTTTTTTTCCGCGGTAATCAATATTTTGGCTGAATGAAAATTGATTTTTTTAAGGCTATTTTATTACAGTTTCATGAAAATGCACTTATCTTTTACTGCAATATTAATAGTCGTCGAGAAAAATGGGGAAAATCGTGTGTTACCGACCGAGTCCGTATAGCGTGCCATTCAAGCATGCATCACACTTTAGTTCCCAACAAACAGTTTTTCTGGTCAGAATTCCGGTAAATCGCGACATAGCGAAGATATTAATGAAAAAGATCAGTTGCATTAATCGTGTGACGATCTTTGATCTTGCATAAAAATAATGCTAAAATGTTACTGATTAATTATTTTGAAAACAAATTAATAAATTTCGAACGAGTTTTGATTGACATGAATTTTTTCAGAGTTTTTGTACATTTGAAGTGTTTTTTTTCGGAAATTTGAGAAATCTTTGTAGAGGCGCAAATTCTGGATATGCTTTCTTGTCGCATTTTACACAACAGTGGGTTCCGTAGGTGAAGGCTTAAAAATAAATTAAGCGAATAGAAAGATTAAAAATCTAAAATAAAAAAAAATGTTATGTGGTTTGTAAAAAATTACTTTGATAACTGAAAAAACAGGGCTTTACTGATTATTTGTTAAGGAATTATTTTTTTAGCAATACGTTAAAAGAATGTTGACATGTCATTATTGTGTGTAATTACTGTTCTTGGCACTTTTAATGCAGTTGATTTTTTTTTTAGAATTTCGTACCACTCGAAGGAGTTCAAGTTTTCAGGGAATGTCACGTCTGGCTTGGAATCCACGTGTGAAGCATCCTTCAGATTTTTTTTAATGAAGCAACAAAGATCTCACAGGTTCTCAAAGATATGACCGGTTCGTAGTTACAAAATTCGAAAGTAAGAAATAGCGGAGATCGAAGATTGACTTATATATATACACACACCCGATGAAAGGCTTTGCGTTCGCGCAATATCTGTCGGAATAATGGCAAAATTCCACTCGTTTCACCTTTACTCCGTCTTTATTGAAGTTTTCGTTTGAGAAATTAATTATCAAAAAGAAAAAATCTTTTTATTCTTAATCCGCCTTGATCGCTGGCAACGCGAAGCATTCCCATCAATGTTTTATTTTAAT
Source organism: Listrodromus nycthemerus (assembly GCA_963978505.1). Lineage (NCBI taxonomy): Eukaryota > Metazoa > Arthropoda > Insecta > Hymenoptera > Ichneumonidae > Listrodromus > Listrodromus nycthemerus. Next base: position 2,429,680 of record OZ021688.1, read on the forward strand.
ATACCTTCTCCCGTGTTCCAATCTCGCGCTTACCGGAAATATTCAACACGAAGATCGAAGGTTCGTTAATTCACCGAGCGCGATGAAAAATATAGCGTGTTCTTTTTTTTCTTCATTACATTTTTTTTCTCATTCTTTACCTTTCGTTAATAACGTAACGTATTTATAATAGTAATATTATTGCGTGTAACAAATGTCATGTATTATGTTATATTATTTATTCAACGCGATTTAGCGAATTTCTCCGTCATCGAGAAAGTTTCTCATCGAACAATTAATATATAGTGTTTGTTTTCGATTTTTTAAATATATATATAATTTCATATAGTTTATCCTTACACGTTAAACAGTTCCTGGACAACTTTGGTAATGAGTAAATAAGTCAGTTTCGAATGCCCGATTTTAACAAGCCTGAAAACATTGATTCGTCGTTTTCAAAATGCTTCGTTAATAAAAATCGATGCTAAAAAACGTGCGACGGTCGATTGAATACTTGAAATTAAAAAAATTATTCAATTCGCCTCGCGGTAAAAACTCATTTTCTAAGTGATTACCTTGGGGGGGGGGGGGGGGGGGGGGGGGGGGGGGATTTTTATATTAAAAAAAAGGAGTTGCGCTAGAGAACGCGCGAACTTCGGCGTGACTTTTCAATTCCCCGATGCGAAGACGCGACACCCGAAGGGCGACAGTCCCGGCGAACGAAGCAAGACGATAAACTCGCGGGATAATTCGTTCGATCGATGGACCGCGATCAGAAGGGCGCAATTATCGCTGCAGCCTCCCCGCGGCTGGTCGGCAGCGATGCGCACTCCGTCCACTTGTTCGAATTCGGATCATAACACTCGACGGTCGATATCGTAATCTGGGTACGATAAAAATTTATTTCCTGCGACTGATCGCCACCTATCACGTACAGGCGACCATCAGCTGCCGCAACAGCCGGGTACGATCTTCCCATGTTCATCGGCGCGACGGCGCTCCATTTGTTCTGTTGAAAAAAATGAAAAATGATTTCTGAGACATAGACAATTGACAAAAAAATCAATGAGAAATACATTTTTCAAAATTAGAGACCCTTTTTCAGATAATAGAAATCTGTTTTTAGACATTGGACGTTTATCTTTTCGTTTTTATCGAAAATTAGTTTTTTTTTATATAAGAAGGAATTTTCCTTATTGAAATTGAACAAAGATTTCTAACGACTAAATTTTTCTGAGTACGTGGTCGAGAATAATATCGGTAAGAACTGTTAAAGGGAAGAAGCCGCACCTTATCGAAGGAATATCTCTCGACGGACGTCAATACCTCCTGAGTCTTGTTCGTGCCGCCCACGACGTAGATGAAGCCATCGAGAATCGTAATTCCCATTTGAGACCGAGGGGTAAGCATTGGCGCGAGACAAGACCACTCACCGGTAACTGGATTATAGCTTATCACGTCTTGGCGGTGTCTGCTGTGATGAGTGCAACCCCCTACTATGTAAATCAATCCTGAAATAAAAATTCACTGTTATTTTTCCGAATTAATTTTTTTTTCAGATCTTTAACATTCGTCGACCTCACAACATAATCAATGTATATTCGGTTGAGAATATTATTGTCAATGAATAACGAATCGATCATAAAAATGTTTTCCACGCAAGTCAAACGTGTACCAATTTTATTGGCAATTAGCTATTTATTTGAAATCGACTGTCCGAAATAGATTAACGTCAAATTCTTGATCGATTTTGTTCTTTCCAAATATATTTTTGGCGGACCTTCGTAAGATACGACACCCATGCTGAACCGCGGTTCAGGAAGTTCGCCGTGAAGGGTCCAGACATTGGAGAGGGGATCGTAGGTCTCAATCGAGCCACCTATGTCTTCGCCGATCCATCCGCCGAATGCGTACAGACTGTTGTCCAGGGCGCAGAGACCGAACTCGCATCTCGACTCGATCATGCAAGCGATCGATGTCCAAACGTTGTCCCGCGGATCGTAACACTCTCCGTTCGCCATTATACACGACTCCAACTCCCCGCCAACGACGTACACCTTGCCATCGAGCAGCGCAACGCCCGGTAATATTCGCCCGATCCTAATCGGAGCCACTTCGCTCCATTCCCTGGAATGAAAAGCAATGAGCGATTTCCATTATTTTTTCTTTCTAACAGAGAAAAAAATAATCTTTTGTTAAATATGTATTCAGTGTTTTAAGATTATAAAACTATTAATCTAATAATTTTCATAAATTAACAGTTGTTTAAAATTGATAATTTTGACAAATTTATAAGTATTTAAGTTTTTTTTTTTTTTTAATTCACTAATTTTTCTTACCCAGTGAATGTGTCGTATTTTTCGATAGTTTCGTAAGTACTCTCGGGATCCTTGGCCCAGCTGTCGGCGGTGTGCTCGCGTTTCGAGCCGCCGATGACGAGGATATTTTTTTTGGCGCACAAGCGCGGCTGTGCTCGCAATGGCACGAGGCAGCCCTTGTTCGAAACCAAGTCTTTTTGTATGGACCGCAGGGCGACCATGAGACTGGCGTCCTTGCACTCGACGATGACGCTCTCGAGGCGCGCCAGCGAACAGAGCCGCAGTCTTATGTGGCCGAGAATCTCGAAGACGTAGCAGCGACGAGCCGGAATGTCGTGGACGATCCAGTTATACGCTGCTCGGAAGACCTAACAAAATTTTCATAAATGTATATCGTACACTATGTATGGACGAAAGCGTAAATTCTTATGTAAATTATTTACTAGATACCTGAAATTCGGTATCGATGTGTATGTACTCGCTACTGAGAAAATGAACGATATATTCCTTTGGCAAATCAAGGAACTCTTCCTCCTGTGAAACTTGAGGAAAATTGACTTCAATGAAGCGTAGGGCAGTCTCCAGTAGATCAAGTCTGTTGTGTGCTTCAGCAAATCTGTCATAAATATTAATACATTATTAATACAAAGTGACGATTATTTTGCCGAGAACTGCAAATTAATTTTACAAGTAAATTAGCACTGATTGCTTGCAATAAAAATAATAAAGAATAAAAAATTCATTCCTGCAGAGAAAGGAGGGTAGGTTAAGGTTTACCTGTAAATTCCAAGTGCATTGGAGTAGTGAAGTTGCTGACACAGGTAAGTTATGCATCCGGTAACAACTTCGTCCAGTTCGAGCATATCAGCCGCAGCAAAGAGCTCCTGAACATTGTCTTGCGTTATATCCACATTGCCGGTATAAATAAAATCCACCAGCACCGATAATGTACCAGCGCCGATGGAGTGTATCTCAACCAGTTCCTGCTGCTCCTCGACAAGACCTCCAGTGAACATTGCATTGAAGTATGCACTCCCTGCAGCCAGGACGGATCTGTGAGCTCGGATGATACTCTCCCCGGCGACAAGCCCTACGTCGCTGAACTGATTCTTGAGACGCTGAGTGTTCAAGTTTCGCAGAACTTTCGGTGCGTACTGTCCTACTGCATAGACTGTGCTTGACGCGTCCGATGCCTGACGCATCGGCTGTGTAGCGAAACCCATCGCCTGCGAATTGTGACCACTCTTCTGTGGAGGCACCGCGCCATCAGCCATGAAACCATCGAGGTGGCCTTTGTCAGCAGCACCTGCAAGCGTTAGAACAATATCTGTTCATTCTCGATAACGCAGCAACGTGGATTATAAATTATTTAATGCAAACAATTTGACAACTTAGGACAGGCTTGTATGGCACTCTGTGTAATAATGGATGTTTTGTCTCCACACTGCGAATACAAACTTTTTATTCGCACACATCGCAAAGCAATATTTTGTAAAATACATGTGTAATAAAACTTTCGTCTCATGTAATTCCAGTCCTATTGCGACACTAGTGCAAAGAACTGGGCTTTCTAAAAAGTTTACTAAGGTGGCCAAATGACTCTGGAGACAAAAACCACTATCGCATGGGCCAGCGACAAGTGCCATTTGTGATATAAGCTGAAAGGGAGTGTTCCAAAGTTTTTCGATAAAAGCTTTTTGTCCAAGCATCGCACATTACTCTATTTCACTATCGTTAAAGAGCCATTTTCGCAGCTGGTAAATAAAATTTTGTACGATATTTGTGCATAGATCACTTTCTTTACTCGTGCGAGTCGCCTTTGGTTTACAGTGCAAATTTGCACTCGGCAGACACAAGTGCACAAAAAACATAAGACTTTTCATGTCTGGAACTTGCTAAAGCGTGCATAAGACTAACAAAAATGTTTAAAAAGTGTGCAAGAATGTAATGACTGCTAGAAAAGCATGTAATAAAGTAATTAGCGGGATTTTCGCACACGCAATATCTTCAAACTTTTTTGCGTAACCGACAGTTATTTTTTTCATCTTTTTGACTAAATTTTGGATTGTTTTAATCCTAAAAATATTGCTCCTTTACAAAAAATATGTAAGCACCAATTTGTTTCAATAGCTCAACTTTTAGAGGTATGTGTAAGCCTTTGGCTTGAAATATTGGAAATACTTTAAAATGTTTTCTTTTAGTTTTTCTTCTGTAGCTGACTGATCCAAGTAGTTACAAGACACCCTTCTGAATACTATTCGAGGAGAAAACTGTCTATAATAAAAATTACAAACAATAATTTTTAACACCTCCTTAACACATGCAATTGCAACATTCTCTGTAAGTTCGACTCGCTCTCTAAATGAAAAGTTTTCTCACACACTCGTGTCGTGATGTGCTATTAATCAATTTGAAAATTACAAACTGAATTAAGAAATTTAAGAAAAATAAAAAAATTTCAAGGAATCTTCTATGTATTTCAAAAAATGTATTGCGATCGGTAAGACAGAGCAGCTGTTCGTCTATGCTGCGATCGAGGAATCGAATCGGCTCCGTTGGACTGTGCGAGTCTCGCCGTCTGAATTTTAAAACGCTCATCAGAATTAATTTCCACCTTCGAGCCTCTGCGAACCATCCGAAAAGCCCTGATCTTAGAACAAACAAAACTTAACAAATAAAATAAATCGATATGTAAAAAAAACTTAACGTTATAACTCAATCTTACAAGCCAAGATTCGCGCGAATCGGTGCAATCGTTTTCACCCTTCGTGAGAAATCGTTTTACGTAACGAAAAAAAAAAATGTGACTAAAAAAAAATGAAAGGTGGAATCTTCGGATACTCACGACATATACGGGACAGCACCTTGTAGACGCTGTGGAAAGATTTGCTGTTGTTTTTTCCCTTCAAACGCATCACTGAAGATTCATTTTCGATCGATTCCTATTTCCTATTTTTGTTTTTTTTTTCGGCGATTTATTAACGCATATATATAGATATATATACATATATAAAATGCGTGTATATTTATTTCAACGGTTGAAAGGAAACAACAATCACGAAGATCTGGAGTGAAGTTGCGCCGAAAGTCTCGCTCGACAATAACAGAACGACAACTCGATGCACTCGGGACTTTTTATTACAATACTATAAATGTCCTAGAGATTTTTTTTTTTTACAGACACCGCTCGGTAGCAAGCGCGAAATGTGCCCTATTTTTTTTTTAATTCAGTAATTTATCGAGCCCTGTTTATTTGTTTGCAAGTTCGCGCTCACCTCAAGAGGTCATCGTAATTGAATTTATACTTTGTTTTTATTCTCCAAAGCGATCGTGAACATTATAATTTACGATCACTCGCCGACATTCGCCCGAGACGCGTACGCGCATGCGCAGTGGCGTGCCACACTCCTCGAAAACGTCAAATGGCGTGAAGTTAGTCGCGTATCGCGAATCGATTTATTTCGTGACGCGAGAGAAAGAGAAAGAGTTTTATTTCGACGAGAAGGACGAGAATTATGTACTTCCTTTTTTCATTCAAGCTCGTGAAGTGAGGAGAGGGGGAAGAGGGAAGATTGGATTGGCCGAAGTAAAAGAACGATAGACCCACGCGACGCACCGGCTGTCCCGTCGATTTGGACACTTTTTTGTTCTACTATCGAGTATCTTATTCTCTGTTCACTTTTTCTTTTTTTTCAGTGGTATATCCGACGATTTGCGAAATTTACTTCATTGTCGCCTCAACATAATTCCTTCTTCTCTCGCGGCGGTCGCGCTGCTACTGGCCTTCGACATTATGCTATAATTCGATTATCGGATTCGTTCCGTCTTTCTCACAGTCTCTCTCTCAGCCAGAAAAATGAAACCTTTCGGACCTCAGTGGCGCTGCGCGCGCCCGTGGTAAGACAACGAGCGCGACGACGGAAAAACGGTGAACGGCAGAAAAAGCTGAGAGAGAAATCTGGGTACGTGGGTTCCCATGATCGGTAATGAAAACTGTGAGTTTTTTAACGGCCAAGCCAGAGTCTTTTGCAAATTTCAAACTTACGCGAAACTAAACTGAAATAGCGAAGATAAATAAATTCTACTGTTCTGAATATACAAAATACTCGGAACACGATTAGTTCCGATAGTAAGAACAACAATAGCGATTAAAAAAATTGTAACTTTTTATTAAATGTAAATGGAACGTCATTCTCGAGCAGCGATAAATCTGCCTATCGATGACAGCGGTTGGTAAGGAAGGCTGCCGTGAATCGGCGGGTATGCCAACGTCCGAAATTTACTGTCGTTGAATAATTGGGGAAAAAAGCGGAAAGGAATCTCTCACGTTACGTGAATTACCGCGGTCGGCAATAAAAAATGCAATAACATTTTTTTCCACGGGCAAGGTAGTCTCTAATATAATTTCAAGATTATACGTGACTCTACTCCGGCGAAACGGCAAAGCTGATATAACTTCTGTCGACCTAGATATACAAAACACACGAAATGCGATTACGCACGTCCAGTTCCAGCGACTGGTTGCAACTTAAAAAAAATCTTCACGATATATCTAAGTAGTAAATAATTCTCTACGCAACGGTACATTTGCCAGGGAAAGCGGTCGGTCAAGAGGTGTCGTGGGGCTTCTCCGGGTATGCAGAAATAAAATATGATGTAAAAAAAAAAAGAAGAAAAATACAGTACGGAATGGGTTGCATAAGATTCCACAGTTGCCGCATTCTCTCGGCGTGTGTCGTTCCCTTTTATTCTCCGCCGTATGGTTGAACGGGTTGAACCAAGACGAACGCCCAAGCCGACGCGCTCTTCTCGCAGAACACTCGAGACATTGTAATCGCTACAATTTCACCGGACTCGACGTCGTAGATCGCCGTCCGCGTCGGCACATGTGTGACAAGTGCTCCGTCGTGATAAGTCCGAGTGATACGCTTATCATAATTCTCTAAATATACGTCGCTATGTACGCTCCGATGAAAGTATAAATAAAAATAATAATAAAAACATTTTTGAGGAAATTTATATACGAGAAAAAAAAAAAAAAAAAAAATGGCCGATCCGACTATACAGACCTTTTGTTGCCACCACAACAATAAAACTGACATGGCTGTCGTAATAATGCAGGAATTCAACACCGACATGTACAACACCGTCTGCATGTTATCCTCCGCCATGGGCATTCTCGGTGCCGTCTATCAGGTAATATTTCGTTTCTCTATAATTTTCTTGTTTTTCCCACTTTTTATCCGATAAATTCGTCCACCCGAATAAAAAAAGGTTAGCTCGCCTAGGGACATTTCCACATAGCACGTGTGAAATTTTTCCACGTTCTCGAAACGTGAACGGTCTTTGTCGGTTCGTAAACATTCGACCGAAGAGCTTGAACGTGCGGTATTTATGAGAAGCGTAGGAGCATCGGCGCAACGAGAGTCACTCGCGTTCACGTCCATTAGCGATTGGCATAAAAGTTTACCGAGTCATTGGGAAACTGTCGTGACTGAAAATTTCACGTCGACATTGACTCTCGAATTTGGGAAATCTTCGTAAATATCAATTGATACATTAGCGGAAGTAATTATTGCGTTGACAACTCGTCGTTCCGCCGGCCGCGCGTTTATAGGTTAACTCGTAAGACACGTCGGTCGTTACTTATTCATTCGTTACCGTCGCTTCTACATTCGAGACGAATTACAATTTCATTGAAGACTCTTTGTACACGTTCTTTCATCGATTTTCTTGTAATTTCTGTGCCAGTGATTTATTTCATCTAGTTGTGCATTTTAGATAATTTCATTGAAAAATAAATAAATAAAATTTCGTACCAGGACTTCCGGTTTAAAAATCTGACTCTCAGGACATACGACATTTTATATTCGAGAATTTTATTTAACAGCCGGATGTGACGTTAAAAGTGAAATCTCCAACTTCCGGTTTGAATTATTATTTTTTTTTTTCGGCCGGAAGTGACGCCAGACCGGAAACACATCGATTTTAGATGACACATAATTTTTCGATCAGAAGTGACGTCACACCGGAAATACGTTTATTTCGATTTGATAATGTTATTTTTGAGCCGGAAATGTCGTCAGATCGGAAATACGTAAGTTTCGATTCGAAAATCGTTTAAATTCGATGTTTCGTCGAATGAGGATTTTTTTCCATGCTGATATTGAAAGTTTGACGATTTCACAGGTATTTCCACGGCAGGTGTCGCCGTCCGGACACCGATGGCAAAATTTATCGGCTGGGAGGGGCAGAGAAATTATTGTATGGCTCGCAGTCGCGGATTTACTCGCTTCACTCGGTCAGTAAGATGTAAATTAGAAAATTATTGCCCTGAATATTCAGAAAATGCTAATATTATTGTTATCTCGATTTTGCAGGTGTTTTCGTCAGGTCGGCTCTGTGGATGAATTTCAAGACCATCATGCCCATGGAGGATGACACTTCGAGCGTAGTCTTCTGTGCGCTTTCTTCGGTACATTTTTATCTCTTGAAATATACGTTTGAGAAAAATAATTCTTTAAAAAAATCTATTCACAAAAAACACAACAGCCAGTGCAGTTACGGCGGATGATAATTAATTTCCGATATCCGAGAATTCCAGGCATGGACGCAATACTTCTACATGGCCACTTGGATCTGGACGCTGTGTTACGCGATCGACATGAAATTGTTGCTCGGCGAACGACCGGGACATCCTTCGTATTACCACGCAGTGGCCTGGATCTGTCCGGCCATTCTGACCACTTTCGGATTGACGATTCTATACGTTCCGGACGCAAAGTGAGTCGGTTTCGAACTCGGTTCCAAGATTTTCTAAAGCGTAATTTTCAAGCAGAAAAATAAGCAAAAATTACAAAATATCCCAATCGATCGATCAATCTTACCTGGCGAACCGATCACGTAAAAAATCGACAAGTTCGGATATTCAAAAAGTGTGGAACGTTTCACAAAACATTATAAATTTCGCATAGTATAGTTTCTCTTGAAATTTTTCATATTGAAACCTGTGGATTTTTTACATGATTGTAGCACATTTAAAAAAAAATGTAATTCTGTTTCTGCCTTTTTTTAGAAAAAAAAAAAAGAACTTTTTATAATAACAATATTATTTCCGCAACAGTTGTCACAATTCAACGTCGCTGTCGATGGCGGTGCTGCGAATTTTGCCGAATTACTGCGCGACGTACGTGTTAATCGCTGTGGTGATGATCGTAAATCCGGCCCTTTACGTTTCGTCGTCGAAAGACCTTCAGAACGCGGTTACCTGCAGTCTCGGGCAGATAACAGGACGCGAGAGAAAACTCGTCCAGACGGTCCGGCTTAAATTCGCCCTCACCAACATCGTTTACTACATCTGCTGGATACCAAATTTCATAAACGGAATATTACTGTGGACTCTGTGGTTTCAGCTGCCGGTCAAAGCGATAATCACCCTGTGGTACATCATGGTGAGCACTCGAAAACTCGCTATGAGACCTCCACGATTTTTTATTTCTTTCCCTGATACACATTTTGGTCACTTTTTTATTACAACTTTTCTATCTGTGAAATTAAATTCGTCATTCAATCTTTTATTAAATTTGTATTGTTGTTATGACTTTTATTACCGTTATCAATTTTGTTTTCTAGGCTGTAACGAATCCGCTGCAGGCATTTTTCAACGCATTAGTTTATCAGCGTTGGGGCAAACGGGAAAAATTTCGCACTGAGTGGTGCCTGGAAAAATTTGGTTTCAAGAAAACGTCGAAAGAACGAGAGAGCAACGAAACAATCTCGGAATCTTCGCCCCTCTTGACTCCCCAGTACGGTTGCACACCTCGCACCAGTATAAACGGATCGTCCTCTCTCTAGAAATCATATAAACCGCGATTACTGTGATACTAGAAAGTATGAAATGTGTTAAAGTATTAAATTTTTTATAACGATTTTTCTACAATGACAGTTGGAGATTTTTTTAATAGTATTAAATCATTAAAATGATGTACAGTATCGTGAATCATGCTTGGAAAGGCACGCTACGTCACTGCCTTGCCACGTGTCAGACGAGACCGGTTCAGAATTATAATCGTTATCACAATGCGCTCTAGTTTTTTCAATCGATTAGCTTGGGGAGCGTGGAGCAGATTCTTCTCGGAGCAACTGCCCGCTCTTAAATTTCTTTGAAACGTTTTAATTATGTATTGTGCGAGACTTCCGCTTAAAATCGACAAGTTATTTCGCAGTCTGACGTTTTTTCCTAGCAATTGTAACAAAACCAAGCTACTGACTAAGCTTTGAGTTATTTTGGTTCTTATGAGAGTGGGCTTTGCTGGAAATTCGACTAGTGCAACTTTAGCGGTCCGACTTGGGCCGTTTTTATGGTAAATTGCCGTCTATCGATTGAAATTGGTCAAGTCTCAGTTAACTTTGAGTCTTTACATAAAGATCATCGAACGCCTCATCTTTGTTCAACCTTTGTTGACTTGACCGTTTATTGATCAATTCCGGCAGGCGCCGTTCGGTTAATTTATGGTAGACTTATAATTAGTCGGCTAATATTAAACTTAGAATAAAAAAAGCTCAATTTATCGTCAGTTTCTATTAACTTAACTATACATCGACTGAATTTGATCAACTCTGTTCGCTCAATGTAAAGTTGACTTTTTGTTTATCGACAGAAATTAATCTCGAAATGATTGGGTCAATGAATGGTCGACTTTTATCAACTCAACGTCATAAACACTCAATTAGACGGATCTCGCCCTTTTAATCTAATGTCGACTTTTATTTTACCCTCCAAAAATAATCAAGTAATAGTTCTTCGTTGAAAGTCGACTTTTACTATCTCAAACAAATATTTACTCAGTTATATAAATTTCTATAATAGAGATTAGATGCTAAAATTCTAATTCATCAACTAAATCCAAACTGAGAGTATCGTGAAGTCGATTAACGCTCGACTTTATTCAACACTGATATCGATTCAATCGGGTACACACATTATCGTCGCTTTAAAGTCAACTTCCAATCGATCCGCCACGATTCAACTAAAAACATCGCGAAAAATCATTACGGTCGACTTTTCTCAATTTTGATCAAATTGAAATGGTAAATAGTGACTAGCTAACCCGCTGGATGGCTTTGAGGATGAACATGGCGCTGTTGTTTCTCGCAAGCGGTCCAGTACCTAGCAAGTTATAATATAAGGATCAAACTGCGATTTATAACATGAAATTTGATAGGTTATACTAAACAGGAACTCATTTACCGTAACCATATGCAATTTCTTCTTGAAAAACTACGTCAATAGTTTGTAAAAAAAAAGCTAATCATACAGAGAGGTATCGGATATATCGATATGACTTTAGAAGTAAACAGCGTGGCAAGTAGTACTCGACTATAAATGGATTCACGCTGGTCCGATCAAACAAGTCCAAATTCCACTCAACCTGTTGAAAATCAACCCACAAAACTCTACAGAATCGAATCAGATTTCAGTGAACTAATAAAAAATTGACCATGAATCGTCTCAAATACTTAACTAGATCTAATTGATTTTTGGTCAGCCTTAGTATACGTCGCTCCTACTTAATCAATTTTCCTTCAAAAATAGTACAAACTATCCTAGCCAAAATTGGACTTCTATTAATATTTGCTAGAAAAGATGTTCGTATTGCAAACAACTGTCACAAATAAGCAAGAACCATAGAAGTTGTACTTACATTTTCATTCATTGATTGATTGGAAACATGTCAATATTCTCCAACAATTTTTGATCCGTGTGGGCCGTGCTATTTTTTTTTTTATTACTAAATTTCATTCTTTCAAATAGCTCCTCAGACATTCGAGAAGCTAAGAACCTGTCAGGCGAACAGTGATGGTTCATGAAGATTGAAAAGATTCAATATTACTGTAAGTAACTCCTAGCGAATCCATAACATACTTTCGGGTAACATGCTGCACCAAGCTTCGTGCTTACCTATCGTAGAAAGATGTATCTTCTTCCGAGATGATTCAAGATTATGAAAAAAATAATATACTATTTCTGATTTTTATCTGAAGTTGCTCGTCGAACAACGTCAATTTCAGTTTTAGGGTCTTCGGATCACCGGGACTATTTATATCACAAATGCATAATCAAGGATCGCATAAATACTACCAATATTTTTGGCTTCTCGAAATGTTTTATTATTCAAACATCAAATCATTAAAAAAAAGTATTAGATATCATTCGTATACAATATCATATCATATAGAAATTTTTTTTTTTTTCCTACGAGCTAAAACAAAGCTCGTTTTATGTACTTTTCTGAAAGTAATGAACTAAAGACCACGCACACTTATGCCGTAGAACGTTAACGCTACCTTCAAGCATGGGTTCGTAATTTTGATATATGAGAGTCTTTTCTAGAAGTATCACGTTGAATTACTATAATTTAAATTTAAGTAAACATTGAGTACGCGTAAAAAGGATGGTTTAAAAAATTGTGAGAAATTTTTGCGTTCAGTGTTTGCAATTTTGACATTTGCTATTTTTAAATTCGCTATTTAGCTCTCTGCTATTTTGTGTATCTAAGTTTTAGTCGTTTGAAACGTTTAACTATTCGGCACATTTCGGCTCACAGTATTAGAAATCAGTTGAAGTCAGTTGCACTCCATTTCCAATTACCGAAATCTGATCATTCTATATTATGCGAATTTATAGTTTCGTTAATTCCAAATACATAACGTCTAGAAATTAATGTTCAAACATATGCATCTTTGAAGAAATCACTGTCACGCCTGGAAGAGACACAGGCATATAATTACTTATTCCTCTTTTTAGACTACACCCAGCAGCGCAATAGCTCGAGACGAGGTGAAAAGAAAAAAAGGGTAGAGCGGTGATAAGAGATTAGAAATGGTAAAGTGCGGGAGCATATTTTCATATGTTTCTAGGTTTTTATGGCCATGTGATTCCGATAAAAGAGTCCCACACAGCACAGAATATTGCTGCAATATTATTTGAATCTTGGAATCTTGCATATTGCTCTGCTATATTGGTGCAATAATGTTAGAAACTTGGAAAAAATATATTAATGAAGAATATTGATAAAGTAATGCTTGATTCTTGCGTAATAATATTTCTAAACATTATTGTCACAAGGTTGAAAAAAAACGTGGAAACTATATGAAAATGAATACATTCACATCATAATCGCTGAAATCTGTTAATGTTGTATGGTGTAATAATTGTTTGTGAAGAAAAATGTGTTTTTTTTTAATTATATTAATTCATAAATTACCACTATAGCAAAAGTGACTTGCATACATCTTCATTTCTTGAAGGTAAAACGTTTGATTATATTTAAAAAATTATTCATCCAAGATTGCTGCAACATTATGGAATATTTCAAAAAGTTTCCCGCAATTCTTCTATATTGCCATTAAAATATAACAGCAACATTGTCCCAATATTCTTGTGCTGTGTATGAAGATATGATTGGGTTGAAAATATTCGATTCAAAGACATTATTTCCGGATAGAACTCATTTTAATGAAGAACTGATAATATGCTTGAGAAAAATGGCGGACTCGTGAAAAAAATACTTCAAATCGATTTTGTTTGTTAGTAAAATGTTTTACGAAACTTATTTATTATGAAGAAATTAAATGTTTCAGAGGTTAAGTATTTAGCTATGTGTATTTAGAATAACTAATCGAATTTTTAGCCGAATTGCTTGAATCGTTTTGAGTCAGTGTTTCCCCGAAATTTCCAAAAAATATTTTCAAGAAAAACGCGGTTAAGATAGTACCAGCGGTTAGAGAATTTACGTTCAGAATTTAATGAAACTTGGGTTATTGGTACATTATTATATCACAATTAACCAATTGAAATTTATAGGCCTACCAGTTGAATTTTATAGACCTTTTCTACTTTTCAGAGAATTGAAAAAAAAGAAAAAAATATTTTTCAGTTTTGGCCTTTAACATTGATTTTCATGGAAAATAACAGATTTTATTTTTTTCCTTAAATGTTGACGTTTAGATTCCTATGATATCGGTATCAATGCAAAGAGAAAACTTGATTGAATATTCGGTATTAAATAAACATTAGCTTGACAGCTTGTGTTAAGAGTTATAAATAAATAATTATGAAAGAAGTACCATCTCGTTTACATGTGGCAACGCCGCAAAAAAGATTATGACGCGCGCGAAATTCAAACGAACGACAATGCGGTATGTGGAAATATCTTCTGTTCATACACATTTTTCAATACAAAACATACTAAAGTTTTTATGATTGAAACAGTTACATAATTAAATAAAGCAACTTGTTATAGAATACATAGAATAATAGATATTCATTTTTAAATAAAACATTTTTTTAATTATAATTTTTTACTTTCAAAGTTATGAAAAATTTTTTCTACATTTTCTTAGCTTTGGTAGTTTTCAGAGCGACATTTTTATCTTTAATTAACATTTGAACTATACCAGCATATTTGTTTATCTTATATGCATCTTCTAGGAGTTCATAATAAAATTTGCAGCAACCAATTTTTTTGCAAACCAACTGATACACAATCTTTTAATCGGTCCAAGTTTCTTAATGCTCGAGGCAACTTTTTTCGAAAATTTAATTTTGTTACAAGCATCAGCCCAATTGAAAAAAGCGCTCATCAAATCATTTGAAGTGATGTTCAATTTTGTAATTACTCGATCCAACATCACAACATCGTAAAGAGCATCATGCGCATTGTCATTATTTATCTTCAACTCTCTCTCGCTAGATACTCTAATTTATTATCACCTTTTTAAGTTTTACCAGATTTTTTTTTACACAGGCAGTGGATCGCAATAACCTCAAATAATGCTACAAATATGTGGTATTAAAAACCATTTCTCTAGAGCATTCATCAGGCGCGAGGAAAGTCAAATGAACAGTTATGAACAGTTAAAATTCCCTGTCGACCAAACGAGGTTAAAAACTGACAAAAGCTAACTAAAACTTCCGGTACAGTCAAAGTTACAACCCGTTTGCTGCGAAGTTCAAGTTTGCCCTGAACCAGCCCCCTCCCACTTCGTGTTTCAGAAAACGAGTCTATGTTGTCACACTCGGCAGAGGGCGTTAGTAGTACAGTTGCGCGATTACCTTGACGAGAGCACTAAAATATTTAATTTACTACTATTTAAATAATTTTAATTTTAATTATTTTATAATTATTAAATTTTCTATTTGTTTAAATATTTAATTTTCAAATACCATATTCATTTTAAAATATTTTAAATAATAATTATTATTTTATAATGTTAATTACGGTAAAATTATCAATTCAAAATATAAATTATGCGTCACACAGGGTTCATAATAAATCAATAATAATTTTAAAAAATAATTACAAACAATTTTTATTCATAATTAAAGTCTTACAAAAATAAACAGATTAAACACAGTAAATTACATATTTTCATGTAAGGCTATTAGTTAGAACAAAATTTAGCTTGCTTCTTTTTCAATTGATTTTGTTTTTTATTACTTTTATTCATTTGTGACGTATATTGTTGCATTCGTAATCCAATATAGTAATTGATAGCAGATAATAGGAGTTCTCCTGCATGTTCAGGACACGGAAATCTCAAAATATTAGAAGAAATTACCTCGACAAACTTTCAGAGAATTTATCTGGCGTAAATACTCTTCCAACTCGCTGACACTCGTGATACTTTTTTTTACATTAAAGTAAGGCGAGACGTTTAAAGGCTTATCTAGTACATGTGTATGTAATTCCAACTTTGAGTTGACTATCACTTCTTTCAGATTGAAACTTAAATATTTCCCCTCTATCATATCGCATACAAGATAAGAAAAGCTGATCAGAGACTCTTCTTTGTATTTTATATTATTACGCATCCATGAACTTGGTAATTCTATAGTACTAGCCAATAAAGTCTCAAAATTAAATACTTCCACTGAATTACAACAACTATTTAACTCCAAACTTTCCAAATTATTTGTTATATTTGCCGGCGTTTCAGTGTATAAACAAACTTCAGAAGATTTACCCACTTCGAGCTCCTCAAGCCTGTCCACAGTATCAATATTGACAGGAAATGTACTAACAACTAGATCAACTTGATCTTCTGGTGTATTACTCTTATCAGGAACTAGACATACTTCTGAAGCCTCAGGATTAGCATCAAGAACATTTTCCATGTCATCATTAGATGATTCCACCTCTGTCCAAGGAAATAAACTAGGTACAGCTCCAAGTGCTAGTCGTGGACGTCGATATGGTGACTGAAAGTATTCGTAGAACATTTTAAAAAATGTTCATTAATTTTTGTCAAATTTTCAGTATAATTATTGATAAGAAAATCAACTTACTACTCCCAGAACTTCTCCTTCTGGACTTAACAACTGTCGACTCCGAATTATATCTCCCGCTAAAAAATGTTTGTCACAAACCACTTGTGTTTTTGAAACTAATGTGTTTGGTCTTTTTATCGCAATTTGCCACTGTTTTTTTAAGTTTTCATCTTTGGGCACAGAAAAAAAATGAACTCTTTCATAGTTTGATTTGTAACCAGAAGTACATCCTGGTACTAAACAACCGGGCATGTTGTTAAAATAAATTGATTTAAAAAAAATATTTCTCAACATAAATCATTTAATATACGATTTAGCTTAAAGTTTTAATTATTTTTTTTCATTTATTCAAAAATTATTAATAAAAATCATACACTTTTAAAATTTAGTGTGGTCGGCATAAAATAGCAACTAGTAATCAGCTGTCGTGCAACTAGACTACTAGCGCCCTCGAAAAGAACTAAAATCTCGTGACATACTAGTTTACTCTTTTTACTTTTTCGCTCATTCAAGCCCGAGGGGGCTGGGGATTTTTATTAATAATTTTTGAATAAATGAAAAAAAATAATTAAAACTTTGAGCTAAATCGTATATTAAATGATTTATGTTGAGAAATATTTTTTTTAAATCAATTTATTTTAACAACATGCCCGGTTGTTTAGTACCAGGATGTACTTCTGGTTACAAATCAAACTATGAAAGAGTTCATTTTTTTTCTGTGCCCAAAGATGAAAACTTAAAAAAACAGTGGCAAATTGCGATAAAAAGACCAAACACATTAGTTTCAAAAACACAAGTGGTTTGTGACAAACATTTTTTAGCGGGAGATATAATTCGGAGTCGACAGTTGTTAAGGGAGTCTTCCTATGTGATGGGTTGAAAAAATCGATTTTTTTTTTTTTTCATAAATTGCTCCCTTAACATGTCTAGAATACGGTAGTAAAGCGATTTTAGAAAATTCGAAGTCGTTTTAAAGATACAGCAGGTAAAAGAAAGAGCGGTTCGGAGCGCTGAGTTGGCAGTTAGCGCCCGGGCCTATTGTGTACCGTCGGGTTTATACCTGGCCTCCCTTTTATTCATACATCTGTTCTATGGTTCTATTTCTATTTACAGTACAACCTGGTTATAAGTTACATCGGATGATCTTGTCACTCTCACGGAAACTATATCTATATATATAATATTTCATGAAAGTAAGAGAGAGAAAGAAATATAACTTATAACCAGGTTGTACTGTATATATTCTTATACGTTCTATTGTTATAATATTTTACCGAAGTTATTTTAGTCTTGGTTGAACTTCGAAGAGAGCAACAGCTACAAATTATTTTTTTTCATAATGAGTGGACGGAAAGGAAGTACGAGTGGAAATGTTCATCCTGGTCGTAGTAAAAAAAGAAAGTTTAGTGGAAATGGCGTAAGGCTGAAGCTAATAATGAACTGGACCAATTTCATCACGATAAACCACCTCTAATTCCGCAAGTCCAAGAAGCTATCAAACCGGTTTTCGAAGATTTATCGAAAGACGAATTATTAATTCGTTGTTTAGGAGCAGAGACACAAAACAATAACGAATCTTTGAATTCCTTGATTTGGACTTTCGCTCCTAAACATCTTCATTCTGGTCCCAAAATTGTTGAAATTGCTAGCTACTTAGCAGTTATTATCTTTAATGAAGGTTTTCAAGGTATTTTAAAAGTTATGTCGATTATGGGATGCCCTGTTGGTCGTGAAGCCCAAGCGTATGTTGAGAAACGGGATGAAAAGCGAATCTTACGTTCTGAGCGGCGCGTAAGTGATGTCGTTAAACAAGCCAGGATTGACTCAAGAGCTGAACAATCTGCTTTAAAAGAGTTTCACGAGGAAGAGGAAGGAATACTCTATGGACCAGGCATCGCCGATTGAGAGTAAGTTGATATTTTAATAGTTTTTAACGGACTTGAAACTTTAAACGCGTTTTTCTCAAAACTGTGTTTTTCAAACTTTCCTCCATTGTATCTCAGAAACGGCTGGACCGAATTACTTGAAATTTACAGGGCACACTCAATATATGTAAACGCATGGAATGAACTATTATCAATCGAAAATTTTCAAAACTTCGATTTTTTTATAGCAAAAAAACAAAAAAAAAAACGCCTAATTTGCAACTTTTATTTCAAATGTCTATCAAAAATCCAATTTTTTTTATATTCATTTCATTATAGGTCATTCCGTGCTTTTAAGCCTACAAATTAAAACGCCGTTTATTTTTTTTTTTTCAGATAAGCCGATCAGCCGGAATCGTGGAGGAAGTGGGAGCTCTTTTTTTCGAGGCGGGGGTGTTCAGAGCGCTGTAACTCTAGTTTGACTGAATATTTTTAGCTGAAATTTTTTATTTATACTGTCCAAATATGTGTTAATAAATGATAAAAAACTTGAAGCTCTAAATATTTACTGGTCGTAGAAAAAAAATCCTAAAATATCCCTAAAAAACAGGCCGTCACATAGGAAGACCCCCTTAAGTCCAGAAGGAGAAGTTCTGGGAGTAGTAAGTTGATTTTCTTATCAATAATTATACTGAAAATTTGACAAAAATTAATGAACATTTTTTAAAATGTTCTACGAATACTTTCAGTCACCATATCGACGTCCACGACTAGCACTTGGAGCTGTACCTAGTTTATTTCCTTGGACAGAGGTGAAATCATCTAATGATGACATGGAAAATGTTCTTGATGCTAATCCGGAGGCTTCAGAAGTATGTCTAGTTCCTGATAAGAGTAATACACCAGAAGATCAAGTTGATCTAGTTGTTAGTACATTTCCTGTCGATATTGATACTGTGGACAGGCTTGAGGAGCTCGAAGTGGTTAAATCTTCTGAAGTTTGTTTATACACTGAAACGCCGGCAAATATAACAAATAATTTGGAAAGTTTGGAGTTAAATAGTTGTTGTAATTCAGTGGAAGTATTTAATTTTGAGACTTTATTGGCTAGTACTATAGAATTACCAAGTTCATGGATGCGTAATAATATAAAATACAAAGAAGAGTCTCTGATCAGCTTTTCTTATCTTGTATGCGATATGATAGAGGGGAAATATTTAAGTTTCAATCTGAAAGAAGTGATAGTCAACTCAAAGTTGGAATTACATACACATGTACTAGATAAGCCTTTAAACGTCTCGCCTTACTTTAATGTAAAAAAAAGTATCACGAGTGTCAGCGAGTTGGAAGAGTATTTACGCCAGATAAATTCTCTGAAAGTTTGTCGAGGTAATTTCTTCTAATATTTTGAGATTTCCGTGTCCTGAACATGCAGGAGAACTCCTATTATCTGCTATCAATTACTATATTAGATTACGAATGCAACAATATACGTCACAAATGAATAAAAGTAATAAAAAACAAAATCAATTGAAAAAGAAGCAAGCTAAATTTTGTTCTAACTAATAGCCTTACATGAAAATATGTAATTTACTATGTTTAATCTGTTTATTTTTGTAAGACTTTAATTATGAATAAAAATTGTTTGTAATTATTTTTTAAAATTATTATTGATTTATTATGAACCCTGTGTGACGCATAATTTATATTTTGAATTGATAATTTTACCGTAATTAACATTATAAAATAATAATTATTATTTAAAATATTTTAAAAACAATATGGTATTTGAAAATTACATATTTAAACAAATAGAAAATTTAATAATTATAAAATAATTAAAATTAAAATTATTTAAATAGTAGTAAATTAAATATTTTAGTGCTCTCGTCAAGGTAATCGCGCAACTGCACTACTAACGCCCTCTGCCGAGTGTGACAACATAGACTCGTTTTCTGAAACACGAAGTGGGAGGGGGCTGTTCAAGCCCGAGGGGGCTGCCCTGAACTAACCGTAAATCGTAGCCTTTGGTGGCATCTTCAGAAATTGTCTGAGTAGGCTTTACGTAAATGGAAAACTCATGCTGCTCGTACCTTGCAGCAATTTATAGAATGTTTGATGTTTTTGAGAAACTACCAGTTTCCAGATGAAAAAACATAAAAATGAGATGTTTGCAATCTTGTGTCGATACACTTGGAATAGATTCATGAATGAAATCACAAAGTCCAATGTTGCTCTCGTAGGTATTATCTCCTTTCGCCTCATTTTTTAAATGAAAGTCTGTAAGATTTAGCAGTTGGTGTCACAGATTTATCAGATTTCTTTTTAATTGAAAGTCAACGTTTCTGCAAAATTTATCTCGATGTGTCTCTGACGTCATCCTTAAATTATTTTTAATTTATTAAGATAGTTTTCCCCAGCCTTTTTTTTTTCATTTGTTGCCAACGTAACTCTCCCATCTCCGACAGCGTTGATCAGTAAGTGACCGGAAAGAAGATCATGTTGAGTCTTGTCATTGGGTAATTTTTCAGTTTTCCCATAAACGACCGATCTAGCTCGAAATTTACGATCCGAAATTGTAAGAATCAAAGCCTATTAAAGATGCATCTGTCTTCATATCAGAAACTTCAAGTTAAAGTCGGCCAAAAAAAATGTAATTGAGCGGATACGTTGACCTCCCAAAAGTTTTGCAGGCTGGTTCACAAGATCGTCAAGAAGAAATGTCTTTACCTGTGCTGTAAATTACGGTAACTTACCGCCTTTTTTCGCCCTCTGTCGAAAGTGTTGGATGAAGATGGCGCGGGTCAGTTTCGCTTGTGGAATATCGAAATACTTCCAATGCGCGGGAACTATAAACACAGTGATTAAAGCATTTGAGAAGATGACCGAAACAATTCAGACACATTATTGTTGATGGTTTCAACTAATATTCAATACATCGTTACAGACTTTTACTGAAGAGCTCGATACTCACAGCTCAAAATTCAAATTTCGTCCCATTCGATTTTGTAAAAATTTAGTTATGTAGCACAGATTATCCACACCATACAAATTTTTCTTCAATCAATTTTGCTGTAACTCTTCATCGTTTTGAATTTATGAGATGTATACATTTTTGAATGTTAAGAAAAAAAGATGCAAAGGAACTTGCAAACCGACTATTTGCTTTTTTTACCATTTTGTTCATAGCTTCCTCCGCATGGAAGCCAAAAATGAAGCGACAAGCTTTCTCATGCAGAAAGCTGTGTACATTTTTTTCTATAAAGCAGGAAGCGATGCGCAAATTACTTTGCACCTCTATTTACAACAACAAAAGAGAATATTTCTTTTACAATAATCGATTAATCGCTAGTTCAGCGCACACTCGCCAACGAGCACCTTCGGAACATCCGAAAAGCCATTTGTCGAAAAATAGTATTCACATTTTATCTCTTATTTTCAAATATTCGTCTCAAATCGTACAAATTATTTTCATTTTACCATAATTATTGATGTCATAACTTTTTTTGTTCGATCCATTTACGGCCTTTCGATTATTTACTCGATACAATAATAACGTGCCGGCAATAGTAACAACGAGTGACGCACATTTATTAATGTTGGATTAGCACCGAAGACGAGGATAACATTAAGGAACAACGCGTTAACTTCTAGGCCCTACAATCGAACGGAAGGACGAGCGAAAATTAGTTATACTGGAAGAGACCTAAGAGTGAACTTTGATTAATGAAATCGATCGTCGAGTCGACGCGCGAACGCAATACAAAATAATTGGCCTCTTCGGAGACACAACTTGAGAACGATCTTGTCATGACCAGATTCTTATCTCCAAAATTTCGCCTTACGCACGTAAAGCTTTCTTCATCACTTAAAATAACATCTCTCGCGTTCGACAAACTCCTATTTTTTTTACGATGACGCGTTCTCCCGTTACGTTCCCGAATGAACGAGAGCGAAAACCACGCGGTAATGAACTTAATTAAATAAAATTATATAAAAAAAATATCTTAAAAGCGAATAAAATACTATGATATAATCTCACTTAAGTAGAATTAGGTTGCAAATCGAAACGTATGCAACACCTTTTGTTACAGTTAAAAATTGTTCTTTCCCGTGGTTTTTTTCTGTAGTGTCGTTGCAACGTTTGGAAGTGCCTCGTAAGTAGAGAGCGAGAGTTTTGCAATATTGGTTTCTTGTTTTTCGGCTCCGTACGCGTTCTTCTTGTTCCAGAAGTTGACTGTTATATTCGACGAATAATTATATCAATAATAATAATCTTCAGATCGGCACGTCTCGAGTTCCGAGTGTCAAAGACGTTATCTCGCGGACGATCATCTCCGCTATTTTCCACGCCAGTTCCTCTTTCGCCTGTCGACAAAAAAGCTTTGATAATTCATTTTTTTCGCAATGGTTTTTTTTGTTCTTTAACTCGGAACCACGGAGACGATAAGTCCGTGGCTTATCGTGACCTTATCACGCCGTTCACCTTATCTTGCTCGATGTGTATGAACCTCTTGACTGCACGCGACAAACGAGATTCTGAAATTGCGTACTACAATTAATGCTCATTGTAACTTAAAAATAAATAAATCGTTATGTGTAGAAAATTATTTTTAAAAACTCACCGTATTTCCTTCGCGGATCCGGCTCGATCTCCGTCATAAACCTGCCCATGTCGTCCACGTAACCCACACTTAGACTGGAAAATAAAAAACTTGAATTCATACGTTTTCTCTCGGATAATTAATTTTGGGTTTCAGTTTTGCTTTTTTATAGAAGCAGCTTTGTTTTCGTGAAAAAAAATGATTAGCTCCTTAATTTATTGATTAACGGGTGATTTTTCCATTTTGCGATTTTCAAAATTTATCTACGTTATCCATCGCTAAGTCACAAAAATTATTGACGAAGAAATACGCACGAGCTTTTAGCGCGTCTCCAAAGTGAGTCGGGATCGTAAAGTTGCCTCGTGTCGATGTCCATGCTGCCGTTGTTGTTTCTCGCATTGTCGTCACGTAGACGACCGACATCGGTTCCTTGCATCGTCGTCGATGTGTCTTGATTGCCGACGCTCAACGTGCTGACTTCGCTACTGCAGTCGGAACCTTGAAAAAAAAAAAACACCAACACATTTATCGCTAACGAGCGCATGTTTAATTTATCTCGCGAAAATTTGTCGATAAGTCCGACAAGCTTACCGGCTCTCCGGAGACGATTATGCTGAAGACCTGTGCAAGCGCTGCTCTGAATGGTACCGATGAGCTCCGACAAGTATTTATAATACAACTGGGAAGATAAGAACGCGGGCAGGTAGTGCTGTGGACGTTAGACGAGAAAAAAAAAACAAAAAATTAAGAAATGTGGAACGAAACGTTTTCTACTATTTTTTTTTCTTTTACCTTACTGAGGAAGTTATATACAACGTTGCAGGGTCGATCAAAACAGTCCGGCTGCGGTCCATCGCCCCCCTCTTGACAGATGTTCTGCTCAACTTGAAAACGAATTTTGTCGGTGAATCCTAACGGCATCGTAGCTTGCAAACTGAAATACCTGAGTGAGGACAGTTGTTGAAACAAAAATCACGAGGAGAGGGAAGTTTTTTTTCGTATTGAATTTGATTCCTACTTGTCGTAAATAATTAGGGCGTCCGTCTGCGCCTCCGCTGGTGATAATCGACCACTCTTCTCCAAGAGATTTTGCTTATAGTTGACGGCCGTCATCCAGAAGTCGAGCAGCTCCCGTTTGTTCTCGAGTTCCATGAACTAGAATATGAGAATGTCATTGTTGAATCTAAGATGCGAAATGTATACTGACAAATAGATGAAAAATGTGTAAGAATCTTTTCAAAACGCGAGCCGTTGTCGAAAAAGTATTTGATTTTTTCTATTTTTGTTTTTATTTTTTTATGAAATATGAATCTTTCAATAACTTTCAAATATCTGAGATATATGTGCATATATTTTTTTCGTACCTCCATAAAATAAAAGAATGCGGTTTCGTTGTAAAGTATATCGGCGAGTTTAACATCGCCGCTCGTCAATACGTCAATTTGATGCTTACAGTAAAAATCGCTTCTCAGAAAGTCATTGATGTACCTAAAAATCGAAGGAAAATAGTGTAATTATGTAAGTAAAATATTGTTTATTTTAAGCAATGTAAATGTTTAAGCAATTTAGTTTTCAGTTTAGATTATGAGAATTAATTCCGTAACATTTTTACAGTTAGATTTACTACGATTTTCCAGATCAATTTTGTGCAAATTTCAGAGTAAAATTCTCTATCTTATTTACAAGTTCATTCCGTCCAGCTCTTGGTTTAGTTTACTTTTTTTCGATATTTCTTTAGGTGTGCGTTTACGTTTTTATGATTGGATTTCGTGCGATTTTTACAGTTAGGTTTGGCAGGATCTTTTCTGCAACAAGATTTACAATTAATTTTACATCTGGTCTTGATCCAGATTGAATTTAATGTTTTCGTTTGGGTATTCCTTTAGATTCTCGATAAGCTTTAATTTTTCAGAGCCTTAGGTTTTGGTGTAGGTTTAAATTTTGCGTTCGCAGAAAAACCTCGGGCTCAGTTATGGATCGTAAATCGTCGATGCTTCCTCGGCAACTTACTCGTCCTCGAGGGTCGCGTAGACCATTCGTTGGATGTCGGCGAGCCGGTTGACAAGCGGCTCGACGTTCTCGCAGCTGAGACAATCATCCACCTCGGCCTTCAGCTCACGTCCCTCGAGCCGGAGCGCCCCGCCTGCGATGTACTTCGCGTAAATTCTCAACGCATCCTGCTTGGTCGTCGAGACCGGAAACCGTCCGGTCCGAAAATCCCGCGGACGTTCGGCTGTTCGCTCGTCGACGCTCCGCACCGAATCAACGCTATTTACAGTCGAATCGTTAGCTCGTCCCGAAAATCCCGACGAACGAAAATTCTCGTTTCCGTCCCCATCGCCGACGCACGAACCGCGTACGCACTCGACCTCCATCCAAAATTTAATCAGCGACAGACTGCCTCGGCTCTCCATGAACTGGATGAAGTATCCGAGCGCTCCCTTGTCGGCGAGAATTTCCTTGAGGCTCTTCGAGAGCCTCGAGTGCGAGTACGAGACCTCCGGATGACGCTCGACGTTCTCCTCTTCCTCGTCACCGAGACTGCACAGAACTCTCGACCGCCTGTCCGGTAAACGAACCGAAGAACCATCGCTCGACGTCCACCGACCACCCTTCGATGGTGACTCTCCGCTCGACGGCGTTGATCTTTCGCCTCGGCCTGGAGAACAAGAAATTCATTAGCGAGCGAATAAAAATCATTAAAATAGAAACAAACAAATTATCAAGTAAATTATTTAAAAATAATTGAGCTTCAAAAGAACTTTGTGTTTATGGTAAAAAATTACAAAAAACGGTAATAAAAGAGTTGAACTAAAAAAACTATTCAATAAATATTTGAGGAAATACACATGTAGCGCGGGACCTTGATTTTCCAGCGACACATACTGCGCATGCATAAGTTGCCCAGTGTTAAGGTGTACGTGCCTTAGTTGCATGCACAGTGTTAATTAGTTTCTTGAACCGAGTAAATGGAAACAAATGTCCTCGATGTTTGTTATCGTCGATCTACAAATCTCGTATTCCAGTGCGGTACGGCTCAAAGGTCCGACCATAAATCTGGAGTACTTTCGTAATACGAAAAGTCGAAATTCTTTAAAAACTCAATAATTCTCAAC
Organism: Listrodromus nycthemerus; assembly: GCA_963978505.1. Taxonomy (NCBI): domain Eukaryota; kingdom Metazoa; phylum Arthropoda; class Insecta; order Hymenoptera; family Ichneumonidae; genus Listrodromus; species Listrodromus nycthemerus. Next base: position 2,455,894 of record OZ021688.1, read on the forward strand.
AATGAAAAATAAATAAAGTCAATAATGAAAAATTGCAGTTTCCACAACAAAGGTTCAAATTGATCATTGAACGTTACAATTTAACGTGGAACTCTACAAACAAAACATGTGTCGAGTTCTTCGTCAAACACACAACGCGATAGCTTAAAAAAATACGCGTGTACTGTGATTTTTTCTACATCAATCGTGACTCATTGCATCTTCGCAGTTCGGTCATCAAAAATTCCACTGAATCGAACATGTTCCAATTCCGGTTGATTCACGTAATTAGCAGTTCTACTCTACTAAAAAAGTGCAATATTACAAAAAATTATGAAAATTTATTCGTACAAAATAAACAGATTAATCGAATGTTAATTCGACCAATTTTCATGAAATCCTAAAACAAAAAAATGTACAAAAATTATGAAAATATTTGATAAATATATATGTATATAAATCCACGTAATTATCAATATTGTGTAATAAAATGAAATAAAATATATAAATTTTTTTGTTGTTTTTTCAGTAATTTTTTTTGATAAGCGAAAACGTGCATGAGATTCTCTGGCAACGGGCTTGGCCCGTGGATAAATATATAATATATATATATGTATATATTATTTTCTGGAGGTTAGACTCGTCGAACTGAAGTCGGTTGGATATCCCGAGGTGGATTTTTGAAGTTTAGTTTCGTTCCTTTAATTAGAAGCATTCCACGATTTACCAGATTTTTTAAAGAACTGAAGCATTCTTGGAGACTGGACGAGGCATCGTTGACGAGGCTAATCCTACCGCGCGCATCACACTTATTTTCTCGGCTGTTCTCTTCGGTTGTTTGTCCAAGATTTTTTCTCATACGGACAATTTTTTGGCGAATCTCGTCTGTCGTCGGTTTAGAGATTTTTTTTTTTCTTCGTTGTCGATCGAATCGCGAATCGGCGATTTCTTTCTCGCTTCTCGATAATTCGACGTTAAAAATATTTACGGGAAAAAAAAAAACATTGAAATAAACAATTCACATTTTACGACGAATCGTAACGTAACAACTGTCATTGGGTGTTAGTGTGCGGAGAACGGTTTTCTCGTGTCTGCTTCATCCGCGAGTTTGTCCGATCCGATGTTTATCGTCGTTTCCGGCGACAGCGAGAAAAAATGAGAAACGACACGCTGAATGTCACGATGTTATGAAATACTCGAAAGCTTCGGACTGGCCATTATTTTTATCAAACTATTTTTTTTTTCTTCTTTTCCTACGGGATAAACAATGAGTCGGGTGACGTTTGAGTGAACGTTACCTTCGACCGGTAAGGCCGTTGCGGAGCTATTGCGAGCGATGATTTAAGAATCTGCCGCGAGGTGGCGGACAATTATCTTTTTCATAGAGAAATAAGAGGTGCTTCCGATTTGAAATCTTTTGTTATCACGTGATTTTTCATCAATAATCATTATGACTTTAACATCATCGCATTAGGACCCACACAGCACAGAATATTGCTAAAATATTGCTGCGATATTGATAAAATATTGTTGCAATATTGCTCAATATTGTAAATATTGCTGAAATATTGCAGCAATATCCTGTGCTGTGTGGCGATTGTCACATTAAGTTCGTCACATTAGGATTGTCACATTAACATCGTCGCATTAACATCGTCACATTAACATCGTCGCATTAACATCGCCACATTGACATCGTCGCATTAACATCGCCACATTAAGTTCGTTACATTAACACCTTGATATTAACATCGTGACATTAACACCTTGATATTAACATCGTGACATTAACATCGTCGCATTAACATCGTCGCATTAACATCGCCACATTGACATCGTCGCATTAACATCGCTACATTAAGTTCGTTACATTAACACCTTGATATTAACATCGTGACATTAACACCTTGATATTAACATCGTGACATTAACATCGTCGCATTAACATCGTCGCATTAACATCGTCGCATTAACATCGTCACATTAACATCGTCGCATTAACATCGCCACATTGACATCGTCGCATTAACATCGCCACATTAAGTTCGTTACATTAACACCTTGATATTAACATCGTGACATTAACATCGTTACATTAACACCTTGATATTAACATCGTGACATTAACATCGTTGCATTTACATCGTCGCATTAACATCGTGACATTAACATCGTCGCATTAACATCGTCGCATTAACATCGCCACATTGACATCGTCGCATTAACATCGCTACATTAAGTTCGTTACATTAACATCGTGACATTAACATCGTGACATTAACATCGTCGCATTAACATCGTGACATTAACATCGTCACATTAACATCGTTGCATTAACATCGTCACATTAACATCGTCGCATTAACATCGTCGCATTAACATCGTCACATTAGCATCGTCACATTAGCATCGTCACATTAGCATCGGCACATTAGCATCGTCACATTAGCATCGTCACATTAGCATCGTCACATTAGCATCGTCACATTAACATCGTCGCATTAACATCGTCGCATTAGCATCGTCACATTAGCATCGTCACATTAGCATCGTCACATTAGCATCGTCACATTAGCATCGTCGCATTAGCATCGTCACATTAGCATCGGCACATTAGCATCGTCACATTAGCATCATCACATTAGCATCGTCACATTAGCATCGTCACATTAGCATCGTCACATTAGCATCGTCTCATTAGCATCGTCACATTAGCATCGTCACATTAACATCGTCCCATTAACATCGTCACATTAACATCGTCACATTAACATCGTCACATTAACATCGTCACATTAACATCGTCACATTAACATCGTCACATTAACATCGAGTGTATGAATCTCTTATTTACAGCAGTGATTGAAGTGACGATCGAATCAACAATTCCGGCTATCGGTAAGGAAGAGACGAGTGATCTCGTACAAGACCCGTTGAGAAATGTACCGCTAGTTGGCGCGAGGTCATCGATTCCATAGACAGAAATGCCAAAAGGGCCAAAAGCTAGCAGTCACCGCCGGCTCTCAATATAACGCGAATCGCTGCCGTCTTTTAGGGAAGCCTCTTTAACCTCTGCACGGACGAACGATAATTACACGCAGCGATGTCTTCGGTTCTCGTGCCGCAAATACCGGCGCCCGGTTTCTCCTTCGATCTTTGCACGAGGTAAATAATATTTGTTCCCGAGCTCCTCTCCTCCTCGCTGAAGTTTCGCGCTGAATACACCTTCATCGCCCAACATAACCTTGCTTCGAATAATGCTGTGTCACTTTTTCGATTCACCGTAACGAGAAACGTTCGTTTCACTGAAAAAAAAAACACACACACACACACACACAATTTTCATTCCGATATCTCGAAGTTCAACTTCATAATTATTTTGCCAAATCGTTGGAAAAAAATCACACTCCCTGAAAAAAGTATGGCTCAGAGACGTGTGAACAACTTTGAGAAGAATTCGCCTCGACTTAAACAAAAATATAAACTTGGCGAATCGTATTATTTTTTACTCAATGTTTTTTCACAAAGATCTTAGCGAGAATACCAAAAATTCGAACTGTTAGATTGTTGTATATAAACATTTTTTCCATGTCGCCGAATGCAGAGTCGAATAATCTAAATTTCTGTTTTCATCTGTTTACATCTGATACTGCGATTAAAAAATACAAGTTTCCAAAGGCGAATTCAATTTTCGCTATTGAATTCAAAATCGACTTCTTCTCCTTGACTTGCCTCGTATATGTGGGAAAAAGTTATTCACGAATAGGCAAAAGAAATTGAGAACAGGCAAGAAGAATGACATTGCCAGATTGCAGCATGAAAAAATATTCTAAAAATTAAAAATGTATGCCAAGTAGTTAAGATTTACAGTCTTCTTCAGAAAATATGTTTATCAAGAAAACCTTCAAATTAAAAAAAATCTGCCATAAAAAGACATTTATCGAAACAGTATCTTGAAAAAGGAATACAGAGGCATTCTTACAGCAATATTAAATGTTCGTATTAAATGTGTAGAATGCAAAAAAAAAATTCTTTCTGTGTCCGTTGATTCAACGATTTGATAATTAATTCAATCATTCGATTGGCTACAAACAAATTGGTTTTGTCAAATGCTAAAGTCTTGTGAATTGTCCTTAGAAACGACACCCTCGCCAAAAAAGGATTTCCGGCGCCCAAGGCTACAAAAACTGGTACGACGATCGTCGGAATAATATACAAGGACGGAGTGATTTTAGGCGCCGACACCAGAGCGACCGAGGATACGATCGTTTCTGACAAGCAATGCAGCAAGATCCACTTCATGGCGCCGAACATCTAGTAAGACACCGAATGAGGAACCCGGCGATACAGAAAGTGCTTTCTCGTGGAAGATGCTTTGCGAAAAAAGAATCCTATAGAAAGAACATGAAAAAAATTTTATTCGCTACTCTTTCGAGGAAACCATATGAAAATTTGAATTTTAAACTTTTACGAAAAAGCCATACAAATATGTGAATTTTCGACTTTTACAAGGAAGCTGTACGTAAATATTAATTTTTTTTTTCGCAGCTGCTGCGGAGCTGGCACAGCGGCAGACACCTCGATGACTTGCCAGATGATATCGAGCCAGCTTGAGCTCCATCGTCTGAACACCGGTCGAGTCGTTCCCGTATCGACGGCAAACATGATGCTGAAGCAGTTGCTCTTCCGGCATCAGGGACACATCGGTGCGGCCCTAATCGTCGGCGGAGTCGATATAAACGGTCCCCATCTGTACTCGCTGTTTCCTCACGGCTCGTCGGAGAAATATCACTTTACGACCATGGGCTCCGGCTCGCTCGCCGCTATGGCCGTTTTCGAGAGCCGGTGGAAACCGGACCTGAACGTAAGAACATCGAGTCTTTCCCCGGCAAAATCAAAATCGAACATACAGAAATAATAGCTCACTATTCGAAAAAAATAAATTTTTTTTTTAATAATTGGAAATTTAACACACCTGGGTGGAAGTTTCATTAAAAAGTTCGTGGATTAAATTTACATGAGCAATTATGATAGAAAATTTATACACTTTTCCACTGAAATTAAAGTACTTCTATAGTCGAATTAGACTAAAGAATCTCAACATTTCTTTGTATACAGTACATCATAATATTAATATTTCATGACAATTGACTAAGAAACTCGAAATTCCATTTTAAGCGTTAAATCTTCTGTTCCCACTACATCAAATGTCACTTGTTTTTTTTGAGCTTAACATGATAAAAAATGAAGAGATATGCAAATTGCAACTTAAGTTTTCGTTTTTATTTAATGCAGGAGGAGGAAGGAAAAACACTGGTAGCCGACGCGATCCGCGCCGGAATCTTCAACGATCTCGGCTCCGGTTCGAACGTAGATCTGTGTGTCCTGCGGAAGACGGATGTCCGTGGTTCGGAATTCGATACGAGGGCCGTCGATTATCTTCGGCCCTACGACGAGGCCAATCTCAAGGGCAAGAGGCAGGGCTCTTACCGTTACGAACGCGGCACAACGGCCGTTCTCATGAAGAAGGTCCGTCCGATTATCGTTGAGGAGGAAAGCGTTCGCAGCATCGACGGCGAATCGATGGACACGTCGTCGTAAAGGCTCGACGGGAAAGCTATTCCGCGAGGACATTTTTCCTTTCTTTTTTTATAATAATCGATTCACCGATAATGTTCTTGTAATTACTATTACTTTCTTTCGATCGAATTGAAAAAATAAAACGTCTTTCACGATAGTCTCGCTGACGTTCAATATTCTACGGAAAAACAAGAATACAGAGTACTGTCAAAATTTGTGTCAAAAATTCCACGTTGAAATTTTTGTTTTCCATTAATTTGTCAACAAGGTTCTATAACTATATTTTTTGTTTATTTTTTCAAAAATCAAAAAGATAAAGCGTCCGTCGCAGCAGATTAGAAAAAAAGGAACACGCAAGGAAATAGAAAAAGTACGAAGCTGCATTTTTTTTCAATAATTATTTCACAAGTAAAGTTTCTATAAATGTAATTTTATTTACTTAAAAAATTTAATAGAATAAATCAAGCCCGGCACTTTTTCGAATTCCGTGCAATTCATTTTGAAAAGCGTGCGGAAAATCCATCGCCAGCGAGTCGATGTATTTTTTGTATGAGCTTATATTATTCCACGCGCACGATTCTTTTTTTTTACAATACTTAATTCATAATGGATTTCCTCAGGATTCCTTGAATCTCAAAATTAATTGGACCAATGAAACATCTATCGCTTCCCTATATATCTGAAAAGAAAAATGGAAAGATGAAAAAAACATAAAAAGAATTGTAAACGAACGCAGAAAGTTAAAATAATCCAGCGTTCTGTTTCAATCGCTGTCTTCTCCATGCGGGTAGTTTCTCGAATTCAGTTGGATTCATTTTGAAGACCGCGGTGAAGTCGTCGTAGGTGAGGTGAAGCTCTTTACGGGAGACGTCGACCCCGGCTGGAAGTTGTTCGGGATCGCTCTTGAGGATTCTTAGCGGATACTTCGTGAATGCATCGAAGTTCGGGCTCGCAACTTTGGTCGGAATTGCATAATCGGCTGAGCATTGCTTGTCCTGCAAGTGGTGTGAGTTCGGTTAATAATCAGTTAAGCAGCTGGATATTGAACCGGTTGATAATTACAGCTGCTTACGAAATTGTATTGGAAACTTATTTATTTTTTTGGAAATTTATTTATTTTATGGTTGCGACAATCGTTTGCAATCGAAATTCATAATTCAAAATCGTCTTCATCAACGGATTCATTACTTTTTTTATCACTAATTTTAATCAATATCTTTTTTTTTTTCATTAAAGGGTATTTCAGCCATTCAAACGAAGTTTACTTTTCTTCATTTTTTTTTATAACTTCGTAATCTGAATCAGAATAGTTTATACATTATTCCGGGAAGAATAATATATACATACAAACGGTTTAAAGTAGAGTCAATTGAAAATGTTTAAAACACAATTAGTCTAAAAGATTTCTTTACTTTCAATTTTTTTTCTGTAGTTCCAATTCTGTGAAATATATTCTCAGTATTTTCTCATTTCGTCGCAAATGCCGTTAATTATAAAACTTCGATTACTTATCACAGCATTGTTTTTTTTTGTACATTGTGATGCCAAAGCGAATTTTCAATTACTGGTAGATGAATGATATCTAAAAAAAAACCGGTAATGTAACCGATTACATTTCCGGTTATTTTACTAACTAACTTAATGAACCGGTTTTTTTGAAACACTACCTGCAGGGAGTCGCGCATCGTCTCGAATGATCGGTAATCCCTCAGATGATTGTGATTCCAGTTGTCGAAAAGTCCGATAAATGTGGGCGGCTCAAGGCTTTGTTTTACCACCGAGATCGTCGTGTTCCGGTCGCGACCGGCCGGATGCGTGTAGAGAAATACCGTCGCGCTCTCGACGCATTCGCGCAGCGATCGTGTCGGCGCAAGGCTGCCTAGCCACACCCAGACGACGCTCCCGGCGTCGAGGATCCATGCCGATTCGGGCTGAAGGCTGCTCTGGGAGAAACCGATGACCTCCTCGCCCAGGAAGACTCCGTCGGTAACTCGGCACTGGTACAAGTGACGGCTCGACTCCTCGCCGTCGTCGGAAGACTCGGTACCGTAAGTGCCCCGACCTGAAAGCGATAAATCGGTCAAAGTTTCTTTCATGTAATCGGTCGGTAAGTCACTGACATTATTATTGGGAAAAGTTAATGCCCATTGCCGTCCAAGATGATAAAAAAAATCGAACATTCGTTTCAGTCTTTTCTTCACCGATCAGTACGTTATCGATCGAGCGAAGAGTAGTGGTGAGTTGCCAGCCAAAAATTCGTCCGCAAATTACCGACTGAGCGCTAATCGGTCGGTAAGTTACCGGCATCACGATTATATAGAATCAATGCTATTAACTTTAGAAAAAATCTCGGGGATTCCCACTTTTGACCGGAGATGCATGCGCGAGTAGAGTTACCTCCGAGTTGATCCCAAAATTCGTCGTGCTCTTTGCCCTCGGCCACGAGTGGCGCGACGCTCGGGGCCAATCTTCTCGAGGCTTCCCTCGCGTCGCCGGTGCTCCTTCCACCGCACCACACGAACGGACAGGTCGAGAACAGGATAAATACCCCGCCAGAATCGAGGCTGCTCGCTCTCAGCGGACGCTCGACGGCTTTCGACGTGTACGGTGTCGAGCCGAATACTCTAACGAGATATTTTTTCGGGGCTGGAAAAAAAAAAATTACCGATTAACCGACTAAAAACGAAAATAATTACCGATCACCTGACCAAAAAAAATAATAAATTGTCTCACGAAAGTTCTGGTGTGGTCCGGTGAGAATTCTTAATTTTCCGGCGTATATCTGGAGGAGATGAGGTGGCTCTCTACCCTGTGAGGCCTTGACGAGCTGCGCATCCGATTCCTCGGCTAAACGACACGCCGCCTCGAGGGCCGTATCTCTGTCGATGCCCGTCGAATGCGCTCCTTCCCAGCAGTAAATCTTAACAGCACAAGTACCACGATAGATCATAAAAACTGGTTAATTATTTCCAACCTGAAAAATGTATCGTCTGCAGCAAATTTTGAGGTGAATGGATCCGCCATAACGATTCCCGACACCGATCCACGAAAACCGTTACCGATGACGATTGCCGGTAAAGATTCCCGATAACGATTGCCAGTAACGTTCTCCAATAACGATTACCAGTAACGAACTCCAATAACGATTTCCAATAACGATTCACAATAACGATTTCCAATAACGATTCACAATAACGATTCACAATGACGATTCTCAATGACGATCCACAATAACGATTCCCACTAACGATTCACAATAATGGTTCTCAAAAACGGTTCACAATGACGATTTCCAATAACGATTCTCAAATACAATTCATAATGACGATTTCCAATAAGGATTCCCGATAACGATTCCCAATAACGACTCCCAATAACGATTACCAGTAACGATCTCCAATAACGATTTCCAATAACGATTCACAATAACGATTCCCAATAACGATTCCCAATAACGACTCCTAATAACGATTCCCACTAACGATTCACAATAATGGTTCTCAAAAACGGTTCACAATGACGATTTCCAATAACGATTCTCAAATACAATTCATAATGACGATTTCCAATAAGGATTCCCGATAACGATTCCCAATAACGACTCCCAATAACGATTACCAGTAACGATCTCCAATAACGATTTCCAATAACGATTCACAATAACGATTCCCAATAACGATTCCCAATAACGATTCCCAATAACGATTCCCAATAACGACTCCTAATAACGATTCCCTATAACGATCACACTTACGATACATCTTTTTCTTCGGCCATATCCGTACTTGTAGCACATAACGTAGCATACACTTGCGTAATATATACCACGATCCTCGATCTCTGTGATTCCATTATCACCGCCGACTCTCCAGAGGCATCTCTCGCCGCTTCCATCGTCGACAAGCTGACACTCCGCCGCCATTCTCGGTCTCTCGCTCATGTAATCGGGCTCGAATGTCGGCGGCAGGGTCAGAGGTCGCGTCCTCGGGGGATCCCAGCTCTTCATCAACGATTTCATTTCCGCCGGTTCCTCCCCCTCTATCGACCTGGCGACCGGCACGCTCACGCTGTAGCCCTTCTTCTTCACGAATCCCCGTGCGTTTCTCACCGCCTCCAATTGCTCCCGAGCATTGACCTCACGACCGACCCAAGCCCACACGCCGGCCTCTCCACGGTCCAACAGAAAAACCGAACCTGAGCCGAGGTCCGATCGGAAAATCGGTCCCGATTTCAGTTCCGCCACTTTGTACTTCCCCGATTGCTCGCTGCATTTGTAGAGCTTTATCGGACTCGGAACGCGCTCCACCTTACCGACCTCCGATAAGACAGCACGGCGCGCCGGATCGAGGAAGGACTCGAACAGACGCTTGTCCTCACCTACGGATTTCAAAATAACGGTATTTTAATACTTTGGAAAATTGCCGCGGTAATAACGTTTTCTCAACGGATGGCGGATTCTGTTCTCAAAATTTCGAATTGTGGAAATACGGTCGCAAAAGTTTCTGCTATTTTACCGTGAAAAGTGGTAATAACCCGTCCGAAAGTGAAATTACCAGTCATATAATTAATGGTAACATAATGAAATTTAATATTACCAGTTGAAAATCGTGGGAATCACCTTCATAGTTGTGTCATAAAACATAACATTTTCCTTGTTTCGGCAACATTATCGTAACATTTGTTTTAGATATTAAAAAAATCGTATGATCCGATAGTGATTTCGAATATCAGACCATACGATTTTATTGGCAATGTGGTAACAGAGCTAGACGGTAGTTTAAATACTCGATGTAATTAAGGTATTTTGAGTCTCCAAATATTTTTCCGGTATTCAAAGTACATCGTATCAACTACTTTTCTCTCTACTCCGTATTAGAGCTGCAGAACTGACGATATTTCAGTTTTACTTTCACTTCGAAAAGTCTTTAAACGAATAATTTATAAATGTATTTCGAGTGCAAAAAGTATTTCGTAGTCCGAGTACTTTCGAGTATTTTGTAAAGTCAAACTCCTCTGCACGGTCAAATGACCGGTCAAATAATGAATCCTCACCGCGCAGCGTCTGCTCGTAGCCGTCCTCGACGATTACCACCCGAGCGTTGTTGTTCTCCTTTCGAGTTTCGAGAATCGCCGCTGCGTGTCGCTTGTGCAAGGGATTCGCCGACGAGCCGAGCCAGAGGAAAACGACTCCGCGCGACTGCGTGTCGAGCAGGATTGCGTCGCGGGATGAAAAATTTTGCCACTTAACGCCGTCGAGCTCGGTGACGATCGGAACCGCGAGGCCGGTAACTCTGTGCAACGTGGAACTCGGCCTCTCGAAGTGGACCCGCTCGACGACGAATTCGCTCCGGAAATAGGCGAGAAAGCGAGGACTCTCGCGACCCTCGGACTCCCTGGATAAAATCGTTGCGGAGACCTGCGAGTCGAGCTCGGCCGCTCGCAGCGCCGCCGCGCCGGATATCGTGGAGTCGCAAGACGAACCGATCCAGAAGTGAATCGCCCGAACGGCATTGTTGACTTTTACCTCTTTCTCCTGTGAATTAAAAAATATATTTCAAAATGTATAAACATGCTTGGAAAACATGATTGTTAACGTTATTTGGAAAAGCATGTTTCAATCGATATGCTTGGAAAGTCGTGGTTGAACAAGCACGTTCGGGAAAGCATGAATGGACGAAAAACGTATTCGGAATATGTGTTCCCACGGATATGTTTGAAAAACGTGTTTTCAAAGACATGCTCGAAAAACTTGTTCTCAAAGAGATGTATGGAAAACACGTTCTTACACACACGTTATTAATGATTTATTGTCGAGGTAATTCTTAGAAAACATGTTATGAGTGACATTTTCTCGACGGCATGTTATCATTGCCATGCTGTCAAATGACATGTTTCCAATGTTTATTTTAAATAGACACGTTGTCAAGGACATGTTGTAAAAGAACGTGTTTTTTTGTTTTTTTTTCCCCCCCCCAAAGGACATGCCTTTCAAGGGACATGTTGTAAAAGAACGTGTTTTTCAAAGGACATGTCGCGAAGAACATGTTTTTCAAAGAGCATTCTGTCAAGGACATGCTGTAAAAGAACATGTCTTTGAAGAGACACGTTGGAACCGAACACGTAGTAAAAGAACATGTTGTCGGTGAAATGTCGCGAACAACGCGTTTTTTCAGAGGACATGTCGTAAAAATAACATGTTTTTCAAAGAACATGTCTTTCAAGGGACATGTTGTCAGTGAAATGTCGTGAAATAACGTTTTTTTTTTCTTCAAAGGACATGCTGTCAAGGATATGTTGTAAAAGAAAATGTTTTTTTTTTCAAAGGACATGCTGTCGAGGACATGTTGTAAAAGAAAATGTTTTTTTTTCTTTCAAAGGACATGTCGTAAAAGAAATTTTTTTTTCCAAAGGACATGTCGTAAAAGAACGTGTTTTTTTTCTTTAAAAGACATGCTGTCGAGGACATGTTGTAAAAGAAAATGTTTTTTTTTTCCCCCCCAAAGGACATGTCGTAAAAGAACGTGTTTTTTTTTCAAAGGACATGCTGTCAAGGACATGTTGTAAAAGAAAATGTTTTTTTTTTCTTTTTGAAGGACATGTCGTAAAAGAACGTGTTTTTTTTCAAAGGACATGCTGTCGAGGACATGTTGTAAAAGAAAATGTTTTTTTTTCTTTCAAAGGACATGTCGTAAAAGAAATTTTTTTTTCCAAAGGACATGTCGTAAAAGAACGTGTTTTTTTTCTTTAAAAGACATGCTGTCGAGGACATGTTGTAAAAGAAAATGTTTTTTTTTTCCCCCCCAAAGGACATGTCGTAAAAGAACGTGTTTTTTTTTCAAAGGACATGCTGTCAAGGACATGTTGTAAAAGAAAATGTTTTTTTTTTCTTTTTGAAGGACATGTCGTAAAAGAACGTGTTTTTTTTCAAAGGACATGCTGTCAAGGACATGCTGTAAAAGAACATGTCTTTGAAGGGACATGTTGTCACAGAGTACGTGGTAAAAGAAAATATTTTCAATGAAATGTCGTAAAATAACATGTTTTTCAAAGGACATGCTGTTAAGGACATGCTGCGAAAGAACATGTCGTTGAAGGGACATGTTGTCACAGAGTATGTCGTAAAAGGACATGTTGTAAAAGGACGCTTTTGGAAAAACAAGTTCCGAAAGGTATGTCATTTGACAACATGTTTTCAATGGTATTTTCTCGTGGACATGTTTTTCAATGGTCATGTTCTCGTGAGTAAGCTCCGAAAGGTATGCTTTCGTAAATAGGTTTTTTCGTTAATTTTATGAATCAGGCAATGAACACTTGCGGGTACTCCTGGATACGGAAGCGGTCCGTCCTTGGTAGAAACGGCGTAGATTATGTAAGCCGATTCGGAGAGAAAAAAACCCATTTTGTTTCTCGACACGCTGATCGCTCGCAGTCCCTGAAAAATTTCGAAAAAAATTACGAACAGATGGGGCGTGCGATACAAAAAAAAAAAAAAAAAAAAAGTCAAGTTCGATCGTCGATCCTCCCACCTCGATCTTCCAGACGAAGAATGCCGTTCGATTTTTCGAAACGCTCCTGAAGACGTCGCTTCCGGAGTCGTCGGAGCACGAGCTCCGGTCATCCTGCTGGAAAAAAAAAAAAAACAAAAAGAAATAAAATAAAATAAAAGGAGAAAAAAAAATCGTGAAACGATAAGAAGCACGATCGATGGATCGTTGCGTCGGGCTTCGAGCGTTTCGCTAGCGCGCATGCGCGCTTAATGCAAGTGTTTGGAAAACGATAATCGCCGACGCAAACAAACGATCGACCTTCGAGGGAATCGTTCACGACGAACGACTATGAAAAATTTTTCAATTTCAAAATTAATATTCACTGAATTTTCAAAATTTTTATATCCACGAACAAAAAAAAAACCAATAATCTCATTATTTTCAAACGAATAACGGTGATATGGATAAATTGAAAAATTATATATAACATTTTCGTCGATGTCCCTTCTAAATTTATCGCACAAATAACAACGCAAAATCCATCCGAAAATGATCGAAATTCTGGCCCGCTTTCCGATAGAAAATTTAACACAGTTTAAAAAAAAAAAAAAAAAAAACTTTAATCATTCATTCAATTTTACGCCAAAGAACGAACGACGATATTATTTATTTTTTTTTCAAGTTTATACGTCGATCTCGGATAAATTTACCTGGGCGGGCAGTTCGAAGATCATCTCGGAATCCGGCGAAGCATCGACAGCCTCGCGCTCCGAGGGATCTCGACCGGTCAAAAAGTTACCCAGCGCGAGGAACGTGACAAAGCTGACTGACCCGTCTCCTCCGCTCACCGACGAAAGTTCGACGAGCCCCGAGGGAAAAAAAAAAAAAAAAAAAAAAAAAAAAAAAAAAAAAGGTGAAAAAAAAAAAAGAGAAAAAAAGAAAAACGAACGAAGACTTTGCGGCCGAAGTCTGCGGTTGCCCGTTGAAAACTAGCGCATGAGATAACCCGTGGTATAATACGATCTCTGACGAGGACTCAATCGCACCGCAACGAACGGCGATGCGGAGAGAGAACCGTACAGCCGTGTGTCGCCCCGACCGCCGGTCTACAACACCGGGTAAGTACTCGTTCCTCGCACTCTTCGCCGTACGCCGTACAACTTCACTGGAGCGTAGCGCGGACCGCGCCATTGTCCCTCGTTTTACTCACGAGGACGGACTCGCGCGGAACCGCTGATATTCACCGTTCGGATTGCCCGCTCACGCACGCACACACATACACACGGAAACACATCGCTCGCGCACGATCGTTCTTCTTCTTCTTCTTCGTCTATCGACGAACCGGAGGAGGAGGAGGAGGAGGAGGAGGAGGAAGAGGAGGCCGCAACGCTCGCGCAACAAACTCCGCTAGCACACTTTTATCGAAACAACGGGGCCTCGCTTCGAGAAATAACGTTTTACGAGCGCGACTCGCCTCGCAAACGAGACGATTCACTGTCGGTTTTAAAAATGTCCGATCGTCGTTCGTGTGACGCCGATCGGTGACGCGGATTCGTCGCTCGCGTTTTTGAAAAAAAATTTCGTTTTCCACCGAGAATTACGTTACACCGAAAAAAAAAAAAAAAAAAAAAAAAAAAAAAAAAAAAAAAAAGATGTCACTTCCGGCTCAAAGAAATTATTCGTTTTAGACCGGGGGTGACGTCACGCCGAAAAAAAAGATGTCACTTCCGGTTTGAGGAATATTTTTTTTTTTTTTTCCGTTTTAGGCCGGAAGTGACGTCACGCCGAAAAAAAAATGTCGCTTCCGGTTTAAAGATTTTTTTTTTTTTTTTTTTCGTCTTAGACCGGAAGTGACGTCACGCCGAGAAAAAAAAAGATGTCGCTTCCGGTTTGAGGATTTTTTTTTTTTTTTCCGTTTTAGACCGGAAGTGACGTCACGCCGAAAAAAAAGGAAAAAAAAAAAGAAGAAAAAGACGTCACTTCCGGTTCGAAGAGCGAGGTCCTCTGTCGGCAATGACGTCGTATCGGAATTGCGTCACTTTCCGGTCTGTAAAATGAGGTTTCTTCATCCCGTAAAAGCGCAACTTGCCTTTTGAAAAATTCGGCTCACGACCGGAAGCGCATAATTTTTCGTTTTTAAAATAACAATATTCCACCGTAAGTGCGTCACTCCCGTTTTCAAAATTTCACTTTTCGACCGGAAGTGACGTAACGAGAAGCTCGTGACTTCTGCTTTGAGAAGCGCACACTTAGATCCGGCAGTGACGTCATACCGGAAGCGGATCACTTCCGAGTTGGAAAACTCCGTTTACACCGGAAATGCACGAGCGCCGTTTTGAAACTTGCAGTTCTCGACCGGAAATGCGCGACTTCCGTTTTTCGAAAGTTAAAATTTCCCACCGGAAATGCGGGACTTTCGTTTCGAAGGTCTCACTTTCGAAGCGCGAGTAACGTTATACCGGAAACACGTCGCGACTGTCGTGAAACAAAGGTTTAATAAACGAAAAACCGATGAAAATTCGCTCGGTACCGGAAACGATCGACGGAGGAGCGAAAGATCGATTGCGGTTCAACGTTAACGAGCCTCGCCATGAAGAAGCGAAGAGGTCGCCGGTGGACGAACGGATCGTCGCTCGTGCACGAAAGCCTTGCGGAAATATCGCGGTCGGTAAAACAAAAAAAACGGTTTGCCGTTTGCTTTTTTTTTTACCGACCGAGCGCGAGTACGGCGAGCGGCGCCTTCCGCGGGGTGGGGGGAGAAAACTCTCGACGACAAGAGGAATCATCTTCCCCCTCACTCCACCCAGTAGGTCAGCCCGAATCCCTCGGAGACGTAGGACAACGGTCCGGAGCGAAAGGTTTCGGTAAATTCCCACGAGAAAAAAAAAAAAAAAAAAAAAAAAAAAAAAAAAAAAAAAAAAAAAAAAAAAAAAAGGACTCGACTCACCCGCTTGGAAAAGCCCATAGTGTGGCGTCTCGCAGCCTCCGGCTCTCTCAGGCCATTCGTCGCGACGTATATCCGTGTTATTCCGCGAACGCACGGATCCTCAGAAAAAGAAAAGGCTCCGGGCAGCTCGGGACTCGCCCTCTCCGCAACACTGTTTGCGGCTAACTGTTCGCCGCGCGAAACGCCACGGTGTGTTCCGACGTATAAAAAGAAACCATAGCCGTGCCGACGAGGCTCGTCCGGAAGCGGGCCCCGGAACTCCGTGCGGCCACCCGTGACCGTACGGCCGCCTCATGAATACACCTAGCGCACCAAAAGAGAGAGCCCGTTGCGCACCGAGCGAGCGAGCGAGCGAGCCATCCGAGACCCGAACCCACATGCGGGTTCTTTTTTTTTTATTTTTATTTTTATTTTTTTTTTTTCACCGCAGATGTGTAACGAATGGAAGCGGCGAGCGCGTTGTCTAACGCACCTGCTCTCTCTCTCTCTCTCTCTCTCTCTCTCTCTCTCTCTCTCTCTCTCTCTCTCGTCGCTAATGACAAACAAAGAAACCGAGTCGTTCGAGATTCGAGCGAGGCTCTCGCTGGGAGTGACAAAGTCGCGTGCAGGAGCGATGTTTTGTTCCGTCGACGTTATTATTATTTTTATTTCTATCGCGAAGCCCGAACGCGGACGAAGCCGCCCGGACTGTTTATTATGATTTTTTTTTTCTAGGAAATCGTCGGACGACCAGTTCCTTCCGCGAACGATGGCAGAGCGTGCGAGGCGCGGGGACTCGGCGGCGGGCGAAGCGGTGAAAATTTATTTGTCGCGGACGCACGTTAGAGGCGGGCATTACCATGGCCTGACGACAGCTGCGACGATCGTACCGTTACACCATTGTCGGCGTCGCTCGCCACCTTACAGACGCATCACGAATGCCCACGAGACTCGTTAAACGCGCCCTTCTGTCCTAGCGGTTCACCTTTCGTTTTCCGATTCGAGCGCTTCTCTTACCGACTGAGTTCACCGATTAATTGGGATTTTTTTTTTTTTTTTTTTTTTTTTTTTTTTTCAATATTCTACGCAACGTTACTTTCGGTACGTGAAACTTGGTATCCGGCCGGAAGCGACGTTGCACGAGATACACGTTGCTTCCGGCATAAGAATTTTGGTTTTTCCGACAGGAAATTACGTCACAACGAAAATATTTCACTTCCGGATTGGAAATCCCATTTTATTTTTTTGGTCCGACCGGAAGTGACGTGATATCACGAGTGTGCCACTTCCGGTGCGAAAAATTCAATTTTTTTTTTTTTTTTTTTTTTTTTACTGAAAATACGTCACTTCCGGTTTACGATCTCGGTCTCGGAGATCTTCGCCGCATTCGTCTCGATGGAATCAGTTTTCGGCTGGAAGTGGGCTTGCAATGTGAATGCGTTACTCTCGGTTTGTGAACTTCAATTTTGTGGACGTGAAGTGCGCAGCTTCACTTTTAAAATTTGTCTTCTACGGAAAGGTACGTCATAACGAAAATTCGTCACTCTCGGTTTGAGAAGCTCGGTTTTCGAACGAAAAATGACGTTATCGCGAAAATTTTTCGTTTCCGGTCGCTGAAATTCTCATTTTTTTTTTTGTTCAAATAGACGCGGCGTCGTTACTCGAAATTCTCCATTTCCGGTTCGTAGACCATGTTTTTTTTTTTCGACGGATTTGACTCCCTATCGGACACACGTGACTTCCGGTTTCGAAAACTTGGTTTTGATTACCGCAACTTTCCCACTTTGCTTGTAAGGTCATTTCCGACAGAAAAATGAGACTTTCAAACCGGAAGTGAACCCGACTAAGAATATCCTGAATTTTTAATCGCAGAATGTTTTTCGATTGCGAGCGATGCAAAGGGTGTGACTTGAGGAGAGCACGAAAGTCTGTCCGTAGACGTCGGGGGAAAGACGACGAGGGTCCGAGGAATTTTTATGGTATCCCGAAAGTAAGGGTACAAAACCGAGGGTGAGACGAAAAATTTCGTGCGCAACACGCACGGTGTACCGAACGGTAATAAAATCGTCGATGCGTGCCTTCTCGTTGAGTACAAATGCTGGTTTTTTTCTTCTTACCATCAGTCGGTAAAACGCATCGGGTTGTGGCTCGAGCGTGAACAATTCCTCGACGGTCCATCGAAATCGATAGATGAGGAGAAAAAAAAGGAGACGACGACAACGCAACGCTACTCGTCGCAGCCCCCAGACGGATTCCGATGATGAGCTCCTATGATGAGCGCCTGGCGAATTCGAAAGAATTTCACCTAAATGGTAAAAAGGAGTTCAGTCTTATCGGCAGTTTTTTTTATCCTTTTTCCGGTTTGAAACTTTTATATTTTCGACCGAAAGGGATGTCACTTACGTTTTTTAAATCTCAATTTTCGTCCGAAAGTGACGTTAGTTCGTCAATGCGCCACTTCCGGTATGAGGATTTTAGTTTTTTTTTTTAAACCGGAAATGCGCCGCTTCCGGTTTACAATCTCACTGTTGGAAACTCGTCACTTCCGTTTTGATAATCCGAGTCTTCGGTTAAAAATGACTTCACGAGGGAAATACGCAACTTCCTGTTTGAGAATGTAATTTTTTTTCGACCGGAAGCGGCGTTGTATCGCTAATGCGCTCGATGGACGATTCGTTGATCCACAATCTCTTTTTCTTGTCCGATGTTTTTTCAAGCCTGGTAAATGCAACGCACCCTAACTCGGTCGATAACAAAAAATGTGATACTTTTTCTTTCATTGGAAAGATGAAAATTGTAACGTAACTCGAATTATGACTGTCAAGACCACGATGAAATATCTCGGAAGGTCAAGAGGTCATTGACAGCGAAAGTGGATATTGTTCTCGATTACGATGAGACGATTGCCATTTCTTTCGATCGTGAATTCCAGAATCCGCTGAAAAATGTTTACGGCACTTTTTATTACCGACCGAGTAGCGAATGAAAAAAATGCGACAGTCGATTGCAATTGACGGACAATGAAGCGAACAGAGAACGAGAACAAAAGGCCGTTGTCGTCGACGGCCCTCGGACGGATTTCAATGGCAAGCTTATGATGGATTGGCGGAACCGGAAACCCGTCTACTCGAGCGGTAAAACAGACTTCCTCACGTATCTCTCTCTCGTCCAATAGGCCGTTGCTAGGGACCGATAAAAACTTCCCTTAATTAATCTATGTTATACACGTAAAAAAAACCCGACAGTCGATGACTTGAATCTGGACGAAAACAGACTCTTGGCTAGATCGAGGAGCAACACGAGCGTGTTGAACCTTGCAGGCTGCGAGCTGCGCCCGGAAGAGACCGAGGTAAGCGCGCGGAATACGAATCGTTATTACTCAAGACGGGTTAACTTAATTTTTTCATTTTTTTGGTTAAACAAAAATTCTTAATTTTATTGGGCGAAGATCGATTTAGGCGACTGGAAAGACTCGAGAAACTTCACGTCGGCATTCGATCGACTGGGACTCGAGGCTTATTGCAATAAAAGCGAAGAAATGATACCGCCGTTTGGGGATCAAGGAACTCAAACTTGCCTCTGCCAGGAATCTTTCGAGAGCGGCGAGGAACCAGCAAAGGGCATCAAGAGCAGAGAAATCTTTTCGATGAGGCCCGTCGTGCAGGGACCGGAAATACTCACTTATCAGGCAAGACGCTCGTTATGATGTATCGCGGTTGCGTATAATAATAATATTAATAATTATCCTGTAATATTATTATTCCTAATAATATAATTCTGCAATATTGTATATTTTTTATATTGTATTATATTAATATTACACTGTCAAAGAAAGTTGGTGTTGAATTATTACGCCAATTGGTATTGGTATTGAATACAATTGGGATGAAAAATGTTTACCGTACAGTTGTAACGAACTTGTTTTTGAAATTTCGGAAACAGTTTTACGTGAAAGAAACGTGCCAATACTGTTCATTCATTTTAGAACAGACTTTTTTTGTAATATTACAACAAGGCAGAGTGGACGATTCACTATTTTTTTTTTTTGCGATACGGAATACGAATAGGTCGCACAACTTTTCCCGTGGTTTATAAAATAGTATGAGACCGTTCAGACTAGACGTACGACGGTCGCACAAACGAGTTGACGGTCAGTCTTGACCAGACTTTCAAAGAGAATTTACGTTGTCACTATTAAATAAGCATTTTACGAGTCAATTTAATATCGCTTCGGCTTCTTTTATGAAGGAACATCTGTTTTGTTCCCGAGAATAGTTACGATATTTCAACGGTGAGAAAATTGGTATATTGGCTCGCAGGGTACTCAGTATTCTCCGGAGGACATAGCGCGCTACTGGAAAAAGGATTCCCGCATGTGGCTGTGGAAATCGGTGCGCATGGCGCGCCGAAGAACGATCGAATCGGCGAGGTCTTCGCCCATCGACTGCGCCATGAAGACCGACGGCGGAGACGTTCCTCGGACAGACTGACTATTATTTTCCTCACCGATTTTTTTCCTTATTGAAAAAAATTATTTCTCTCGTTTCTTTGTCATTGAAAAAAATACACGTAATTAGCAGCCTTGCAATTTGATGTTTTTTTTTTCAAATTTATTTTCATTTACGACAAGTTTAAGAGAAGAGAATTATTATAATCGTCGAGCCACGTCACCGTTAATAATGGAATGAGGCTTCCGATTTATTATTTTTATTTTGTAATTTTTTCAATTCTTTTTTCTTTTACTTTGAATAAATTCTCATCCGCAAGTCTCGACGTTTTCGAGTGTCTGTCCGAGCTCTATGCTCTCGCCCATCTCGAAGCGCGCGAAATCCAAGATTTCCGTTTGGGCGTCCATCAACACTTGCTGAACGGTCAGGCTCGGGTCGAGCAGATACTCTTGATAAATCATGGAGTTTTCATCGTCGGCGCTCGACGCCGGCTGGTCGACGTCCGGATGCCCGATCTTCGTAGGATTCATTCCTGAAACGGTACAAAAAAATTGTATGATTCAGTATTTTTTTTTAATAATAGAATTGAGAATACGCTTCGACAATTTCGAGTCCATGATAGATAAAAACGATAGATTTTCAAATATTTTAGACCCCAAATCGTTGCAGCGTTTTCTTGAATGCATTATTAATTAAATTATTGCATTATTCGTGACGTTTAATTTAAAAAATCGTACGGGATTTTCATGTCCTCGTACGCTCGTATCCAAAGGTTAAAACAGCCCAGTTTCGAATGCATTGGATCGCGGAAAGTCTCGAATTCCTACGAGAATACATAATTTTGTATTTTCAAAAATAAACCAACCATTTTTCCCCTTACAACTTTAACTATTTTCTTTTAATTTCAACAATCGAAAATAATTAAAAAATAGTGTTGTGACGTTAAAAAAAAGTTTACACACGATTAATTCCACACATTTTCTGACAGGATTTTCTTCTCGTTTTTGAAAACCATAAAAATTTAAACAAAAAAATGCCCAATCGGCTCGATGAGCTCCCAAGAAATAGAAATTACCGATAATATGCTGGCAAAGCTGAGTGCCGAGCAGTTCATCGTTCCCCGCCGATCGATAAGCAAGAATCGCGCCGTATTTTCCGAAGGACATCGGAAGGGGATCGACGGGTGCCGGATGAGTACAACCGGCGAGTGCTACGTCCGGCGCGACTCTGATGCAGAGCGCTCTTCTCAAGCTGATGTTCTCGCCGACGCTGCCGATAGTCAGGGCGGAATGATCGGCGAGCGACTTGCCGTCCGTCGCGAGCAGAGACTTCAGGGCTTCGGCATCGAGCGACGCTCGGTCTATTAATTCCCTCGATGGAATTTCGCCGGCCTTTCGGAGCACCGTCGAAATTATCGTCTCGGCCAATCCGTGAAATTGCTTGTTCCTCGCGACAAAGTCCGTCTCGCAGTTTATCTCGACGAGGGCGCCGCGATTCTTCTCTACCATGACGACGATCAAACCCTGCGCGGTCGCTCGACCCTGAAGCTTCTCCGCCTTCGACCAGCCCAGAGCTTGAGCCTGCTCTTTCAGCCACGCCTCCGCCTGGAAAGAATTTCAAGAATTTATAAAATTCCATTTTTCAATTTATGGTGAACTTAACTTTGCATGAAGATTTTGTATTGAAGCATTTTAAAATATGTTCCTATAATGACTGCAATACCAGTTACAAGTATGTAAAGGGGTGGATAAGTAAATGAATTGAATAATTTTTAAAATTTTTGATAAGTCTCGGAATAGAAAAACGAAATCGCGTTTTTCGCTGGGAATTTTGAGTCTATTCTCGAGTACAAAAAAAAATATCAAGAGGCGATTAAACATTTCTTTTATATACGATTTTTATAGTTTTTTTTAAATGGAATCTGAAGTTACTTTAAAATTGTTTTGAACCAATTTGTTGCACCCGCCGCAGAAATGGCAGTTTTGTGATAATTAAAAACCATGAAAAACGATCTCAGCGGGAGAAGCTTTCTCAAACCGACAAGTGCCGACGCTTGCCTTTGGCTTAAAGTATTGAAAACAGTTTCGAAACAATGCGAAAAATGCACCCAAATTACTCAAAACATTGTGCAGAAACTGTCATAAATCTTGCCTGGTCTAGTAATTTTTACTCGACCAGCAATCAGAAAATCTGCTGCCTCAGTTGTCCGAACGACAACGTAAACCAAACGTCGGCCCTTGAAGTTCCAAATCCGCAAGCAGGCAAAACAAAAAAATGTTCTCTTTGTCATCCGCCTCAAATTGATTCGAGGAGAAGAAAGGCGAAATACGAAATCATGCGCAAAAACCAGAAATAAATAGTAACGAGGTTCATGAAAATTGGAAAAGCAAATTCTGTTTCCAGCGTTGCAGGAAACATTCTTCCCCACTCAGCTGCCCGAATGCCATCGGCTTACTTTGGCGATATCATTGTCGTGAAGCTCGAGCGCCTTCTTGCAGTTGGCAAATGTGAAACCGGTCTTCTTCCGGAGCTTGGCGAGTAGCGACTTGCTCGAAGACTGCCACAGAATCCCGCCGGTGTGAACGAACCGCTGCAGACCACGAGCGATCATCTAAAAAAAAAATTAACCATTAGCGGTTACGTAACAGGTGAATTTTTCAAGCGACATTCTTCGAGGAAAAATTGGCGAGCTATTTTCTCGGACTCATGTGAACGAGGAAGACAACCGAAAGAGGTTATGTAATCGAATTTTTAAGGTTAGGTCTCACGGGGATATTTAACCGAGAAAAAAATCGAATTTTTTTCTCATTTTCAAAATGAAAATAAAAAACTCCAAGCGTTTTTCACTCGTCTGTTCAATGCAAAGGAGAATTGCTAGCGTGAAATTTTTGGTAGAGCTGCTTTAATTGATAAATCGATTAATAAATACGTTGCCTGGCTACTTTGCTGAGTCGATCGGACTTTCTGCCGGAGAGAATGACAATCCGTGCAGCGATTTCGTAAGCCGGTTGGAAAAAAAGAA
Organism: Listrodromus nycthemerus; assembly: GCA_963978505.1. Classification (NCBI taxonomy): domain Eukaryota; kingdom Metazoa; phylum Arthropoda; class Insecta; order Hymenoptera; family Ichneumonidae; genus Listrodromus; species Listrodromus nycthemerus. The sequence goes on from OZ021688.1 coordinate 2,479,336, forward strand.
AATTCGATCCCGCTCTCGCTCTGTGGTAAGATTGCAAATCCCTTTTGAATGTTCTTCGGATTTTGCGGCGATTAAAATATAAGGGAGAAAAAAAATAAGAGTGCTGACCGTGTGGGTGGCGGCGAGACGCAGAAGACGTGAAAGCCGCGAAGCGTCAAACGTTGATGGAGAACTTGAGCAGCGGTTGGCGACCCCGGTCGTCTATCAGCTGATCGCGTGGTTGTGTGAAAAAGATATCGTCAAAGACTCTTCAATCGTAAATAATCGTCGAATTTGCGTAATAACTAAGATTATCCAATTTTTACGATAGCGAAAATCATTGAAATTTGGCGATAGAGAAAATCATGAAAATTTCGCGATAAAGAAAATTATTGAATTTTTGCGATAGAGAAAAGTATTGAATTTCTGCGATTGAGAAAATTATTGAATTTTTGCGATTGAGAAAATTATTCAATGTTTGCGGTTGAGAAAATTATTGAATTTTTGCGATTGAGAAAATCGAAAAATTTCCGCGATTGAGAAAATCGAAAAATTTCCACGATAGAGAAAAATCTACGAATTTTCGTGATAGATAAAATCTACGAATTTCTGTGAAAGCGAAAACCATTATCCTTTTTGCCACGACGAAATTACATTTTGAAAAGTAAGGTTGATGCGTGCAGACGAGAAGCAAAAGGCACAAAAGCGCGGAGCTTCTAATTCGGGTGAAGAAGACGAGAAGGGGTCGTTGACCTCGGTGCTCGATCGTAATTTTTTTGCTATAACTCTCTATTTTGATACTCCATTGATACGATATTTTTTTTCAGATCATGAGGCGTCAGGATTGTTCGAGGAGCGATCGAGCGGTTGGTAAACTCGCGTCGAAGCGGCCATCGACGACCTTGAGCGCGTTTATCGAAGCGAAAGTCGAACCGTTGTTCCAGCTTCCGGAAAACCTCTTGGATTCTTCGGTCCACAAGCGTTTCAAGCAAAACCTCGACGGTGCGACCGTCGAGCGAGACAGGCAGAATAAATTCCAACCGAATTCGTACACTGGCCGAAGGCTGCGGAAGGAAAATTTTCGACGTTACATGGTCGGCCTCATTGTTAAACCGGAAGTGCCCGAGGAGGGACTCGATCTCAGTAACGATCGAGCGATAAATCGATACTATTACTACATAAGAAACGGTATTGACACGATTCACGTTACCTCGATCGACGAGGACACCGTCTCGAAGATCATGGCCATGGTACCCGAAAATCTGTCAACGAATTTCAAAACCTCGATGGAATCCTTGATCAAGGAGGTCAGGGACGACTTTATTCTCGGCATCAAAAAGTCCATTGTCGAATTTGTACTCACCGATCCGTTCACCAACGAAGACTGTGAGAAGGTTCGTTTCTTACTATCTTCGGTGATTATCGTCGGTGATTATCGTCGGTGATTATCGTCGGTGATTATCGTCGGTGATTATCGTCGGTGATTATCGTCGGTGATTATCGTCGGTGATTATCGTCGGTGATTATCGTCGGTGATTATCGTCGGTGATTATCGTCGGTGATTATCGTCGGTGATTATCGTCGGTGATTATCGTCGGTGATTATCGTCGGTGATTATCGTCGGTGATTATCGTCGGTGATTATCGTCAGTGATTATCGTCAGTGATTATCGTCAGTGATTATCGTCAGTGATTATCGTCAGTGATTATCGTCAGTGATTATCGTCAGTGATTATCGTCAGTGATTATCGTCAGTGATTATCGTCAGTGATTATCGTCAGTGATTATCGTTCGTGATTATCGTCAGTGATTATCGTCAGTGATTATCGTTCGTGATTATCGTCAGTGATTATCGTCAGTGATTATCGTCAGTGATTATCGTCAGTGATTATCGTCAGTGATTATCGTCAGTGATTATCGTCAGTGATTATCGTCGGTGATTATCGTCAGTGATTATCGTTAGTGATTATCGTTGTTGTTTATCATTCCAGCAAAAATTATGGACATTTTTTTGTTCAAGGATATTGTAACTAAGGAGAGGTACGAGATTAATAATTTTTCAAAAGACTGCACGATGAATTTCAAGCGGTATCGACTGAATTTGGACAAAAATCTTTGTCTCTTGAATCCGTGCATGAGACTGATGTTAGAACACTGGGTACGCGATTGGCGGTACGTTGTTTTTTTTTTTCAATTACAGATAACGGACTGATGAATGATGAAATATGGATATTTTTATTCGAATCGTAGATCTTTCCGGTTGATCGACCTAAGAGAGACAAAGAGAAAGATTGATAGTTGGGACTTGACAAATTTCCAGACTACTCTATTCAATCAGATTCAGATGAGACGTGAGATCCTGAAGAACTCGTGGTTCGGAAATATACAAAATATATTTCTTGTGGTAATACGTTAAATGGTGGCGAAGAGATTTTATTCCACGGTGGAGCGGGGCAAAACGGACCAGTGTTCTCCATTCTAGTCGAATCGTTGGTGTTTCATTGAACGCGTCAACTTATAAATAACTAAATAAACACATAAATGAATAAATAAATTAAAAAAAAAAGTCCGTTTTACCCCGTCATCTCTAAATCGTGGAAGTATCGAAAAATCATGATTTTTTGTTTACTTCTTTTTTTTTTCATCGTTCAGAACAACCGGAGGAAACTTGTTCCGAGTCCGTTGCTGAAGAAGCGCTTCGGAAGATTCTTCGACTGCGCCGCTACCATAATGGAGGCCCAACTGTTGAAGATATGCAAATACACCCTTCGCGATCTGATGGAATATATTCTCGATCGTTATTCGAATCGCGGCTTTCGAATGAACGTCATTGTCAGAGCCAAAGATCTCGCTTACGATCCGCCGATCAAATACTTCAGGGACGTTCTCTGCAGCATCTTGGATACGATCGTCGACGCCGTCGCTGGATTCGCCAGACTGGAGACCCAACTCTATCTCGATTGGTCCGGTGCTCCAGCCGTACTCAAAGTAACGACTAAAACATTGGCAATAATAATAATATTATTATCTACAATAATCGTTGTGTTTAAAAATTGCAGCCGAAGGTTTCGAACTCGACGATCGAGAGTTACAAGCAGCAAATAGCGGACTTGGTGGACGAGGAAAGAATCGAACCGGAGAGAATAATGAACGAGCTGCGCATGTAAGAAATTTCTCTTTGCTTATCAGAATTCCGATGGCATTTTAGGTATCGTGTTCCTGAGTATTTATATAACATATATTAATATATATTTAATATTTTCTCCGACAGACACTCGAGACTCTACAACGGCGAGGAGTTGCAAATGGTGAAAAAGTTTCTCGAGGACCCGGCGAAAACGGTCGGAGAGTATCGCGATAGAATAGCGTATTACTGCGATCTGGCTGCGAAAATTTCTATCGACATCGAAAAAATTGCTTTCGCTGGCCTCTTCGAGATAACCCTCGGAGACTTTGTAGACGCAATCGTGGAGGCTGCAGAATCGTTCAAGAATTCATTGATAAACCGCCTTGTGACGGAGTATCGAGCCAAGTCAAAGTCGTCAGTATTTTCAAAATAATAAAAATTCGAAAATCGATAATGGACACGAGAAGTTCAATCGAAAGATTAATAACGGGATTTATAAGATTATCGATAATAGATTTAATTAAAAAAATCGGTAAAAGGGTTGATCAGCGAATTGATCGAAGAAGCGATAACAGAATAGATAAATGCATCGACGAAGTGATCGATGAATAAATTAATAAGAGGATCGACAAGAGAATTCACTGAACGATCGATAGGTGGATCAATAGGATTGTTAGAAGCATCGATGAGCTTGACGTGAATTATAAAAATAAATAGAATGATAAAAACGATAACGATTATAATTTTTGTTGAAGTATCGGGGACGAGTACAAAGCGATAGCGGACCGTGTCCTGAGCCAGCCTCCGAACACCGCTGCCCTGATGGACCTAACGGACTTCGCGAGAAGAGCCGAAGATCGTTCTCTGAAGGATCTCGAGGATCGGCTGCGGGAGGTCCTCGAGAGTATCGGATTTCTCTCCGACTATTGGATCCTCGACGACTCCGAAATAATCGTGAACAACGTCGCCTTTCAGTGGTTCCATCGAATGCCGAAGATCCTCGAGGAAAGCAGACAAATGGTCGAAGCGAAGACTCAGGAGTTTCAGGAGAGCCTCAGAGGTAAAGATCTCGGTCCGCGTCACCTCGAGTGAGCTCTCGATACATGTGAGAATTTTGCCGCAGGACGATACCAGAAATTCGAGGAGGAGCTCGAGTCGTACGCTCGGCAGGTCGAGGAGATTCAGTACTGGGCCGACATGGACGAGATTTTTCGGTACCAGAAGCGAGCCCAGAATTTGGAGAACAAGCTCGTCGCGGCTATGGAGAAGATCGACAGGATCAACGAGGAGGAGGCGTCGTTCGGTTGGGAAACGACTCGGTATCCTTTGCGCAAGAGAGTCGCGGATCGTTTGGCGCCGTTTAAGAAACTGTTCGACGCCATTTGCGAGTTTCACGTGAAGCACGACAAATGGACGAGCTCGATGATCGGCGCTTACAATCCCGAGGACATTGACAACGACGTGAGCGTCGCTTACAGGACGATTTTTAAACTCGAGAAAGCGTTCGTCGAGCCGGCTTCGAAGGAACTCGCGGCTCTCGTTCGCGAGAAAATCGAGCGCTTCAAGGACCACACGTCGGTCGTTCTGACGCTCGGCAATCCCGGAATGAAGCCTCGTCATTGGGAGGAAGTCTCCGTGATCGTTGGATTTACCATCAAGGTCGATGGTGAAATGACATTGGGAAAAATACTCGACATGGGACTCGACGATTACATCGAGAAATTTGAGGTTATCTCCGAGGCCGCGACTAAGGAGAGCACCTTGGAGAAGAATATGGGCAAGATGCAGAAGGATTGGCTTCACATGACATTCACCGTTAATCCTTACAAGGACACCGGTACATTCGTCGTCGCGGGGGTCGATGAAATTCAACTCATGCTCGACGATCATATAACGAAGGCTATGACCATGAAAAATTCACCTTACATCAAGCCGTTCGAGGGACAAATTTTGTAAGATGTATCTTCGTTTGACACTGAGACACTGACGGATTTGCGTGCCACGCGACTTATCGTTTCCGTGCTGAAATTCGTAATTTTCATAATTTTCATACTGTTGACAGCATTCATACTTTTCATACTCTTCATACTCTTCGTACTCTTCATACGCTTCATAATCTTCAGAATCTTCATACTTTTCATACTTTTCATACTTTTCATACTTTTCATACTTTTCATACTCTTTATACTCTTCATAATCTCCATACTTTTCATACTCTTCATAATCTTTATACCTTTCATAATTTTCATACTTTTCATACTTTTCATAATTTTCATAATTTTCATACTTTTCATACTCTTCATACTCTTCATACTCTTCATAATCTTTATATTTTTCATACTTTTCATACTCTTCATACTCTTCATAATCTTTATATTTTTCATACTTTTCATACTTTTCATACTCTTCATAATCTTCATAATCTTCAGCATCTTCATAATTTTCATACTTTTTATACTTTCCATACTTTTCATAATCTTTATATTTTTCATACTTTTCATACTTTTCATACTTTTCATACTTTTCATACTTTTCATAATTTTCATACTTTTTATACTTTCCATACTTTTCATAATTTTCATAATTTTCATCATTTTTATACTTTTCATACTTTTCATACTTTTCATACTCTTCATACTCTTCATACTCTTCATAATCTTTATATTTTTCATACTTTTCATACTCTTCATACTCTTCATAATCTTTATATTTTTCATACTTTTCATACTTTTCATACTCTTCATAATCTTCATAATCTTCAGCATCTTCATAATTTTCATACTTTTTATACTTTCCATACTTTTCATAATCTTTATATTTTTCATACTTTTCATAATTTTCATACTTTTTATACTTTCCATACTTTTCATAATATACATAATCTTCACAATCTTCACAACTTCATAATCTTTATATTATTCATAGTCTTCATAGTCTTCATAATCTTCAGAATCTTCATACTTTTCATAATATACATAATCTTCACAATCTTCATACTTTTCATACTTTTTATACTTTCCATACTTTTCATAATATACATATTCTTTACAATCTTAACAATGTTCATAATATTTATATTTTCATAATATTTTATATTTTTCATACTTTTCATACTTTTCATACTCTTCACAACTTCATAATCTTTATATTTTTCATAGTCTTCATAATCTTCAGAATCTTCAGAATCTTCATACTCTTCATAATCTTCATAATCTTCATAATCTTCAGAATCTTCATAATTTTCATACTTTTCATACTTTTCATACTTTTCATACTTTTCATACTCTTCATACTCTTCATACTCTTCATACTCTTCATAATCTTTATATTTTTCATAATTTTCATAATTTTCATACTATTCACACTTTTCATAAGATTCATCACTCTCATTCTCATTCTTGCATTGCCACACTTTCATCAGACCGATCGAGTTCCCTACATAATTTCTCGTCGGTCTCGAAAGTCCCGCGCGCACTTTAACACCAATTAGTCAATGACTCGCACTCCGCTCTCAGGAAGTGGGAGAGCAAGCTTCACCTCCTTCAGGACATTCTCGACCAGTGGCTCAAAGTCCAGGGAATATGGATGTACCTCGAGCCTATATTCACGTCGCCGGACATTCAGCAACAGATGCCCGACGAGGGCCGTAGATTCAACGCGGTCGACAAGACGTGGAGAGACATAATGAAAACCGTCCACGCTGACTCGAGAGCAATGTCGGTCGTCGATATCGACAAAATGATCGAGAGACTGAAGAAGAGCATGGGCCTTCTCGAACTGATACAGAAAGGTCTGAACGACTATCTCGAGAAGAAGAGACTCTTCTTCCCACGTTTCTTCTTCCTGTCGAACGACGAGCTACTCGAGATACTCTCCGAGACCAAAGATCCAACTCGGTACCCAAAATTCACCCGGAACTTCCGGTCTTTTTTTCTCAAAGTTTTTTTTCTTAAAAATTTTTTTCTTCTCCTTCAGGGTCCAGCCCCATCTGAAGAAATGCTTCGAGGGCATAGCGAAGCTCGGCTTCGACTCGGATCTCGAAGTCCACAAGATGAAGTCCGCAGAGGGCGAAGAGGTCGAACTGACGGACGTGATATCGACCGCCGCGGCGAGAGGACAGGTGGAAAAATGGCTTCTGGAGCTCGAGGGCGACATGCGCAAGAGCATTCGTCGGATGGTCCATCGGGCGATCGAGGCTTATCCGATCAAGGAGAGAACCACGTGGGTCCTCGAGTGGCCCGGTCAGACGGTGCTGTGCGTCGGCCAATTGTACTGGACCCAACAGATCGAGGAAGCGATGCTGCGCGGACTCGAGGGACTCGGCGAGTACCTCGCGCAGTCTCAAGCTGAACTGAACGACATCATATTAATAATACGTGGCAAGCTCTCCAAGCAGAATCGCATAACTCTGGGTTCGTTTCCAGTGACTTTGGCACGGGACCGTTTTTTTTTTTTTTTTTTCGAGAACGGTGATCAATGGATTTATGGGGAGGTCATTTTTTTTTTTGGCTTTTTACTTTCAGAGGCTCTCGTCACGCTAGATGTTCATGGAAAAGACGTGCTGACCGATCTGTGGAAGGACAAGGTCATCGACAACACCGACTTCAAGTGGCTCTGCCAGTTGCGATACTACTGGCAGGTAAGAATTCTTGGAAAAAAAAAAAAAAACCGAAATCATATCATTCGATTGAAAGATCACTCGATCGAAAGATCCTCCGATTGAGAGTCATCCGAATGAAAGATTAGGCAACGGAAAGATCAGCTGATCTTAACGATTTAAACGATTTCAACGATTTTAACGATTTAAACGATTTAAACGATTTAAACGATTTAAACGATTTAAACGATTTAAACGATTTAAACGATTTAAACGATTTAAACGATTTAAACGTTTTAAACGATTTAAACGATTTAAACGATTTTAACAATTTTAACGATTTTAACGATTTTAACGATTTTAACGATTTTAACGATTTTAACGATTTTAACGATTTTAACGATTTTAACGATTTCAACGATTTCAACGATTTTAACGATTGTAACGATTTCAACGATTTCAACGATTTCAACGATTTCAACGATTTCAACGATTTCAACGATTTCAACGATTTCAACGATTTCAACGATTTCAACGATTTTAACAATTTTTCCATTCACTTCTGACCGAACGGGTGAATTCAATTTCTGGGTGGTTTTTTGATCACCCGTTCTTTCCACCGATTCCATGCCCGAATGTCTCGATCCTCCCGCAGCAGGACAATCTGTGGACCTACATGATAAACTCGTACCTCGCTTACGGCTACGAGTACCTCGGCAACTCATCTCGCCTCGTCATAACACCCCTGACGGACCGCTGCTACCGAACCCTCTTCGGTGCCTTGAGCCTTCACCTCGGCGGTGCTCCCGAGGGTCCCGCCGGAACCGGAAAGACCGAGACCACCAAGGACCTCGCCAAGGCCGTGGCAAAGCAGTGCGTCGTCTTCAACTGCTCCGACGGTCTCGACTACATCGCCCTTGGCAAATTCTTCAAGGGCCTCGCCTCGTGCGGCGCGTGGTCCTGCTTCGACGAGTTCAACCGCATAGATCTCGAGGTCCTCTCGGTGGTCGCCCAGCAGATCCTAACAATTCAGCGCGGCATCAGCTCCGGCGCCGACAAACTCCTCTTCGAGGGCACCGAGATCTTCCTCGACCCGACGTGCGCCGTCTTCATCACCATGAATCCCGGATACGCCGGACGCTCCGAGCTGCCGGACAATCTCAAGGTAGGCTCGTCGGATCGCGACTACGATTCTGCGCCGAATTTATGACCAGCCGTTTTTTCATCCCGCCAACATCGCATCACCGACCCGACGAGTTGCTAAAGACGATGCCGATGAAAAATGGTCGAAAAAATGTCCAAAGAATCATGCTGATAAAAAATTATAAGAAAATATTACCGAAGAACCATGTTGACGAAAAAACGACAGAAAAGTTACCAAAGGACCATGTTGACACGGAATAACAAAAAAAAAAAAAAAATTACCAAAGAACCATGTTGAGAAAAAATGACGTAAGGACCATACTGACGATAAATGACTGAAGGCGCATGCTCACAATAAATGACGAGGGTATCGATTCTGACAAAAACCGGCGAAAAAGTATCGGACGACCGTGCTGATGAAAAATGACCGCATCGACGAAGAAGTTGCCAAAGGACGATGCCGACGCGACATGACAAAACGAATTACCGAAGGACCATGTTGACAGAAACTGACGCGCGAGGACCATGCTGACGATAAATGACAAAAAAAAAACGTTCGCATTTTCATCCCATTCAATCCCTATTCGAAGGCGCTCTTCAGATCAGTCGCCATGATGGTCCCCGACTACGCCCTCATATCGGAGAACACGCTCTACTCCTTCGGCTTCTACAACGGAAGACCGTTGGCGGTGAAGATCGTGACGGCTTACCGATTGTGCTCGGAGCAGCTGAGCAGCCAGTGCCACTACGACTACGGGATGCGTGCCGTAAAGTCCGTTCTCACCGCGGCCGGAAACCTCAAGCTAAAGTATCCCGAGGAGTCCGAGGATGTGTTGATGCTGAGGAGCATCAAGGACGTCAATCTTCCGAAGTTCCTCAGCCACGATCTTCCGCTCTTTCACGGCATAGCTTCCGATCTCTTCCCCGGCGTGGTCCTCCCCGAACCGGACTACACCAACTTGAACGCCTGCGCACTGGAGGCCTGCGAGGTGGCGAACGTTCGGTGCACGCCATTTTTCCTTGAGAAAGTCCAACAGATCTACGAGATGATGATCGTCAGACACGGTTTCATGATCGTCGGTTTGCCGTTCGGTGGAAAGACGACGGCTTACCGGATGCTGGCCGAGGCGTTGGCAATGATGGAGGAGCGTGGTCTTGGCGATGAACACGCTGTCGAGATCACGGTGATAAACCCGAAGTCGATAACGATGGGACAGCTCTACGGACAGTTCGATCCGGCTTCTCACGAGTGGAGCGACGGGATTCTCGCGGTGAGCTACAGGGCCTTCGCGACTTCGAGTAACGACAACCGGAAGTGGCTGATCTTCGACGGACCGGTCGACGCCATATGGATCGAAAATATGAACACCGTCCTCGATGACAATAAGAAACTGTGCCTCATGTCCGGCGAGATAATACAACTCGCACCGACTACCAACTTGATCTTCGAGCCTATGGATCTTGAGGTAATTTTTTTTTAGTTGAGAAATCGTCGGCAAAATGGCTACCGATATTGCTGCAAGGGGTCACGTGGGTTTCGTCGGGTAAAATAGGCCTGTTTTGAATTTTGTTTTTTTCTATGTAAAAAATTATTTATTCAATCCAAACTTTTTTCTGTCTCATAGATACATGTTTGAAGAATAATTTCTGAAATTTTCGAAAAAAAAAATAATAATTTTAACTCCTCCTTTGTGACGTCATTTCCGGTGACCCCTTCGGAAAAAAGGTGCGTCCGCGTTGGCAGCATAACTCCTGACAAAATCATCTAAAATGAAAAAACAAAAATATGTCTTCTAGTTAAGACCGTAAACTCGTGCTTGAACGAAGGAAAGAAAAAAAAAAGTAAAAATTGGAATTTTGGCAGACATTTTTCCAAAAAAAATGAAAATTTCGGTCAAATTTGCTTGACATTTTGTTTTTTTTTTAAATAGTTGTAATTGAAAAAAAAAAAAAAATCCTTCGTCCAAGCACGAGTAAATTGTATCTCGAACACCTGTGTAAAATTTCATCGAGATCGGTTGAGTAGTTTTCGAGAGCATTTGCCAACTGACTTTGAAACACACGGTTCCGAGAAAAACGCGTTTAAAGTTTCGAGTAACAATAAAAGTGGAAAAAATCGATTTTTTGAACCCACGAAACCCATGTAACCCCGTAAGTGATCTATCAGTCCATTGGTCCCCATTGCTCGGTTGGTGGGCGATCAACCAATGGTGATTAATGGGGCTCGATAGGGATCAATGGGAAACAATGGGGTCAATGGGAAACAATGGGGTCAATGGGAAACAATGGGGTCAATGGGAAACAATGGGGTCAATGGGAAACAATGGGGTCAATGGGAAACAATGGGGTCAATGGGAAACAATGAGGACTAATGACCGATTGGGACCCATGTGACGATGGACTTCCGAGGATCGACGAATCAATGGATCAATCGGTTCCCACTGGTAACCGAATGGTCCCCATTGGTTCATTGAATGAATGCTCACCATTGGTCTCTATCGCCCCCCGTTAGTCCATTGGTTTCCATTAATCCATCGATCTATCTGCTCATGTTTCAGGTGGCCTCGCCGGCAACCGTGTCTCGTTGCGGTATGATTTACATGGAACCCGTAGCGCTGGGTTGGTCCCCTCTGCTCGATTCCTGGATGAACACCCTTCCAACGAACTTCACCGACCACATAAAGAATCATCTCAAAGATATGTTCATGAGATTCTGTCCTGCCCTGCTGCATCTCATTCGACGTTGCGGCGCGAAAGTAAATCCTCTTCACAATTACCATTTCTAACCTAAAATCAATGAACCTTCAGCCACTTCTTTCCATCGCTCTTTCACCATCTCCAGGAAATCATCACAATGCCCGACGCAAATTTAACGAGATCGGTAATGTACCTCTTCGACTGTTTCCTCGACGACTTCAAAGACGAGAAGTTCGCCGAGTCGATATCAGACCTCGAAATGAGGGCGCAGGTCGAGGTAAAAGAAACGATTACGGTTCTCCTTACCGACCGAGCAAACGACACTGTCCAACTTGCTCCATCGTTTCAGGGCTCCTTCTTCTTCTCCTGCATCTGGGCAATGGGTGGAACCCTGACCGTCGCTCACCGCGAGTGGTTCAGCGATCTCTTCAGGGCCCTCACCGAACGCGACTTCCCCGAAGAGACCAGAAACCGCTTTGGACTTCCGGCCGAAACGACCGGTCCGAAGAAGACCTACGTCACGCTCATTCCCAGCCCCGGTCTCGTCCACGACTACCGGTACATCAAAGAGGGCAAAGGCAAGTGGCGACCGTGGTCCGAGGACCTTCGTGACGCACCGCCGATTCCCCGTGACATGCCCGTCAATCAGATCATCGTCGCCACCGTCGAGACCGTGCGCTACTTCAGCCTCTTCCGTAAGCTCATCTGCCACAACAAGCCGGTTCTTCTCGTCGGTCCCACCGGTACCGGAAAGTCCGTTTACGTTATGGACTTTCTACTCAAGAGGAACGACCCCCGAGTGTTCAAGCCACTGTTCGTGACCTTCTCGGCCCAGACGAGCGCCAACCAGACCCAGGACATGATCATGAGCAAGATGGACAAGCGAAGAAAAGGCGTCTACGGGGCTCCGCCGGGAAAACACTGGGTCGTGTTCGTTGACGATGTGTCGATGCCGGCCAGGGAGGAATACGGCGCTCAGCCACCCATCGAGCTCCTGAGACAGTGGCTGGACCACCGGACCTGGTACGACAGAAAGGACGTTACTCCGTTCAATCTCGTCGATGTGCAGCTGGTGTGCGCGATGGGACCACCGTCCGGTGGGAAGGACGTCACGCCGAGATTCAAGCGCCACTTCTTCACCCTCGGGATCTCCGAATTCAGCGATGACGTCATGACCACCATCTTCTCGAAGATCGTGTTCTGGCACCTCGAGACACGGGGATTCGACAAGGGCTTCGAGTTGTGCGGCGAGCAGATTGTTCTTGGGACACTGGACATCTACAAAGCGACCCTCGAGCACCTTCTTCCGACTCCGGCGAAGTCGCACTATCTGTTCAATCTTCGGGACTTCTCGAGGGTCATACAGGGCGTTCTTCTTTCGTCACCCGAAGCTATGATAACCGCGGTAGGGAATTCACTGAGTGGGTTATTCGAGGAAGTTGACTCTTTGATTCTTTGTGGAGGAAGAATTATCGTTGTTTCTTTGGTTTCGAGATTCGAAGGCGGATAGGGTTGAGGCGGATGGAGTTCAGACATATGGAGTTGAGATTGTTAGGGTTAGGGCAGATAGGCTTAACGCAAGTAGAGTTAACGCTGGATTAACGCATGCAGAATTATTGCAGTTAGGATTAACTCAGGCAGGGTTAACGTGGAAAGAGTTAATGCTGGATCGGCAGAAACAGTCTTACCGCCGGTACGGCTAATGCAGGTGAAGTTAACGCACAGAGGGTTAAGGTAGGTGGAGGTGGATTTAATGCACGGAACGTTTGAGATAGGTCCAGTCAGTGCGTACATGGTTAACCTAGATAGGATTATCATGAGTAGAGTTAACGCTGAAGAGTCGAAGCTGGTGAAGTTAACGCAGACAGGATTAACGTGGATAGAATTAACGCTGATGGGTAAACACCGGTACAGTTGGTTCAGGTAGAATGAACTCTGACGCATCAGAGCAGTCACAGGTAATCAAGGTCGGGTTAACGTAGGGCGAGTCAAGGCAGCTAGGATAACGTAGACAGGGTTAACGCCGGTTGGCTTAAGGAGGACGGGGTTATCACGAACAGGGTTAACGCTGATGGGTTAAGGAGGACGGGGTTATCACGAACAGGGTTAACGCCAGTTGGCTTAAGGAGGACGGGGTTATCACGAACAGGGTTAACGCTGATGGGTTAAGGAGGACGGGGTTATCACGAACAGGGTTAACGCCGGTTGGCTTAAGGAGGACAGGGTTATCACGAACAGGGTTAACGCCGGTTGGCTTAAGGAGGACGGGGTTATCACGAACAGGGTTAACGCCTATGGGTTAAGGAGGACGGGGTTATCACGAACAGGGTTAACGCCGTAAGGTTAACGCGGAACACACGACGCAGATCGGTCAATGAAGACGACTCGATCGCTGCTCTCGACCGTGATAGAACCGAGCCATAAATCTGACAAACGAATGAATTTTTTCAGCAATCCATGAAGCGCTTGTGGGTTCACGAGTTGCTGCGCGTTTACGGCGACCGTCTGGTGGACGAGTCGGACACCTCCTGGCTGGTGGATCGGATAAGGTTGACCCTCGCGGAGCGCCTCGACGAAGACATGGACCGGTTGTTCGCCGATTTCGCCGAAGCCCAGGGTGCCCGTGTGAGCGAAACTCAGCTTCGAAACCTGGTGTACTGCGATTTTCAGCATCCGAACGATGACCGGAAGCTCTACACGGAGGTCGACAGTCTGGACGAGTTGGCGCTCGTCGTCCAAGACTTCCTGGACGAGTACAACTCCATCTCGAAGAAACCGATGAATCTGGTTCTATTCAGGTTCGCGGTCGAGCATCTCTCGAAGATATGCCGTGTAATAATGCAACCGAGGAGTCACGCGCTCCTGGTCGGGGTCGGCGGTTCCGGTCGTCAATCATTGACCCGGCTGGCATCCCACATCGCCGACCACGAGATCTTCCAGGTAGAAGTTCAAACCGATTTAAACCGAAAAATAACTGTGACGAAACACGACAAAAACCACAGCATTGCCAAAAACGTTCCGAAAAATGACGATGACGAGAAAGGACCGAAAGACATGGCTGCTGAAGAATTACCAAAAGAAAAAAAAAATACCATCACTGCTTGCCGGTTGTCGACGAAGATGACCGTGAATGGCGATTAATTCGTCGGTCTTTAGTGACGAATGAAGTCGAGAATGGTAATTGCGATAATTGCGAATGTCTTTCAGGTGGAGATAGCCAGGCAATACGGTGCGTACGAGTGGCGCGAGGACCTAAAGACAATCCTGCGTAAGAGCGCCTCCAGCGACCTTCACACGACCTTCCTCTTCACCGACATGCAGATAAAGGAAGAATCCTTTCTCGAGGACATGAGCAACCTCCTGAACTCGGGCGAGGTGCCGAATCTCTTCGCCAGCGACGAGAAGACCGAGATATGCGAGAGGATGAGACAGATCGATCGTCAGCGTGACAAGTCGATGCAGACGGACGGTAGTCCGGTCGCGCTCTTCAACTTCTTCGTCCAGGTCGTCCGGGACCAGCTCCACATCGTCGTCGCGATGTCGCCGATCGGCGAGAGTTTTCGCACCAGGATAAGAAAGTTTCCGGCTCTCGTCAATTGCTGCACCATCGACTGGCTTCAACCCTGGCCGGAAGACGCCCTCCTGGCGGTCGCTACCAAGTTCCTCGGTGAGATCGACCTTCCGGAAGACGAACGTGACGCGTGCATCGAGATGTGCCAGTACTTTCACACCTCGACTCAGGAACTGTCGAGGGAATTTCTTCGACGGGTCGGCAGGTAGATTTCTGCGAGTCCTTCGAGGACTTTTTGCATTGTCGGTAGTTGAGTCAGCGGCGTTTCCGGTTTTGCGTCACACGCATTCATCGGTTGAAGTAGTCGAAATATTAGGAACGCGTAACGCACTTTTCGCAGTGGACTAAGGGGTGGATATTGGTAAGGCGTAAGAGGCGACATGGATTTTACGATAGAGTTTGTTATATTATAGGTAACGCAAATTTATTGTTAGATGACCAGGCAAACGTTGTTTTGCCATGTAGCTTGTTTCTGGGAAACATTTTTATCTAATCTAGTCTGATATATAAAATTCTCGTGTCACGTGGTTCGAACTCGAACTCCTCCGAAACGGCTCGACCGATTTTTGTGACCCTTGGCGCGATTGTCGGCCAGGGTGGAGAATCGGCCAACATCTATTTTTCATCCCCCTAAATGTTAAGGGTAGTCCAACCCTGAATTTTTTATTTTATTTTTTGGGCGAAATTTTTTGTTTTTCATTTTTTTATGACTCAGCATACAAAAATACATGCAACCCTAAATTTTCACCCCTCTACGATCAGGCCTTATATTTTATTTGTTATTTAAAAGCTTTAATTTTTTTTAATTTTTTGATGACCTACAATAAAAAATCTCATATTACTCTCAACTTTTCACCCCTCCACGATCAACCTTTATATTCTATTTGTTATTTTAAAACTTTAATTTTTTTTGGTAAAATCTTTATTTTATTTTTTGATGACTTACAATAAAAAAACTCATAATACTCTCAATTTTTCACCCCTCTACGATCAACCCATATTTTTTATTTGATAATTATAAACTTTAATTTTTTGGCAAAATTTTAATTTTATTTTATTTTTATTTTTATCGTAGAGGGGTGAAAAATTGAAAGTAATATGAGATTTTTTATTGTAAGTCATAAAAAAATGAGAAAAAAAATTTTGCCAAAAAATTAAAGTTTATAATTAACAAATAAAAAATAGGAGTCGATCGTAGAGGGGTGAAAAATTGAGAGTATTATGAGATTTCTTATTGTAAGTCATAAAAAAAAAAAAATTCTGCCAAAAAATTAAAGTTTATAATTATCAAATAAAAAATATGGGTTGATCGTAGAGGGGTGAAAAATTGAGAGTAATATGAGATTTTTTATTGTAAGTCATCAAAAAATAAAAATAAAAAATTTGCCAACAAACTAAAGTTTATAATTAACAAATAAAAAATAGGAGTCGATCGTAGAGGGGTGAAAAATTGAGAGTATTATGAGATTTTTTATTGTAAGTCATCAAAAAAAAAAAAAAAAAAAAAAAAAAAAAAAAAAAAAAAAAAAAAAAAATTAAAGTTTACAATTAACAAATAAAATATAAGGGTTGATCGTAGAGTCGTGAAAATTTAGGGTTGCATGTATTTTTGTATGCTGTGTCATAAAAAAATAAAAACAAAAATTTTGCCTAAAAAATAAAAAAAATTTACGGGTGGACACGACAATTTTATATATTGGAGATCGAGTTACGTCATTGGTAATGCATAACGAGGAACGTCACAGTACGTTCATCGACACGAAGAAAAATGACAACGACAACGAAAATATTTTTGATACACCAAATTCCGTAATTTCAGATACAACTACGTTACTCCGACGTCATACCTCGAGCTGATAAATACTTTCAAGGATATCCTGGCGAAGAAGCGATCGGAAGTGGTCGAGGGAAAGAGGAGATACGAAGCTGGTCTTGGGAAGCTCGACTCGACGCACAAGCAGGTCGGCCGAATGCAGGAGATCCTGGTCGCTCTGCAGCCGAAGTTGATCGAGGCTGCGAAGGACGTCGAGCGAATGTTGGCGAGCGTCGAGAGCGAGAGCGAGGAAGTCTCGGCGATCGAGAGGGTCGTCAAGAAGGACGAGGAAGCCGCTCTGGTAATTTTGACGCGTTTCCACTCAAACTCACATTCGAGACTCTTCACGAAAATTTTTTTGCAGGTCGTTGCCGGGGCTGCGGAAGAAATTCGCGTCGAGTGCAACGCCGATTTGGAACTGGTAATGCCGATTTTAAATGCGGCGAACGCCGCGCTCAATACTCTGACGTCGCAGGATATACAGATCGTCAAGACCATGAAGAATCCTCCGGCAGGAGTGAAATTGGTGATGGAAGCGATCTGCATACTGAAGGTAAACTTCACCCTGTCGTGGTACGAGGGTAGAACGGAACGACGAAATCTGTACCTTAGGGTGGGTCAAAAAAAACTTTTTTTTTTTTTTTTAATCTCACTCACTTAGAAAGTATTCAGCCAGTATGGGCTCTTGATATTAATGGGAACACTATCCTCATCATAGTTTTCTATTTTCAATTTAGTTTGATATTAAAATGGTCGTATCTCATCGCCAATAGCTTGTTAAGCCCGAACCATCATCGATATTTGTAGAAAATTAAATGCTCTACAAAAATGGTCTCTTATACTTTTTCGATAAATCTTACCATTTAAAAGATATTCAAGGGCTAAAAATCGAAGAATTTAAAGAAAAATCACTTTTTTTCGGAATTTTGTTACTGACTGAGTAAATAATTATTATCGAATGATCTGCATTGATTCTTGTAGGAAATTTAACGCTCTACAAAAATTGTCTCTAATACTTTTTCAATTACTCGAACCATTTCGAAGATATTCCCATTCGAAATCCAATATGCACTGATGTTCATAATTTTTTGATAATTTTTTTTAAATTTACACGTTTAATTTATCAATTTTTAGATAATTCATGATTCAGAATGTTTCATATTCAAGAATTATTATTAGATACATAACTAAAATAACAAATTCGGTTTCATTATATGAAATTTTATATTTTAATATAATAATAATACAAAAATATATTAATTAAAAAAAATTTAGTTATCAAAATTGACTTTTATTACAGTTAGACAATTTCGCTCGATGTTCTTTGACAACTTGCAGTAAATATTGAAACTGGTCTTCGTTTTTTGTCAAGCATTGATTGTATTCAGAGACCAACGCTACTCCACGCTCTGCAAGTAATGAATAACAGAACTACCAATATTTAAAACTAAATCCCCGGAAATAAAATATTTAATTATAAATTTTGTGGAAAAAAAAATTTGTGTTACATTTTGAATAAGCATGTTGAGAAATATTGAATTACGATCCTTAATTGTGATAAGAGTAAAATTATTAAAAGAAAATATCGTCAGGGAATTGATTCAAAAGAAATATCTTTTCAAAAAAAGGTAAAATATAACTCGAAAACTGTCATTCTATCAAAATAAACAAAAATTATTTCTAATATTGTCAAAATTCATAAATTAAACGTGTAAATTAAAAATAATTATCAAAAAATTATGAATATCAGTGGATATTGGAATTCGAATGGGAATATCTTCGAAATGGTTCGAGTAATTGAAAAAGTATTAGAGACCATTTTTGTAGAGCGTTAAATTTCCTACAAGAATCAATGCAGATCATTCGATAATAATTATTTACTCGGTCGGTAACAAAATTCAGAAAAAAAAGTAATTTTTCTTTAAATTCTTCGATTTTAGCCCTTGAATATCTTTTAAATGGTAAGATTTATCGAAAAAGTATAAGAGACCATTTTTGTAGAGCATTTAACTTTCTACAAATATTGATGATGGTTCGGGGTTAACAAGCTATCGGTGATGAGATACGACCATTTTAATATCAAACTAAATTGAAAATAGAAAACTACGATGAGGATAATGTTCCCATTAATATTAAGAGCCCATACTGGCTGAGTACTTTCTAAAGGTGCCTGGTAACAAGTTTTTGTGAGTGAGATTAAAAAAAAATACTAAAAGTTTTTTTTGACCCACCCTACTGTACCCGTTGAGGAATCCAGCTATGATGGAAACTGGCTATGACGGAAATTAGTTACGATGGAGAGTACAGCGGTGTCGGAAATGAGCTGTGAATAAAATTAGCTACGATGGAATCTACCTGTAAATAAAAGTAGCTATGACGGGAACTAGCTGTAACGGAAACTAGCTATGACAGAATCCGAGTATGACGACATCAAGCTATGACGCAGTCACGACGGTATTCCGTCATGGCCGGTGTGAAATTGAAAAATCCACCGGAGAAATGATGGAGCATTGGTTTCAGGACGTTAAACCGGACAGGATCCAGAGCGAAGGTGGCAAGATGGTCGACGACTACTGGAAGGCGTCGCTTCGGATCCTCGGTGACATGAAGTTCCTCGAGGGTCTTTTGACCTTCGACAAGGACAACATCCTCGAGAAGATAATGACGAAGATCCGAACGACGATCCTGACGAATCCAAACTTCGACCCGGACAAGATAAGGAACGCGTCGACCGCGTGCGAGGGTCTCTGCAAGTGGGTCATCGCGCTCTCGGAGTACGACACGGTAGCGAAGGTCGTAGCTCCGAAGAAAGTCGCGCTGGCCAGGGCGGAGGCCGAGTACGCCGAGGCGATGGCCGCTCTGGAGATCAAGCGGGGTCAACTCAAGGATGTTCAGGCTCGGGTCCGCAGACTCGAGGAATTATTGGCGCAGCGAAAGTCGGATTACCAGTCGATGACGGACGAGGTCAACGACTGCGAGACGAAGCTACGACGAGCCGAAGAGCTCATTGGCGGCCTCGGCGGCGAGTACGACAGGTGGTCGGAGATGGCCAGGACCCTCGGCGAACGCTACTTCGAGCTCACCGGCGACATCCTCGTCGCTTCGGGATTCGTCGCTTACCTGGGCGTCTTCACCGCTCACTACAGACAACGCCAGCTTGAGAAGTGGGTTGGCGTTTGTACCGATCTGAAGGTCGTCTGCAGCCGGGACTTCCAGCTGAACCAGGTTCTCGGCGATCCGGTCGTCGTCAGGTCGTGGAACATCTTCGGATTGCCGAGTGATCTGTTCTCCGTCGACAACGCCATTGTCGTCGTCAAGTCCAGACGGTGGCCGCTCATGATCGATCCTCAAGGACAGGCGAACAAGTGGGTGAAGATGATGGAGAAGACGTCCAACGTTCACGTGATCCGGCTCAGCCAGAGCGACTACGTCAGAATCCTGGAGAACGCGATCCAGTTCGGACAACCGGTTCTTCTGGAGAACGTTGGTGAGGAATTGGACGCGGCGCTTGAACCGCTGCTCCTCAAGCAGACCTTCAAGTCCGCCGGATCTTGGTGCATCAAACTCGGAGACTCCATCGTCGAGTACAACGACAAGTTCAGGTGAGTCTCGCGTCGTCGTGGATGAAACGCTTCGGGCAATCGACCGTCTTACCGATCATTCGGATTCGTGCAGATTTTACATAACGACCAAGCTTCGCAATCCCCACTATCTGCCGGAAGTCGCGGTCAAGGTCACTCTGCTGAACTTCATGATAACTCCGGTGGGTTTGGAGGACCAATTGCTCGGCATTGTCGTCGCCAAGGAGAGACCCGATCTGGAGTCCGAGAAGAATCAGCTCATCGTCCAGGGAGCCGCCAATAAGAAGTACCGGATGGTTCCGCACAACGGTTACCGACGGTCGGTAAAACAGGAATGATCGATGGATCTTGTTTTTTAGGATGCTCAAAGAAATCGAAGACAAGATTCTCGAGGTTCTTTCCGAGTCGGACGAGAACATACTCGAGGACCAGACGGCCATCGCCGTTCTCAGCTCCTCGAAGGTTCTGTCGAACGAGATTCAGGCCAAGCAGACCGTTGCCGAGGTCACCGAGAGGTCCATCGACGCGGCGAGGTTGCAGTACACTCCGATCGCTGTTTACAGCACGGTTCTGTTCTTCACTATAGGTGCCATTTTTTTTTTTCTTACCAACTTTTTTTTCAAACTTTTTTTCGGGTATTATTTTTGAGTTAAAAAAAATGGGATTTTCATTGGTAATCAACGAGATTTTCAATGGTCATCGATGGTAATCGATGGAATTTTCAGTAGTAATCGATGACAATCAATTGGATTTACAATGGTATTTACAATGGAGTTTTCAATTGTAACCGTTTGAATTTTCAATGTTAACCAAACGGATTTTTTTTTAATGATAACCAAATAAGATTTTCAATGGCGATCAATGGGAGTTTCAGCGAAGGGTCCGTGAGTCTCGAGCTGACCTCTCGGATCTTGGGTAGGCTTCTCACGCTTTTGAAACAATTTTTTTCTCAGTTTTTTTTTTCGTTACCCTTTGAACGGTTTCAACGTTCTCGAAGACAAACTAATTTTGTTTTTACCTTTGCCATTAACTTTCACCGTCACCTTTGTTTTTACCTTTGTCATTAGCTGTTCTGGCGAACATCGACCCCATGTACCAGTACTCGTTAGTGTGGTTCGTAAATTTGTTCAAGAGCACGATCGACAACACGCCACCTGTCGAAGACGTTGAGCAGCGCCTCAAGGATCTCACCAAGTGTTTCACTTACTCGCTGTACGTTAACATTTGTCGTTCGCTCTTCGAGAAGGACAAGCTTGTGTTCTCCCTCATACTGGCGGTAAATCTGCTGAACAAGCAGGGAAGAGTTTCGATGGCCCAGTGGATGTTCCTGCTGACCGGCGGTGTCGGTCTTGAGAATCCTAACCTCAATCCCACCGACTGGCTACCGTCCAAGTCCTGGGATGAATTTTGCCGGCTCGAGGACGTCGCCGGTTTCGCGGTGAGTCAAGAAAAAGCATTGGACTTTTTGAAGGAGGAAAAAATGAATTGCCGGCAAATCGTTTTTCAGGGTATCATCGAGTCATTGAAGAGCAGCGCTGCTATGTGGAAATACGTGTTCGATCACAGGGAGCCGCAATCGTTGACCTTTCCGTCGCCGTTCGACAAGCTGAGCCTCTTCGAGAAGATGCTCGTGCTGCGTTGTCTCAGGCCCGACAAAGTTGTGCCATCGGTGCAGCAATTCGTCGAAGGTTTGTCCTATGAAAAATAGGAGACTTTTTGTTTCGATGCAAAAACATCTTTCGAATGAAAAATGTCATTTAAAGCGTTAGGGTCAGAGTCTTGGAAGGGGGGGATTTTGGATCAGGCAAGTTTAATCGGTAACCATGAACTGGGATAACTGTTGCGACGATTCTTTACCCAGATGGACTTTGAGTAATCGGTGCCTGGGATGGATTTTAGTGAGTCGTCGACTCAGAAGGAGTCAGGACGCACAGAGCATAGGATAACTCTTAAAGAGAATTTTACCGCGACAGACTTTGAGTAATCTGGGTCTGGGATAACTTTTGGGAGACCTTTCATCGGACGGACTGAGAGTAATCAGGGCGTGGGGTGGTTTTCAGCGAGTCTTCGACCCAGAAGGACTTGGGGCAAGCAGAGCATAACTGTTGGAAAATTTTACCCCGGCGGACTTGGATCAATCAGGGGGTCTGGGATGTTTCTCAGAGAGACATTCGCCTGGGTGCACGTGAAGGGATTAGAGTTTGGGATCACGCTTCGGAAGATTTCGACCCATATAGTTTTGTACACTCAGGGTCTGGAATAAATCTTAGGGAGCTTTTAACCCAGAGTGACTTGAAGCTATCAAAGCGTGCAATGACTCTTTAGGAACTTTCAATCCAGAAAGACGTGAAGCCATCAGGGCCTTGACGATTCTTAGAGAGCTTTTAACCCAGAGAGACTCGAAGCGATCAGGGCCTGGGACGACTTTCAGGGAGTTTCTAAACCAGAGGGACTCGAAGCGATCGGGACTTGGGATGACTCTTAGAGAGCTTTTAACCGAGAGGGACTTGAAGCGATCAGAGTCTGGGAATGCTTTTAGGCAGCTTTTAATCCAGATTTACTTTGAGCAATTAGGGCCTGGGATGACTTAGGGAGCTTCTAAGCCAGAGGGACTCGAAGCGATCGGGGCCTGGGTGACTTTTAGGGTACTTTTAACCCAGAGTGACTTGAAGCTATCAAAGCGTGCAATGACTCTTTAGGAACTTTCAATCCAGAAAGACGTGAAGCCATCAGGGCCTTGACGATTCTTAGAGAGCTTTTAAGCCAGAGGGACTCGAAGCGATCAGGGCCTGGGACGACTTTCAGGGAGTTTTTAAACCAGAGGGACTCGAAGCGATCGGGGCCTGGGATTATTTAGGGAACTTTTAACCCAGAGTGACTTGACGCGATCGGGGCCTTGATGATTCTCAGAGAGCTTTTAAGCCAGAGGGACTCGAAGCGATCAGGGCCTGGGACGACTTTCAGGGAGTTTTTACACCAGAGGGACTTGAAGATATCGGGGCCTGGGATTATTTAGAGAGCTTCTAAGCCAGAGGGACTCGAAGCGATCGGGGCCTCGGATGACTCTTAGGGAGCTTCTAAGCGAGAGGGACTCGAAGCGATCAGGGCCTGGGTGACTTTTAGGGAACTTTTAACCCAGAGGGACTTCAAGCTATCGGGGCCTGGGATGACTTAGGGAGCTTCTAAGCCAGAGGGACTCGAAGCGATCAGGGCCTGGGTGACTTTTAGGGAACTTAACCCAGAGTGACTTGATGCGATCGAGGCCTGGGACCACTCTTAGAGAGCTTTTAACCGAGAGAGACTTGAAGCGACCAGGGCCTGGGAATGCTTTTAGGCAGCTTTTAACCCAGAGTGACTCAGAGCGAGCAGGGTCTGGGATTACTTTTAGGGAGATTGTAACCCAGCGAGACTCTGAGCGATCAGGACCTGGGATGACTCTTAGAGGGCTTTTAACCCAGAGCGACTCGAAGCAATCAGGGCCTGGGATGACTCTTAGAGAGCTTTTAACCCAGAGAGACTCGAAGCAATCAGGGCCTGGGATGACAGTGGGCGAAACGTTGACTCTGGGGCTTTTAAGTAATTGAGAAGTGGGAAAGTTCTGAGAGAGACGTTGAGCTACATGATCTTCAAAAAATCGAGAACGACTATTGCAAAGACAGTGACCCAGCGTGCTTAGAGTAATCGAAGCCTAGTAAAACTGTGAATCGGTAGAAGTCAGCGTTATAACGACTTGATCGCAGTCGAGCTGGGAAAGCGGTACATCGAGCCACCGCCCTTTGATCTGGTCTCCTCTTACGCCGACTCCTATTGCTGTATCCCGCTGATCTTCGTCCTCACACCCGGCGCCGATCCAACCGCTGTGCTGTTGAAATTCGCCGACGATCAAGGCTTCGGTACCAACAGATTGTTCTCGCTCTCCCTTGGCCAGGGTCAGGGACCGATCGCCGTCAATCTCATCGACGAGGGTGTGAAAAACGGCACCTGGGTCGTTCTTCAGAATTGTCATCTGGCCAAAAGCTGGATGGGTACTCTCGAAAAGGTCTCGCGGAATTCTAACCTAAAAAACAATAAGGTCACCACGATGATCGAGCGACTTAACGAATCGATCTGTTCGCACGCCCAACAGATATGCGAGGGTTTCACCACCGAAACGGTTCATCCGGACTTCCGACTGTGGCTCACGAGCTATCCGGCCGATCATTTTCCGGTTAGCGTTCTCCAAAATGGTGTCAAGATGACGAACGAGCCGCCGAAGGGTCTCAGATCGAATATCGCGAGATCCTACTTGCAGGTATGCGCACTCGACCTCTTTTCATCCTCGCTCGACATCTCCTCCCGGTGAACATCTCTATGACTTTGACGACTTTAAGGATCCCATCTGCGATCCCGAGTTCTACGATACATCGAAGCAGACCGAGTCCTTCAAGAAGATGCTATTCTCGCTGTGTTTCTTCCACGCGATTGTTCAAGAGCGCCGTAAATTCGGTCCGATTGGCTGGAACAATCCGTACGAATTCAACGAGACCGACCTTCGCATAAGCGTCCTACAGCTCAAGATATTTCTCGATCAGTACGAGGACGTTCAGTACGAGGCTCTCAAATATCTCACAGGTTATTAATCGTCAACATATTTTCAACGTATTCTCCACTTTATCTTCCGCTAATTCTCAACTTCTTTTCAACTTATTTTCGACTTGCTGTTCATTTATTTTTCAATAATTTTCAACTTGTAATCAAGTTGCTTTAATCGTGCTTGAAAACTTACTTTCAACTTGATATCAACTTGTAATCGACCGATTTGTAACGTACTTTTGACATATAAATAAGTCGTTTTTATCGTGATTTCAATTCATTTTCAGCTTGTAATCCACTTGTAATCAACTTGTTTTCAACTTATTATCAACTTGTTTTCAACTTATTATCAACTTCTAATCAATTTGTAATCAACTTATTTTCAACATGTTTTCAATTTATTTTTAACGAATTTTTACCTTGCAATGAAGTTGCTTTCATCGTGCTTTCAACTTACTTTCAACTTGATATCAACTTGTAATCGACCGACTTGTAACTTACTTTTAACTTGTAAATAAGTCGTTTTTGTCGTGATTTCAATTCATTTTTAGCTTGTAATCCACTTGTAATCAACTTGTTTTCAACTCATTTTCAAAATGTTTTCAATTTATTTTTAACGAATTTTTAACTTGCAATGAAGTTGCTTTCATCGTGTTTTCAACTTACTTTCAACTTGATATCAACTTGTAATCGACCGACCTGTAACTTACTTTTAACTTGTAAATAAGTCGTTTTTGTCGTGATTTCAATTCATTTTCAGCTTGTAATCCACTTGTAATCAACTTGTTTTCAACTTATTTTCAACATGTTTTCAATTTATTTTTAACGAATTTTTAACTTGCAGTGAAGTTACTTTCATCGTGCTTTCAACTTGTTTTCAACTTTTAGTCAAGTTGTTTTTATTGTGCTTTCAACTTATTCTAAACTTGATATCAACTTGTGATCAAGTGGTTTTCTTTGTGTTTTCACCTTGTTTTTAACTTATTTTGAATTTGTAAACAAGTTTCAATCAACTTATTTTTAACTCGTCATCAACTTTTTATCAACCTATTTTCAATTTACTCAGCACTTGATCTCAACTTGTTCTTTACGTTGTACTATTGACAATGTGATGTTTCAATTGACCCCAAAATCCCAGGCGAGTGCAATTACGGTGGCCGCGTGACCGACGAGTGGGATAGAAGGACCCTGATAACGATCCTCTCGAAGTTCTACTGCGAGGAAGCAGTCGAGGATCCGACCTATCTGTTCGACCCGTCGGGTCGTTATTACGTTCCGAAGGTATCCGGGTACAACGAGTTTCTCGACTACGTGAGGAATTTGCCCATGACTACCGGTCCGAGTGTCTTCGGGATGAACGACAATGCCGATATAATAAAGGATCAGCAGGAAACTCAACTGATGATCACTTCGATTCTGCTGACGCAGGTGAGAACAAAAAAATAATCACTCCGACAGACAATAAACTTTGCGATATTGACAAACGGATGTTTCACCCACGCTGCTCGCTCAGGAGGACACGGTAAGCTGTGTGGAGTCGTGAAAGTCGAGCATTAACTTATCAATACTGAACTTTGATATTGGACTTTCTATTTTTTTTTAACGTTAAAACTTGACCGTGGAAAAATTACTTTTATATGGACTGGGCAGATTCGCATGTTAAAAATTAAATAAGTTACCGGCGGTCGGTAACTCAATCTGTAATCTACTTTTGTCGGAAGTTGCGGCACCTACGATCAAACGCGAAGTGTCATCCACTGCGGATATCGTGTCAGTATCTTACGGCGCTCTTCTTTCGACTGTACACGCCGCCGTTCCTGAGAAAAGTCGATTACAGTTTTTCTTACCGACCGCGCACGGGTTGGAAGGGGAGCGCAGCGTTTCGGTTAGTTCGATGCCGTCTTGAAGACGAAACTGAGACGCACGAAACCTTTT
Source organism: Listrodromus nycthemerus (assembly GCA_963978505.1). Taxonomy (NCBI): domain Eukaryota; kingdom Metazoa; phylum Arthropoda; class Insecta; order Hymenoptera; family Ichneumonidae; genus Listrodromus; species Listrodromus nycthemerus. The sequence continues at coordinate 2,506,350 of OZ021688.1, forward strand.
ATTATTATGTTTGGAGTAAATGAGTTACCGACGGTCGGTAACAAAAACTCGAATCAACTTTTCTCGGAACTTGCGGCACCTACGATCAAACGCGAAGTGTCATCCACTGCGGATATCGTGCCAGTATCGTATGGCGCTTATCTTTCGACTGTACACGCCGCCGTTCCTGAGAAAAGTCGGTTACAGTTTTCCTTACCGACCGCGCATGGGTTGAAAGAGGAACGCAGCGTTTCGGTTCGTTCGATGCCGTCTTGAAGACGAAACTAAGACGCACGAAACCTTTTATTATTATGTTCGGAGTGAATGAGTTACCGACGGTCGGTAACAAAAACTGGAATCAACTTTTCTCGGAAGTTGCGGCACCGACAATCAAACGCGAAATGTCATCCACTGCGGATATCGTGCCGGTATCGTGTGACACTCGTCTCTACACTGTACATGCCGTCATTCCTGAGTAAAGTTTGACACAGTTTCTCTTACCGACTGTGGTAATCGACGTCTTCTCGAATCGAGGCTTCAATTTCGGTGTTTTTTTTTTCGGCGATCATTTGTTTTTATTTTTTCCGGTTCTTCTCGTCAGGACACCGGATCGACGGAGGTCGAGGGTGTGAAGACACCCGACGAGACTGTCTACGACGTATCCGCTGATATACTCTCCAAGTTACCGACCGAGTACGATCTCGTCGAAGCCATCGAGAGATATCCGACGTCGTACGAGCAGAGCATGAACACCGTTCTCGTACAGGAAATGGGAAGGTTCAACAAACTCTTGAATACCATAAGAAACAGCCTCGCGAATGTCCAGAGAGCCATCAAGGGTCTCGTCGTAATGGACTCCGCTCTCGAGGAGGTTTACGGCTCAATCGTAACCGCCAAAATACCGAATACCTGGAAAGCCAATTCTTATCCATCTCTGAAACCGCTCGGGAGTTACGTTCAAGACTTCCTGCGACGTCTCCGATTTCTCGAGGTGAACAGACGATTCATTTCCGGTTTGGAAATCTCCATTTTCACCGAAAATTAGTCCGTACGGGAAAACGTTACTTTCAGGTTGAAAATCTCGTTTTTTTCGAGCGACGTAAATTTCAGTTCGAACGTGAGATGTTCGAACCGTAAGTGAATTTATGGAGAACAATGTTGACTAAAGCTATTTCCATAGGTCTGGTTCAACGAAGGTCCACCGACGACTTTCTGGCTGTCCGGTTTCTACTTTACTCAAGCGTTTCTGACCGGTGCCCGACAGAATTACGCGAGAAAATATTCGATTCCGATCGATCTCTTGATATACGATTTCGTGCCGCTCAAGGAAACGGCATTCGCCGAGCCACCGATCGACGGTATTTACGTGTACGGTCTTTTCCTCGACGGGGCACGATTCAACATGGATTCTATGACACTCGACGAATCACTGCCGAAAGTCCTCTTCGACAACGTTCCATACGTGAGTTTCTCTACGATTAATATGTTAACCGTAAAGTCATACTTATATTTCTAAAAATGTTCACTCGTGACATTTTTATGAAATCGTTGATTTTTTTAATAATACAGCTGTGGTTGATACCGATAACGAAGGACCGAGTGGTGGAAAAGCTCATCTACACCTGTCCGGTTTACAAGACAGCCGAGAGACGTGGAATTCTATCGACAACGGGACACTCGACGAATTTCGTAATCGCTATGTGGCTTCCGACGAGAGAACCGGCTAAACACTGGATAATGCGCGGTGTAGCTATGCTCTGTCAATTGTCCCAATGAGAGGAGTAATAAAAACGAGACCCCTCCGTAGCAAACAAAAAAAAGTGAAAATAAAAAAAAAAAACGAGACATTTCGCTCTCGAATTACCACGCACATTTCCAGTCGGCAATTGACGCTCCACGTCTGTTCCGAGAGCCCTTTGCCTTCTCGCGGGCTGCGCTACTGAATCAACCCCCCCCCCCCCCCCTCCCCTCCCCCACGCCCCAACGCTGTTCTGTATTTGACGGGAATATCGAAGTTTCCCGTACCACATGCATACGCCACCTGCTGCTATAGTTTCAACGCTGACATACTCTGTGATGTGGTTCGACAGTCTGGCGGATGGTCGGAGGCTGTGCGGGGCAAAATGACACACTCTATGAGAAACATGAAAGAAAAAAAAAAAAAAAAAAATTTACTCGAACGAAGGTGACAAAATGGGTTTGGAGACGAGACCAGTGCAACGGATAGGGCAGTCACCGCGATGGTGGGGCGAAATGGACCATGCATTGATAAAAATGTTTCCCCGGTAGAAGCGAGCGACGAGATGTCGTCTCGTAGGTGACGAGGCAAAATGGACCACCCTATAAAAAAAAAAAAAAATTTAAAAAACAAAAAGTCTTTCCACGCGAATCGAGCGACAAGAAAACGAGTCTCCTCGGAGATCGTAGGCGTGAGGGGGGGGGGGGGGGGCAAAAATGAGTACGTTTCGGCGACAAAAGCGCGCGCGCACACGTTCGCGTCGCGGAAGACGGTCTCGTCGAGGCCAGGGGTTTCCGCCGTCGGGTCGCGCGCGAGCCTCGCCTGCCGGGATGAGAATCGCTCGTACGTGCGTGCGCGCGCGTGCGAGCGTCGGCTTCGAAAGATCGACACGGGGGATGACGATCGTGTAGTGGTAGCCGCTATGGCGGCCCTCGGTCGTTGGCGAACGGGGCGGGGGGGGGGGGGGGGGGGGGGAGGTGACGTCGGCCCGGTGGCGGCCCCGTGGCGGCACCCTGTCTACTCGGACCGAGATCGCCGGAGGCTCGTTGCCTAGCGACCCGGTATTGATCTCTCCCCCGCCTCGTATCTCGGCTCACCCTTCTCCCGCCCCACGCGAAACCGCCACCCTCATCCCGTCGCCCCTTCGTGTGCCTTTGCTTCTGCATCTCGTTCCCTCGCTCGTTCACTCTCTGTCTATCGTACACACGCTTCGTTCCTGGACCGAGGCAGAGAGCCGGAGACTCGTTGGCTCTCTCGCTAAAATTTCTAGCTCGGAAGGAGAGAAGGAGAGGGGGGGGGGGGGGGGGCAAAATGGACCAGGGGGGGGGGCAAAATGGACCAGGGGGGGGGGGGGGCAAAATGGACCAGGGGGGCAAAATGGACCAGGGGGGCAAAATGGATCGGTGACTCGCCATTCGGGACGAGACATCGTTCGGCTCGTTAAAAATTCGTGTCGGTCCGTCTTACCCCCCCTTTCGGCTTATGCATCTGGTACACATACTTTATCTCCGTACCGGCAAAGAGAGAGAGAGAGAGAGAGAGAGAGAGATTCTTGTTAGCTCTCTCGCAAAAATGTCTGCCTCGGGTTTGGGCTGAGAGAGAGGCGGGGCAAAATGGACCGCCGGGTCGAAATGGTCTCTGTGCTCGCTTTCGGGGATGATTTTTTTTTTTTTTTTCGTCCGAAAAAAAAAATCACGATGGTCCGTTTTGCTGGAGCGTTCCGTCTTGCCCCGACCATCGGTAGTTTCGGCACGTGAACGGAACTCCGGTCAATTGCGATCGTAGTAATCTGTCTCGTTCGCGTTCGCGAAGAATTTCGGGCTCCCAGGCGTTTCTTCGTACGACTGCTTTGGAGCGGGGTAAAATGGACCACTTGTGGGAAAAATGGATCTCTCGTCCTCGTTCGAGACAACACCTTCTGCACTGCGTGACGTTCATACAGATGGTCCATTTTGCCCCGTTGTTCCGTCTTACCCCCCTCCCCCCCAATTTTCTCGCTTTCGCGCCCCTGTACATCTGTTTCATGGCGACGGTGGAAACCCGTCTTTGTCGTGCTTGCGAAAAATTTTTGGCCTTTCAGCCACCTTCCTACAATCAGTTTAACGGTGGGGGGGGGGCGAAAATGGTCCATCGGGAGGGTGATGGGGAGGGGGGAGGAGGGCAATGTATTCCATTCAAGATTACACTTTCAATTTTTCCCGTGTAAATTTCAAGTGGTCTATTTAGCCCCGGTGTTCCATCCTCCCCCCCCCCCCCGCCCCCCTACTCTTCCTCTTACCCCGCGCGTGCGCGTGAATGCCGTTCATGCCATGCAGGTCTTTGTTCGCTCGTGCATAATTTCAGGATTTCGGGCACCACCTAAGAGATCGGAGTTACTTTTTCTCACGTTTCAGGGATAATATCAGTGATCCATGCGGCCCAAAGTACGTCCCGAGTGCTCGACGGAGAATGTCGGAGGTGGTTGACGCCCCTCGATTTGTACAGGGGTGGTTTGGGTTATCCAACGCTCGCACCGGGTGCGAGACGCGGAGGACGCTGCCGGAGCTTTCCGTCACTCCGGGAAGTCTCCGGGATTGGGGCGTGGCACGTCGAAACTTTTCCCCGGACGATTTTCCGAATCCTCGCTGTACCGAGTAATCTCGCTTATCGGTACATAGTGCGATGCTTATTTTCCATCTCGACTCGCCCCCCCCCCGTGCCGGTTGACTCCAAAATTACCTTACAGTGGTTCTTACTTTCCTCCCGTTTATCCTTCCGTTCGCCATGAATATCGAAGAGACCGAAGCAAAACGAGATAGCTCGAAAATGAGTGAATCTTGAAAACTCATTTTGCCCCAATGTGCCTATTAATTTTTACGAATTTTTTTTGTTTCCCATTTTGATGAACGTCGCGCGCTGTACAGCACTGCCCATTTTGCCCCGGTTTTTCCCAGTCGTTCCGTCAATTTCTTTTATATTTTGTTCGTTAAGAGAGGATCGGACGCGTTCGCCTCGACGAGCGACCGACCCACTCGAACAGTGCTTGGACAACTTTAAGTCCAAACCGAAGGAGACGACGTCTCTCCGAGCTTTAACGAAAATGACAGCGAGGTCACGTGACTCACCACCCTCGTAGTATCCTTTTTTTGTCTCCGGTTCTACCTTCTACTCCGGTACTCTTGTTACGTGCAAATAACGTCAGGCCAAAGCTCTGCGAGAAATCCTACGTGAATTGGGACAATAGGAAATTTTCCTAGCTTCAAGGATGAAGGACTCCAGGCAATTAACAACTTTTTTTTTCGTATTGCATTTGAGAACATTTTATTTTTTTTATCTTACGACACCTTCGCCAGAATTTTTTTACCACATAATACAACACACAGGTAGAAATAGAATTTTCAAAAATTTTGGAAGAATTTGAGGCAATTTCTTATTAATATTTTTTTTCAATGATCATAAAAACAAATATCAAAATGATGCCTTGTCTCGTACGACACTCGATAACACTTATTTTTTTCATCTGACGACATGGGTATCGGGATATATTTCTAAACCACGTATAATACGCGAACGAGGTAAAAATTTAAAAAAATGTCTTATGCATTTATTATCGAATTTTTTAAAGGGCAAAGACAAATGTCCGAACGATGTTTCATCTCACGGAAGATGATCCGGAGCCAACGGGTGCGTAAAATGGACGATTACGAGTGTCGAGTGCGATTCCCGTAGGCCACGCAGCAGAGTCACAGTTTGTCTTCTCCGAGCTCGCGTAGGTGATTTTCTCTCGGTCGAGGAGGTCGAACACGAGCGAGACTGGTACACTCGGGGATGCTGTGGCTTCAGCGAAGGGTGGAGTTGCCGGGCAACCGGAGAGTCTCCACCCTTAAACTTTCGAGCCGTCTCTCCCCGGGTGCGCCTCGATTCTCGCTCTCCCGTTTGTACCCCGGTCGATACAACCGCGGAACAAGTTCGCGACGCGCTCACCTCGGAGTTGCACGCTCGCTCGGGGATTCCCCCAATTTTCCATTACGCCGGATATTCGTGCCCGGCGGTGCGATTGCTGACGGAGCGAGTTAGCGGAATTGAAGCTAGCACGTCTCCGTCCCCGTTGCCTCCGGTAATAATCTTTGTACGCCAGTTTCGTTTTTTATCCATTTAAGAGAGAGGGGCAAAATGGAGCACTTTTGTTCGTTTATTTCCGAGGGTCGAACAACGTTTCATCTCGAACAGTCGAATTAAGCCACGGATCAATTTTACCTCGCTCTCCCTCAAGAACATTTTTTCATCTACTTAGAGAGACAAAGTGGGGCAAATTGGACCACTTTGATATTTTCTTTTTTTCGTAGATGTTTCAGTTTCTAAAAAATCGCGTCGCAAACGGACTGAAACACAGGTTCATTTTGCCCCGTTCTTCCCTCGAGTCAATTATTTTTCTACTGGTTGCATTAATAGGGAATTTCGAAAGGTTTTTTTTGGTTGGTTAGGGGAAATATTTCATTTACACAAACTTCACGGTGAAAGTAAACGACACACACACACACACACACACACACAATTTATTCGTTACCCGGTTATGTCAATTAACTATCGTACGGGACATTATGTGTGAACTTTAAAATCAGTTTTACAATCATTGATATTCTACGTTGGGGGCAAGACAGGTGCCGAAAGGTTTTCGCTAATAGCGTGCAGAAATTACAAGTCCTCCAGCCGAATTATGTATGGTACAAGGCGGATCGAAAGGGGGATGGGGTGAAATGGAACATTGAGGCAAAATGGTCCAGTGACTTTCACTCCAGACGACACGAGACCTCTCACGATCGAGAAAAAAAAAAAAAAATTCCCCGTGTGGTCCATTTTGCCCCATTTCTGGTTTACCCTTCCCCTATGCACTGTTTACTTTATCGAACATTCTACAGGAGGTTTCTAAAATAATTTCAATCATCTCCTTTGAGCCGAATTGTGTACTTTACGAGGCAGAGTGAGAGGGGGCAAAATGGATCATTGGGGGCAAAATAGACCAGTGTCCTTCACCCCAGACGACACGAGACTTTTCTCAAGACCCATAAAAAAAGGTTTTCATATGTGGTCCATTTTGCCCCGCTCTCGAATTCCACATTTCCCCATCCGCTGATAACTTTAAACACTCTACAGCAAGTTTCTAATATAATTTCAAACGTGTTATTTGAGTTAAATCGTGTATTTTACCAGTCGGAGCGATAGGGGTGGCAAAATGGAACGCCGGGGCAAAGTGGACCGGAGTTCTCAACTTCAGACCAAACGTAATTTTCATTACGACCCACGAAACAGTTTTTCACAATTGGTCCATTTTGCCCCACTCGCGAATTCCACATTTCCCCTATCCGCTGACAAGTTCATCAAACTCTCTACAGAAAATGCCTAATATTATTTCAACAGTTTCCTACGTTTCGACGTGTGCGAAAAAATATACATATGCATGTATTTTGACAATAATTTTATATATGTGTATATATATACATATATATATATGTATGCTTTAATATGTAGCGAACATACGGAGCTTGGAAGTTTCCAGCGAGAGTCCGAGTCGACATTGGTCCGCTCTTAGCATTCACCGCGTGCCTTATGAATTTTGAAAAGTTGGCACATGGAAGCCCGCTGTGAACGCAAGGAGCATAGACTCACGTGTGTATTTCATCTCTTCTCGATCTTCCGGCTTCCTCTTCGTCTTCTTTCGTCCAACAGTCGGCACGACGTCTCCTCCCGAATCTCTCTCAAAATCTGTCGACGTCACGCCACAAAAAACGTAATTGCAAAAGCGGTCCATCTTGCCCCGCTCGTCTCCAGGTCGCTACACCAGAATACGGATGCGCTTTAAAGAATAAACAACACATTTGTTATTCCAATTATTTCGTACGAAAAAAACAAAAACACTGCGCGTTCCTCAAAAGTCTTCCCTAAATTGCAATCCCAAACCAACAATCGCTACCAGAGTCAAAAAAGTAATTTTTAAAGAAAGCGAAACCACTCTATATCTATAAAAATTACCTAAATCGAGACCTCAGACCATCTAACACCAATCGAACGAAAAGAAACGAAAAAGGTCAAATTACTAAAATAAGAGAAAAAAACACTTCGGGTTTCTTAGAAAAAGTTATCGAAATTAAAACCCAAAAACGTCCAATACCAAATGCCAAAAGAGAAAACTTTTCCGCTTATGACTGATTCACGTTCCGACCACGACTGTCGATCCCGAAATTTTCTGGATCGCCGGACCATATTGCCCCCCTCCACTTTCCGCTCGGTTTTTAAATCCGAATGCCACTGGTGGGGATCATTATCGGCGGGGGGGAGTGGTTGGTCCGATAGGGGATGAAACGAAGAAGCGACACAATGCAGTTTTCAGCTCGTGAAAAACGAGCGCTTCGCTGCAAGAAGAGTTCACGGACCGAAGAGATTCTGCGGCCCCCCTTCGGAGGATTCGGTACCCCCCGTCATCGCCGGTAGAAACGCTCGATCTATCTATCTGTCCCGGACACGAAACAGCCGTAACTTATTGCTTGTTTGGTTCCGCAGATGGGGGACCAGCGGAGCCGAACGGTCTGCTGGTCCGTGCCCCGTCAATTTAGTCCCCGAGGCGGCGCGATAGAACTGACGGGGGGGGGGGGGGGAGCAGCTGACGCATTGCACGCATTGTCTGTAGCCATTCGCACGATCTGGACAAAGTCTACAATCTGGAGTTTTTGGACACCGGACCGTTTGCCTCCGAGGCGTGAAATTTGGATATTTAGTTTCCTTCGATATGATCCGTAAAACCGAAAGGGGGGCACCGAAGGAAAAAAAGTAAACGAATACACAAAATGACTTATCAAAATTACAGAATTTTTTTTTTTTACAAAGTCAAATATTTTTGTGTAATTTGCAAGACCGAAAAAATACACAAATATTATATTGAATAATATTGCAATAAACATAATAATAAAAACAATAAAGCGACAACAATATTGTTATTAAGATATTATTATAATATTACGAAACATTAAAATATCACGCAAGAAAAATTGACATGGTTTAAAAAAATATAAGTCAACAGGGTAAGTCATCGAGACCAAAAGTAAGGCTACAGCGTGCGAAACGACTCGAGGGAGCGGAACTTTGCAGGGGGGCGGGGGGAGGGGGAGGAGATGAACGAACCCCTTCGGCCGAAAAGCTCGCCCCATTTTCGGCGCGAGAAGGGCCGCCCCGGCTTAGGGGTGGCTCGGCACGCGAAGACCCCTGCAACTCAAAAGCCACCCCCGCCCCCCCATTCTGGTACAGAATGGGGGGCGGGAAAGAAGAGCAAGAAAGATTCGGAGAAGCTAATTCGCATCCGCGGAGCGAAAAAGCAGAGGGTAGCTTGATGGATACGGTACACATTTGGGCACACAAAAGGGGCATTTCCGGGACCCCGGGGGGGGGGGGGGGGCAGTGTGGGTCAGGGTTCGCCTGATGGAGGGTTCCCCGATGGGGGCTTTTAAACATCCCTGAAGCAAACACTCTCAGCAAAGCATCTCCGTTTTGAGCCCCCCCTGCCCCCCCCCCCTCCACGCCTTTTTGGCCACCCTCGACCCTTACAGATCTTTAAAGCATATTCGGGCAAGCTTCGAAGGACGAAGAATTTAATATGAAATTATTTAAATCCCCGAGAAGAACATCTGCACCTATTGGATGAAAAATATATATAGATATATATATATATATATATATATACTAGGCTACGAGTGTAGACAGCAGTGCAGAAAGCAAAAAAAAATTGTCTGAGGCGAGATTTAAAGAAATACTGATTTGCGTCTAGTGAATATTTATTTGTTTAAAACGATAACAATTTTCAATGAAATAATTAATGTTTCGCGTCGTGCGACGACTCAATGTCCGGTAAATCGACGGTGGCGCGGCGAGGATGGGGGGCTGGGGGGGGGGGGCTTTAGGGCGTGGCACGAAACTGATGCTGCACTCCGAGAAATCGAAGCGCATGTCGTATAAATTTTATGAATTTTTTTAATGTGAAAAAAAATAGAAAAGAAATTAAAAAATAAATTGATGCTCGGTCGGTAAGTACAGACTCGATGGATATTCGCCGGACCGACGGTGCTTCGGACAGTCTGAGCTGAGCGGTCCCAGCTGACCAAAAAAAAATTGGTTATCCGAAAAAATAAAATTAGAAAAACTTCCTTACCGACCGTGGTAAATCGATTTCGATTTTCCGAAACGGGTTTTCCGATCGGGGACTCTCAATGCTGGACGGGAGTTGCAACCCTCTTTGAAAAGTACAAATTTACCTTACCGACCGTGGTAAGTGGCCCGCGCGTACGCGCAGGCGCGCACGCGCAGATGCGAACTGACGAACTTTCTTTGCAGCTCGGTTGCTCCAGCAGCTACTTATTTCCTCCCCGTCCACCTCCTTCCGGCGAATCGATCCTTCCGAGAGCCTCCTTCATTCATGATCTCTCCCTGGTACGCACACAAAGGGCAAGGACATCGAACCGTGGCGATAGTAACGCCGAGCCCGTCCTCGTTATGCCTGCTATCTGGAACAGCAGCGATTTCTATGAGCGAGCAGAAACATTTTTTTCCTTCGAGTCGACAAAAACCGTCTATCAGAATCGAGCTCAGTCGGTAACGAAAACTGTAATGCAATTTTTATTTATATAAAAAATTAAAATTCTAAAAGACATCTCGCATGCCGACTCTCTTATTCATTACTTCGTCAAGAACTATTTCTTACCCGCATACGGATTTGTTTTAGTTCAGACCATCGATGGAGGTTTCACGAAAATTAACGATTTAGTTACCGACCGAGTCAGTGTCGCACCAAGCGCGTGGAACATATATTTTTTTTAAATCCTCATGAAAGGTTTGAAACAATTAACGATAAAATATTAATTTTCCCGGAAACCATTGTTATTGAACAATATTACTTTATATTTGTTATTATTATGATTATTAAGCAATAATAACGAATATAAATTAGGAAGATGTTGGAAAAAACATTTATCTTTTGAGATGGATAGTCTCTTGCATGCAGACACCAATAATTTGCCTCTGGTCCGAATCGTCTTGAAGAAAATTTCATTACAGATTTAGATACCGACCGAGTTCGTTTTGTGCCAAGCGCAAGGATAGGAACATACGAATTAATGCTCACGATCAGAGAGCGTTGGAAAAAACATTTCTTTTTTTTGCACGGTATCAGTGACTCTGTTTTTACGGATAGTCTCTCGTTCCTTTGCTTTCAATCACCCTGCGCGAGCGGTGAGGGGAGCGGGGGGAGCGGGGGGAGCGGGGGGGGGGGGCATCGCGCGTCATATGATTACATATTGACATAACGATAAGCACGGTCCTCGCGTTCGAGCACGACCTCCGTCACTAAAGTGTCGGCACGACGTCGCGACCTCGTAATCCTTTCTATCGGTGGAGCGAAAAATATGGTCCCCAATCGATCCTCGCTGTTTTAATAACTCCGATAAATATATTTATATAACCTTTTTTATGTATCTTGTATCTTGTCTCTTGCATCATGTATCTTGTATCTTGTATCTTCTACCTTGCATCTTGTATCTTTCATCTTGTAACTTGTATCTTGTATCGTGTATCCTGTATCTTGTATATTTTATCTTTTATCTTTCATCATGCATCTTGTACCATGTATCTTGTATCCTGTATCCAGTATATTGTATCCAGTATCTTGTATCCAGTATCTTGTATCTTCTATCTTGTATCATGTATCTTGTATCTTCTATCTTGCATCTTGTATCTTGTATATTTTATCTTTCATCTTTCATCTTTCATCTTTCATCTTTCATCTTTCATCTTTCATCTTTTATCTTTTATCTTTTATCATGTATCTTGTACCATGTGTCTTGTATCTTGTATCCAGTATCTTGTATCTTGTATCATGTATCTTGTATCTTGTATCTTGTATCTTGTATCTTGTATCTTGTATCTTGTATCTCGTATCATGTGTCTTGTATCTTGTGTCTTGCATCTTGCATCTTGCATCTTGCATCTTGCAACTTGTATCTTGTGTCTTGCATCTTGCATCTTGCATCTTGCATCTTGTATCTTGTATCTTGTATATTTGATCTTTTATCTTTCATCTTTTATCTTCTATCATGTATCTTGTACCTCGTATCTTGTATCTTGTGTCTTGCATCTTGTATCTTTTATCTCGTATTTTGTGTTTTGTATTTTGTATTTCGTATTTTGGAGATTTTTTGTTTTCTATCGTTACTTCTTGCACAATGGCAATTAAAGGTGTGCATTTGATTGCCGATGCATGTAAAGCTCGCTCGTGCATCTCGTAGCCATGGCGATCATGCACTACTGATAAAACAACAGTACACAGCTTATAACGCGTACGACCCGCGGGGAGGACTCGCGAACCACGTACAATACAAATCCTTTGCGGTGAATTCCAAAATATTAATCAAGTCAAGAGCAAAGAATAATTATTAATTTAATAACAACAAAAAATGTTGCTTTCCCTCACTTATTTTTTTGCAGAACCTCGATAGTCTTTTTCCAACGCGCGGCGAGTCTACAAGTAACAATATCGAGTCTCTGTGGAATTAATGAATTTTTCAACGAAATTAATAAATTTTCCAAATTTCATTGAACGAAGAACAAGTTTCATTGAATTCAATCGAAAATCAATGCAATTAAAAAAAATTAATTATAATATTGTTAATACAATTTTTAAAAATGAAAAATCTCTTAAAAATGATGCGAGAAAAAATAAATAAATAGAATTCTTTTAAATGTCTCGAAGTCGATTTAAAATGATTGCAATTTTCTTTTATCGCTCGACCGAGGAGCCTCGACTTCCGGTTTCGCGGCAGACTCGCAGGCGCTCGCCGCTGCTCCGCGGCGAAGGATGATTAACTCCGTTCTCGCGTGCCACCCGCGGAGAATAAAAAAAAAAAAAAAATAAACAATACGAAGTAACGAAACTTTGCCACGAAAACTCACGTGCGAAACGTTCGGGCACAACCGGCAGTTAAGCGAATCGTCGTTATCGCCGAGCTTCCGCCACTCCTGTCCTAGCGCCGCGCTCAACGTTACGCTATCGAAGCCTTCGATAAAACGCCGGAATACGAAATCGCGAAACAGTCTTGCGACTGGTACGAGCCGACTCTTTCCCGTCCGAAAACTCTTTTCGAACTCCCTCGTTATCGAACCCAGGTTCGCCCAAAGTCCGCGGATTTATTTTCGAAACTCTTCGCATTATTAATTTATGGGTTTTCAATTTTTTCAAAAAAAAAAAATATGCTTCAATTTTTGTCGAGAGAATTGTTATTTGATATCAGTTGAAAAGAATACTCGATAAATTTTTACGAAATTAACGTTTCAATTTGCGTTGCGAAAATAATTTATGCAATTTTTTCACGAGAAATCATTTTTTTTAATCATCTCATTTTTATTATTTTATTCTTAAATGAAAAAGAAGATAAAAACAGTAACGGAGTGTCAGTGTCGAAATAAGTTTTCCGAGGCGAACCGTGAGCTCGGAAAAATAAGGAAAATTTTGTGCGAGTGAAAGTGTTTCGTGACCTGCAACAATATTAGATGATTTTTTTGGGAATAAAGAAATATACATTTACAGTTGTTAAATATTAAGAAACAGTATTAAGGTCATTTATTGAATCTTTGCCATGTGTGATAATCTTGAAAACAAAAATTATTTGTTTCTTTTATGAAAAAAAAAAATTTCATTGTGAAAGACTTTTGATCAATTTTTTTCAATTTCTTTTTTATTGTCTAACGATTTGGAGTCAACGAAAAGTGTGTCTTGCTAACAATTAGGGATTTTTCGAGCCTTATTGGACCGCACCGTTTATTTTCCAATGCAATTCCACACAGCAAAAGACATTACACTATAAAAAACAAAAAATGAGAAATCAGAAACCGAAAATAAGAATATACAAAAATGACTCCATCGAGCAAAAAAAAAAAATGGATTACCTGTAGCAATGGTGGTACATCGGTCCATCCGACGAGATCCACGTCGGGAGCATCGAAATTACTTTCTCTTCTTCACCGTTATCACGGAAATTATGTTTCGAGCTCGAATTTTTTGCCCAAAAAAAGTTATTTCCGAACTTTGAGTTTCCCCTCCACTTTCCATTCTCCAAAATCTCGTGCGAAAGACTGACACGACTCAGTCCCGTGGTCCAAACTCAATAAACATTAATTTTCAAAAAAAAAAAAAACCAAAATTACTTTGTCTTAAAAAAAAAATGTTTACAAAACCAAAATCGCGTTAGAATAAAATTTAATGCGTCGCGCCAGCGGGCGTCGACATCTTCGCGAACGATTCCTCACCGTCGACTTTACTTATCTTTTTGACCCTTATCACGACAATTGTTCCCCGATCTTATCTCAAAAAAAAAAACCAAAAAACCAAAAAAAAAAAAAACGGTTTCGAAACTTACGGTTTTCTCGCCTCTTCGTCCCGGACCACAAAAAAGCCAACACAACCCTTCTCTTCACAGTCCAAAAACGCCGATCGAGCGTAAAAAAAATGTCCCCCCAAAAAAAAAAAAAACCCCCCCTATAAGTTCCATTTTCGATTGAAATTTACCACCCTGGGCTTTAAATCCGGAAAGAACCGTTCGCTCCGTGACGGTTTTCGTACGATTATCGGGCGTTCGGGAAGTTCGGTGCGAGGCCGGGCCGCGCCTGGACTTTCTCGGTCATGCGCGCGGGCCGGTACCGTGCCGGTACCGCGCCGGTACCGTGCCGGACCGCGCGCTCTCTTCTTCGTATCTCCGCCGGGGTGCTTCGCGGTTCTCTCGCTGCTCCCGGGGATGTTGTTCGTTTGATGGTCGCGGGGCCACTGCGCCCTCTCCGCCGTCGCCCGCTTTGCCCTACCCCTCGATATCGCGACCGCGCACATACCAAACCCCCACCCCTCCGTTCCGCCCCCTCTCCACGGATTTCCCCTCGGGCTTTTCGCCCCTACCTTGCTCTCTGCGAACCCCCGGACGAACGCTTTTCCCCCTCTGGCACTATACACCTCCCCCCCCCAATACCCCCGTCCGCCGCCATTCGACCCTCTCGGAAGGATAGAGAGGGAAATCGGGGGGTTATTTTACCCTCCGTTTCTGCCAGCGCATTTTCAATCATGTACGGCGAATTTTTTTTATACCAGGGTTTTAAAAAAAATTATTATTGATATTTTTTTTTTATGTGGCGAGACCCCCTCCCGAAATTTGACCCCCTTGGTTGGGACGGGAGGGAGTTCGGGAGTATTTTATCTCCGCCGACCGATTCTCGATTATCCACAGTGAAGCTTTTTTACACCAGGATTTTGAAATAAAAATTATTTTGTAATTTTTCGTTTTATATGGCGTTGCCCCCCCTCAAAATTTTAGCTCCCTGGTTGACACGAGAGGGAGATGGGGGGTATTTTGCCCTCCGTTTCTGCCGGCCCATTTTCAACCATGTACAGTGAATTTTTTTTATACCGGGGCTTAAAAACAAAATTAATTTTTTTGTTTATTTCTTTTATGTGGTGAGACCCCTCCCGAAATTTGACACCCTTGATTGAGACGAGAGGTTGATGGGGGGCATTTTACCCTCCATCCCTGTCAGCCGATTCTCGATGATCTACAGTAAATATTTTTAAACCGGGGTTTGTTAAAAGAATTTCTTTTTTTTTTATGTGGTGACAAATCAATCCTTCCCCCCCCCCCTTCTGGATGGTTCTGGGGGGGGGGGGGGTGACGAGGAAATTAAGCGATGGGATGAAGGGAATGAAAAGGACGGAGACATGAGGAAGATGCGAGGGATTAGGGATGAGGAAGTTGAAAAAAATCTCGCCCCCCCCCCCCCCCCAAACAAAAAACATTGCATCGAAAATTGAATTTACTTCCCCTTCGCCCCTACAGACGAGATGGGGGAGGAAGAAACACTGGATCGAGGAAGAAAAAAAATAACGAAGACGTCGATAAAAAAAAGGCCCCTAAAAAATCGCCGTTGAAAAATCGTTCCGAACTGAAATTTCGCCGTTAAAATCGGGTCTACAGAAAGAATGTTCATGAAAACGAGAGTCCCGAAAAAATCTCCGGACCGAAATGGCGCTTCGAATCGGAGAACGCCTCGCAAATAAAAATCCATCCGCGACGGAATACGTTTCGAAAAAAGGAGCGCGAGTATAAATCCCCCCCCCCCCACTATAAAAATAGGGGAAGTAAGACGGTGGGAAAAAATGAAGCGAGAGAAATTCACGAAAAGATTGACGAAAAAAAAGCAGTTGGAAAAGTTCTATCCAAAAACAACCGAGAGAATTAATTCCCCAAAAATAAACTGACCCCAAAACGAAATAGCGGTTGAAAATAAAAATCTCCCGAATCGGAAAAACCACCCTTTTTCCACAAAAGAAAACATCCGAAAAATTTCTCCCCTCTCTCCAGGAAAAAAATTATAAACATATAGGAAAAAAAAAAAATTTGAAATAGGAATCGAAAAACGACCGGACCACGATCTCGATCCCGCACCATGGCAAAAAATTTCCCCCACCCCCAGGGACACCGGAAGTCCACGGTAAATTAACGATTCGGGGATTTTTTTCCGAAAAATTTTTACGCTTATTTCCCACCCCAACCCAATTCGAAAAACCCTCTCCGGGGATTTTCGCTTCTCCTCGCTCCCCGGTCCGCGTTCCATAGCCGACACCTTGGATTCTCAATCTTCCGGTCCGAATCCCGTACTTCCGCTTCCGATACGTTTAACGTCGACAATAACCGTTTGTTCTTTTAAATCCCTCTTTTGAAAAATTCGTCTTTTCTTTTCACTTGGAAAATAAATTATTATTTATATTATTATCATTGTTATTATTAAATTAAACAAAAAAATATCACTGTGCGTCTCAGCGGGTTTTTCTTGTTTCTTTTTTTTTTTCTTCTTTACCGACACGAGAGTATTTTCTTGTTTTTGTTTGTTTTTTTTTTCTCGTCGATACGAGAAAGCGGATCCGGGAGTGGCGTTGACGTGGATGGTTAAACTCGTCGCAGGGCAGAATCCCGACTCCGCGACAGCCTTCACCTTCGTCCTACGGTGCTCCCGGTTGATGCTGGTGCGCCGACGGAGCGAGAGACCGGGCGGATCGCGAGGGATGACCGGCAAGTGGCTACCCCGCGGCCACGCGCGCCATCGTGATTCCCGGGGTGGGGGTTGCGCGCGTTCCATTCGTGACGTTTTCGCCCCTCGTGGATTCCGGAGCGGCGTCGTTGAGCGCAGGGCACAGTGATTGGCCACGAGGCAGCCCGGCAGATCGGAGCTTCCATTTTACCCGTGAACATCGATTATCCGCGTGGAAAATTCCCTACGATCGAAGCCTCGATTTCGGCAACGCGTCACTTCCGGTTTTTGAATTTTCGCGTCTCTCAACCGGAAGCGTTATCGCGACGGTGTCGCGCCACTTTTTATTTTCGGACACACCCGACTTCCGGTTCGAGTGTCATTCCTCGTGTTCGACCGGAAACGAGTTACTTCCGGTTTGAAGATGTATCTTTTTTTTTTTTCGACCGGGAACGGGTTACTTCCGGTTTGAAAATTTGCGAAATTTATTTTTCGAACGTGAATACGTAACTTCCGGTATGGGAATGCAATGTTCCCACCGTAAATACATCACTTCCGGTTTGAAATTTTTTAGTTTTTTTTTTTTTTTTTTTTTTTAACGAAAACGAGTCACTTCCGGTTTGAGAATTTCGTTATTCGTCGGATAAACACGTCACTTCCGGTTTGGGAATATCATTCTTCGATCGAAAGTACGTCACTTCCGGTTTGCAAAAAAAAGAAAAACCAACCATTCTCCTCTCCGCCGCGAGTGACGTACCGAAAATACGTTCCAATAATTTTGAAAAGTTGATTTCTCGGAACGGACGGTGACGTTTTGCCGAAAATACGTCGCTCGGTGTGAAAAAAATATCGTTGACACGTAACTTCCGGTGGGGAAATCGAAATTTTTTAATTGCGAAACGAGGCAATAAATCGTCATCCGGCCGTCCATTGCATTTGGGTTTATTCGTCTCCAACGATGGAGCCTCGATGACGCCTTCGAATTTCCCATTGCTGTCCACCTGCCAATCACTGTACACCGGTCGGGATTCCTACCCCTACGCGGCCGTTCCTCCGATGGGGTGCGAGAACTCCGGCCACTGGCGCGCATGCGCTCTCTCTCTCTCTCTCTCCACCCTGCGAAAAGCCCACGAGTCTCCCTCGCTGATGCTGACGGGTCCAGCGACTCCGACCCCGCACGCACTTGCACGCCCACACATACCTATATACACATCTATACATACATACATGAATATATACATATATATATGTATGTATGTATGCTTTTACACACGCGCGCACACACGCGCGCGCACACACACACACACACACACACACACACACACACACACACACACACACACACACACACACACACACACACACACACACACACACACACACACACACGCGTGTATCAGCGGCTCGTGGTTCGACTGTGTATGTCGACCCTCTGCCTGGTTCCGCTTACGCGCTCGTCCGTACGTACGCGCTCGTGCTGCCGCTGCTTCCGTCCTCGTCGTTTAATTCGGTCTCTCCGTTGCACCGCCGGTGCACCGCCGGTACCGTACCGACTTCCGTTTGGCTCTCTCGGGCGCAAAGGGTCGCGAGGGTGTCTTGCCGTCCTCGTTCAAGGGCGTCCGGCCGCCTCGCCGCTTCCGGCCGAGCTCTGTCAACCACCCGCGCCGCCCTCCGTTCTCGAATCCGCGGCTTCCATTCTCGTTGCGGAAGTACCCGATCGTAAGTGCGAATCCCCGCATTCGTCTCATGCGTTTACGCGGTTGCATCTGTGTGGGGATTTTTTTTTTTTTTTTTTTTTTTTTTTTTAAACTGCGACACTACGGTCGACGCACTGGATCCGGTTGTCGATCAAGTTGGCGACGGGGATTCCCGTCCAATGGTCATTTCTAATTCGCCATTTTTGTCCATTTTTTTTTCCATTTTTTTTTTTTTTTTCAATTTTCATTGCGAGATTTTCGTCGTGGCACCGATTTTCGTCGTTGTTACCATTATTTTTTTTTGCTCTATTATAGTCGCTGATTCGACGCTTTTTGCCGACGAGGTTACCACGGGGAATCCCCGACTCGAGTGCAATTCATTATTTTGTTAAATTCATGAAATTTTCCACGTCATCAGACTTGACGCACTGATCTCCGATTTTCGGTCGCGTATTTACGGGGAATCCCCGTCTCACGGGGAATCCGAGCGATTCGGTATTTCTATTTGTTCGCACAATTGCAGTCGCTGCACCGAGTCCGATTTTCAGTCGCGTTTTTACGGGGAATCCCCGTCTCGCGAATAATTCAAAAATTGCGTTAAAATTTTTTTTTTTTTTTTTTTTTTTCCGTTGTCGGCTCGTCGGTTATCGCGAGAGACGTTTTATCATCGGTGCGTCTTCCTGTCTGAGAAACGACTCACCTGGTACTCTCTCCGGCGATCCAAAATCCTCGACGCTCATCGCTCTTTTCCTTGAGTACGGAGCGACGAAGCTTCGTTCTCCTCGGCGTCGACGTAAATCATTCATCCGACGATTACTGCATTTCTTTCGTCGTTCTTCGTCCACGACCCGCGAACTCCCCTCTCGGTCGTTCGGCACTTCCGGACAAAAAGCAATCTTCATTTCTTTCTTCGTGTCTCCGAGTACGTCTTTTTTGTTCTTCGTCATCTTCCACTCCATATCTAGATTCGAACGCGTTTCAGTCTCGCCCTCTCGTGAGAAAGCTAGACGCGTGAAAAAAAAAAAAAAAATTGACATTCGACAAGAATTTAATATCGAAAGCATGGTGGAAATTTCGAAGGCTTAAAATTAGATTTTGTTTCAAGGGAATATAGTTTCAAATAGTTTCGCCACGATCGAGGGTTGAATTTATTATTTTTAACGCGAGAAATTGTTAAGAACAATTTTACCACGAGCGAGCGTTCAATTTCTTATTCTCGACCCAAGACATTATTAAAAATAATTTAACCACAATCGGGAGTTAATTCTTCAAATTTCAAACGCTAGAAATTATTGAAAATAATTTCCCCAAAACCAAAAATTCAATTTCCTATTCTCAACCCAAGAAATTATTAAAAATAATTTAACGACAATCGGGAGTTAATTTTTCAAATTTCAAACGCTAGATATTATCGAAAATAATTTTCCCAAAACCAAAAATTCAATTTCCTGTTCTCAACCCAAGAAATTATTAAAAATAATTTTAGCCACAATCGGGAGTTAATTTTTCAAATTTCAAACGCTGGAAATTATTGAAAATAATTTTCCCAAAACCAAAAATTCAATTTCCTATTCTCAACCCAAGAAATTATTAAAAATAATTTAACCACAATCGGGAGTTAATTTTTCAAATTTTAAACGCTAGTAATGATTGAAAATAATTTTACCAAAACCGAGAGTTCAACTTCCTATTCTTAACCCAAGAAATTATTAAAAATAATTTAACCACAATCGGGAGTTAATTTTTCAAATTTTAAACGCTAGTAATTATTGAAAATAATTTTACCAAAACCGAGAGTTCAACTTCCTATTCTCAACCCAAGAAATTATTAAAAATAATTTAATCACAATCGGGGATTAATTTTTTAAATTTTAAACGCTAGAAATTATTAAAAATAATTTAACCACAATCGGGAGTTAATTTTTTGAATTTCAAACGCTAGAAATTATTGAAAATAATTTTCCCAAAACCAAAAATTCAATTTCCTATTCTGAACCCAAGAAATTATTAAAAATAATTTAACCAGAATCGGGAGTTAATTTTTCAAATTTTAAATGCTAGTAATTATTGAAAATAATTTTACCAAAACCGAGAGTTCAACTTCCTATTCTCAACCCAAGAAATTATTAAAAATAATTTAACCACAATCGGGGTTAATTTTTCAAATTTTAAACGCTAGAAATTATTGAAAATAATTTTACCAAAACCGAGAGTTCAACTTCCTATTCTCAACCCAAGAAATTATTAAAAATAATTTAATCACAATCGGGGATTAATTTTTTAAATTTTAAACGCTAGAAATTATTAAAAATAATTTAACCACAATCGGGAGTTAATTTTTTGAATTTCAAACGCTAGAAATTATTGAAAATAATTTTCCCAAAACCAAAAATTCAATTTCCTATTCTGAACCCAAGAAATTATTAAAAATAATTTAACCACAATCGGGAGTTAATTTTTCAAATTTTAAACGCTAGTAATTATTGAAAATAATTTTACCAAAACCGAGAGTTCAACTTCCTATTCTCAACCCAAGAAATTATTAAAAATAATTTAACCACAATCGGGGTTAATTTTTCAAATTTTAAACGCTAGAAATTATTGAAAATAATTTTACCAAAACCGAGAGTTCAACTTCCCATTCTCAACCCCAGAAATTATTACAAATAATTCAACCAGAATCGGGAGTTAATTTTTTGAATTTTAAACGCTAGAAATTATCAAAAATAATTTCCCCAAATCCAAAAATTCAATTTCCTATTCTTAACCCAAGTAATTGTTAAAAATCATTTCACCACAATCGGGAGTTAATTTTTTTAATTTCAAACGCTAGAAATTATTGAAAATCATTTCCCCAAAACAGAAAATTCAATTTCCTATTCTTAACCCAAGAAATTATTAAAAACAATTTAATCACAATCGGGAGTTAATTTTCCAAATTTTAAAAGCTAGAAATCATAAAAAATTACTTTCTCACAACCGAAGGTTAAATTTATTATTCTCAACGCTGAAAATGATTAACGATAATCTTATCTAAACCGAGAGTCGAATTAATAATTTTAACCGCTAAAAAGGATCAAGTGTGCTACGTTTTGATCGTCGTCGATGTGAAACATCGCGAATCCTCTCCGCTCGCGTTTTCTCGCCAGAGAAATTAGCTCCGCACGAATTCAAATTCACAAACGGCTCCTCGAAAGAACTTCCTCGGCCCGGGCTTTACGACCGAGTTCTCACCTTTTCTCACGCACCTTCGCACGTCCCCGAGAATTTAACTCGTCTCTCGACTCTCTGACGCTTCTTCACTCTAATAATCCTTCACTTTGAAGAAGTCGTTTTTTTTTTTTTTTTTTTTTTTTTTTTTTTTTTTTTTTTTTTTTTTTTAAAGCGACGTACACTATTTTAAACTCCGAGATGCGCGACTCGAGAGTTTCTCCACCCTCCACCCCATTCGCATGCGCCACTTTTTCCAGGCTCTCCTTCATATTCCTCCATTTTCTCTCGTCCTTCGCCTCTGATTCGCTCCGCTTCTCTCCTTCACCTGCCGGAGCATATTTACATATATTTACATATATATATATATGTATATAGAGATGGAGCATACTTTACCGTTTTTATGTGCGATACCGCCTGGATTTTTTCAGATTTTTTAATTTATGCGATCAACATTTTTTATAATTTTTTCAAAAAAGAATGGAAAATTGGTCTTTTTTTTTTTTTTTTTAGTAATTCAGTCATACAAGAAAATCGCCTGTCGAATCAAAAATGCAAAGCGTTGGATCTACGTTGAAACAATATGGTTTTCCAAGGGTAATTCCATTCATAATTTCCCATTTGTATACGTGTATGTTGGGGTGTTTGAAATTTTTTTGTTTTTTTTTTTTTTCTCGGAACCAAGCTCGAAATTTTGGTTTAGATGTCAAAGTAGGACTCTGAAAATATGAGCCCTTAAAATTAATAGTAAGAATGTGCGCATCGCACTTTTCAAATTCCCGTAAGAATAACACTGGAACATTTTTTTTTGTTCTGATTTTTGTAACTGATGAACCATAAATTGCACTGCAATTTCCATCGGCTATTTCTGTAGAGAATTCAATGCTCTACAAAAAAGTCCACATATCATTTTTCGATTAATCAACTTATTCAAAAGTTATTCAGGGTCAAAGTTAAATTCATTATTAATTTAGCCGTTTTCTTCATAATCGTCCGAATTTTTTTTTATTTTTTATTTTTATAACTAATGAACTGTACATTGCTCTACAGTTTCCATCAACTATTTTTGTAGAAAATTGAAGGCTCTACAAAAAAGTCCGCATATCATTTTTCGATTAATCAACTTATCCAAAAGTTATTTAGGGTCAAAGTTAAATTCATTATTAATTTAGCCGTTTTCTTCATAATCCTCCGAAATTTTTTTATTTTTTATTTTTATAACTAATGAACTGTACATTGCTCTACAGTTTCCATCAACTATTTTCGTAGAAAATTGAAGGCTCTACAAAAAAGTCCACATATCATTTTTCGATTAATCAACTTATTCAAAAGTTATTCAGGGTCAAAGTTAAATTCATAATTAATTTAGCCATTTTCTTAATAATCATCCGAATTTTATTAGTTTTAAGGTTTTAAAATGAATTGTAAGTTTATTTCTAAGGTCTTTGAGTTAAAAAAATAAAATTATTATTTTTTTTTGTCATTAAAGATTGCTATAATTTAATGGAAATACTGTTTTTAAATAGATTGCACATAAGAATAAGTTAAATTTTATTCATGACCCGAAGATTTATTCGTGTTTCTGCGTTTTCATAATTCACACCAACAGACAAATGATTTTATTTCACATACATGTATTCACGACTAACAAATATTATAAATTAATTACACGAACCTTACAACAAATTAAAAATGTATTACTTAGAAATTTGAATTTTTGGGGAATATTTTTTCTGAAAACAATATTTTTGCCAAATAATTCAGAAAAACGGCTGAATCGATAATGAATTTAACTTTGAACTTTAATAACTTTTGAATGATGTGATTAATCGAAAAATGATATAGGAACTTTTCTGTAGAGCATTGAATTCTCTATAAGATCTATATGATGTCAACTGCATAGAGATGTATGGTTAATTAGTTACAAAAATAGGAACAAAAAAAAAATGTCCTGTGTTATACTTATGGGAAATCGAAAAGTGCGATGTGCACATTTCTAATTTTAATATTAATGGCTCGTATTCCTAGCGGCCTATTTTGGCGTCTAAACGAAAATGTTGAGCTTGTTTCCGAGAAAAAAAAAAAAAATTTATTATTAAAAAAAATTTTAATAAAAAAAAATGTTATTCTTATGGGAAATCGAAAAGTGCGACGTGCACATTTTTAATATTAATATTAATCGCTCGTATTCTTAGCGGCCTATTTCGGCGTCTAAAGGAAAATTTTGAGCTTGTTTCCGAGAAAAGAAAAAAAAAATTTATTATTAAAAAAAATTTTAATAAAAAAAAATTTTATTCTTATGGGAAATCGAAAAGTGCGACGTGCACATTTTTAATATTAATATTAATCGCTCGTATTTTTAGCGGCCTATTTTGGCGTCTAAACGAAAATTTTGCGCTTGTTTCCGAGAAAAGAAAAAAAAAATTTATAATTAAAAAAAATTTTAATAAAAAAAAATGTTATTCTTATGGGAAATCGAAAAGTGCGACGTGCACATTTTTAATATTAATATTAATGGCTCGTATTTTTAGCGGCCTATTTTGGCGTCCAAACGAAAATTTTGAGCTTGTTTCCGAGAAAAAAAAATTTTTTTTTTTTTTTTTAGGAACGCCCTATTATAAATATAATATATATAGCTCCCGTTATGGCAACAGATATGACTACGGATATGGCCACAAATATGATTATCGGTATGTGATAACGATCGCTCGATCATTTTTAATTTATGCGATCGGTAATTACATTTTTTAATATAAAATGAAAATAAACAAAAAAATAAATTAAATAAAACGATTAAAAAATCTGACTTTTTTTTTTGAAATTTTCTTATCGTGTTCGAAATCGCGGACCCAGTCCAAGGTACGAATTGCTACACCCAGGTCCAAATGGTATAAAACCCCCTATATATATATATATATATATATATATATATATGTTGGTGTAACCAACACACCTTTAGGACTCTACTGTCGCTGCCTCTGGGTACGTCCGGGAATTCGCAAATTGCGTTTGCACTTGCTGGAAGGAAGGAGAGAGAGAGAGAAAAAAAAAGGTAGGAGAGAAAACTGGGAGGTGATGCTTGCGCGAGGACCGAAAGGGGTTGCTTTGAATAGCTCTTTCTCAGGGCACTGCGCGAACCATATTCCTCCTTTTTTTTTTTTTTTTTTTTTTTTTTTTTTTTTACCATTCTCGACTACCTCGACGGTGTTTTTTTACCTCCTCCAGGCTTCGCCAGAGTAAGTCATCGAGTTTCGCGAACCGGACTCGTATTCTCGAATAAAAAAGTTCATCCGGGAAGCACATTTTTTTTTTTTTTTTTTTTTTTTTTTTTTTCATAAAACCGAAATTTTTTTCATTCATATTTTCCACGATGAAAAAAAATTTTAATCACACTCTTCATATTAATAGTAAACGCGTCTCGGTTTTTTGGCCCCTCGTTCTAACCTGGTTGAAGGGTTGCAAACAAAAAAAAAAAAAAAAAAGAAAGAATTCCTGAGCCCTTCGTCGGCCTCAAAAATTGTAGCCACGTTCGGTCGAGTGATTTTTTTTCCGGCACCGAAAAAAAAAAAAAAAAAAAAAAAAAAAAAAAAAAAAAAAAAAAAAGCCGTTAGAGAGGTAATAAAAAAAAAAAAAAGAATAAAAAAAAATATAAATGGCGAGTCCCGCCCTTCGGCAACGCGAAGAATCCGCGGGGGTGGATGGACCGGGGCGAGGGGTAAGCGCGACCCCCGCGAGCTATCGAGAGGGCGGCCGGTTCGCCGCTCCACGCGCGAGCCAGATCCATCGTTCTGCAATTCAGCCGCTCGGATGCCTGTTGAAAACTCGCTCCGTCAAATTCAGTTAGCTCGCTTTTGTCTGGAGTTTCCGCCAACGCCCCGCAATCCCGACAAGGGAAACATTATTGCTTCGCGTGTCATATAAAACCAACGAATAGTTTTTTTTTTTTTTTTTTTTTACTCAATTTTCGTATACTCGAAAAAAAATATGTTAAAAAAAAATGTTTCGCAATGAAAAAAAAAAAAAAATAAACATGTTTAACAAAAAAAACGAAAAATTAAAAAAAAAAAAAAAAAATCAAATCATGTGAGATAACTCACGGTGTGGTACAAAGAAATTCTTCGGAAAACATATTTGTCATAAAAACGATAAAAAAAAAAAAAATCAAAAAAAAATTTTTACCAAAATTTTTCTTTCACTATCTTGAACAATCTTAAAAATTTTGACGATAAAATTAACATACTGAGCATATTTATGATCGGGCGATGATACAGTAAAATGGCGTAGAAAAAGTTAACGTGCCATTTTTTTTTTTTTTTTTTTTTTTTTTATAGCTGTCGTTCATCGTTCATCGAAATAATCGAGAGAGAGAGAGGGAAAGCAACGGCACGTTTTGGCTTTCGTTCGCCACTAACGCAAATGCTACTTGCCTCATATTTTACTTAGAGTGAACTCCAATATCGATTTAATATTGATTCAACGACGATTCAACATCGATTCAATATTTACCCAATAATTATCCAAAAACTATTTAATATTTATTATTATATTTACTATTTATTAGTATTTATATATCAAAAATATTAATATTTAATAATCATTATTATATTTATTATATTTATTATATTTATTATATTTATTATATTTATTATATTTATTATATTTATTATATTTATTATATTTATTATATTTATTATATTTTTTATATTTATTATATTTTTTATATTTTTTATATTTTTTATATTTTTTATATTTATTATATTTATTATATTTATTATATTCATTATATTTATTATATTCATTATATTTATTGTTTTTATTATATTTATTACATTTACTTAACATTTATCAAATGTTAATGAAATATTTTGCGACCTGGATAACAATAAAAAATTGGAAAATAGCTCGCCCCTGTGTTACAGGCCAAACGGAAACCGAAGACGGTGGTCGGATCATGAATGAACCTACACCGCATTGGCGGACAATTTCGGATTTTAAAAAGTAGGAAATTCGGTGTTTCCTCCGTGCCCTCGATGCTTGGAATTAACCATGTAAAACTGCTATTGCAAATTAAAAAATGGCCCGCCAAAAAATTTTTTGTACGCCGTCACACTATATCATCGCCCGATCTATAAATATAACTAATAAATTTATTTTCCTTCTCACGTTTGTTCGCATCTTGTGTTCTTCCAAGATTTTTTTGAGACCGTTTTTTCAAGGATTTTTTTTACGAATACATTTTTTGACTTTTCTTCCAAGATTGTTTTCATGAATAATATGTTTCTCAAAATTGTTTTTTGCATCATACCATTACTCGGTTTGCATTATTACATTATTTGTAATTCCCGTTTTTTTTTTTTAGGTTCTTTCAAAAGGCATATTTTTTCATTTTGAAAATTACGAAAATACAAATTTTAATTACTCGACGTACTTTTTTACTTTGGTATTCTTGAGTCTGATACGATTTCTTCATACGATAACGAGTCGTTTAGTTTACGGGAAAACAGAACAAGAACATTGTTTATAGTCGACAGTAAGCAATTAAATAATAAATCTTGGGAATAAAATCGAAACCTTAAAAAAAAAAAAAAATTGGTTAGTCGAAAGTTACTTACTTTACATTTATTTATATCGATCAGATTGTTATGTTCCAGATTTTTGAGAAAAAAAAAAAAAAAAAACCGTCAATGTCCGGTTTTTTGGGTGAATAACTTTTTGGTTGAACAAATGACTCAGCGAGCAACGAAAAATTATGATCGAGCAAAGATTTTTCAAAGTCCTTGGCGTCGCAACGGGTCTCTCGATTGCACACTGTTCCCGTATCTGTTTTTTTTTTTTTTTTTCATTCAGCTATGACGAATCCTTTTTACTTAAAATTGTTTTTTTTTTTCGTTAACGTAAATCACTGTAACCGTCACGAGAATACAGGACTTCGGAACTGAGAGTAACGATTTATTTGGAATATGCGCGAGGCGTTGTTCGACAAGGTGACCGTGGGTTGATTCGATACAACTGCCATTCGACGTCCGGAAAATCTGGGCGCAAATGGACTTTCGAGTGAGGGATTCATCAAAACTGAGAATTATTAAAGAAGGATTTATTGAAGCCGGATTTGTTAGTCCAACTATGAAAGACAAATTAGCCGGTGACGTAATGGTAATGGTTATGTCGACAGCCACTTCGACAGCCACTTCGACAGCCACTTCGACAGCCACTTCTACAGCCATAACAGTATCTACATCCACCGACATCCGCATTGCCAGGCACGCCATTAGCCATATCTTAAGCCATAACTCCAGCCATATCTCAAACCACAACTCCAGCCATATCTCAAACCATAATTCCAGCCATATCCCAAACCATAACTCCAGCCATATATCTAACCATAATTCCAGCCTTATCCCCAACCATTGATCCAGCCATATCTCAAACCATAACTTCAGCCATATCCCCAACCATTGATCCAGCCATATCTCAAACCATAACTCCAGCCATATCCCCAACCATTGATCCAGCCATATCTTCATCCACATCTCCATCGATGTTTCCAGCGACATACCTATCCACCTATATTTTCACCCGTACACCCACCCACATCTCCAGCTGTATCTCCAGCCATATCTCTAACCATATCTCTAATCATATCTCTAACCATATCTCTAACCATATCTCTAACCATATCTCTAACCATATCTCTAACCATATCTCTAACCATATCTCTAACCATATCTCTAACCATATCTCTAACCATATCTCTAACCATATCTCTAACCATATCTCTAACCATATCTCTAACCATATCTCTAACCATATCTCTAACTATCGCTCTGACCATAACGCCAACCATAACTCCAACCATATCTCCAACGATAACTGCACCCACATCTCTACCCACATCTCTACCCATATCTCTACCCATATTTCTACCCATATATCCGACCATATCTCCAACTATAACCGCAGCCATATCCCTACCCATATCTCTAACCGTCACTCTAACCATAACTCCAAACGTATCTCCAACCGTATCTCAAACCACAAGCGCAGCCATATCACTACCAATATCTTCACCCATATCTCCAACCATAACTGCAGCCACATCTCTACGATTATATCTGCCGACACCGTTACCCATATCCTTCGCCACAGGGTAGTGACAGTCGCCTCGTCGTCCAAGATACGTGATAAATGTAAATTTTGGCGAATAAAGGTGGCTCCGCGAATCGCGTAAGAAAACCGAGGGACTCGCACACTCCACTGGCACAGCAACCCTCGCATTTCGACCCCCGCCCCTTGCACACTCGACGTTTTCACCCGACGCAACGGATCCACCGTCCTCGGCTCACTCTCTCGGGGATTATCGTTACCCCGTCGGTCCGTGGCGTCTCGCGCTACCCGGAGCAAGCGACCCTCGTGGACCATCGTCGACGGGGGAGCAAAGCTTCGCTCGTCGGGACTCCACCGACCGATCCGAACGAGGACCGTACACGCGATTCTCTAAAAATCAGGTGGATGCATTTTTTTCTTATCGCGCAAAAATTCACTATCGGTATTTTTTTTTCTCCCGTGATCGATTGGTAACACACATATATATATATATATATATATATATATGTATATATATATGTGTATGCATAAACGCTCAGTTCAGCAACGCTGCTCGATCGTGACCGGGGAATCCCCGGACCGCCCGTGGCTTCCCTTTCGGCGGGGCGCGGAACCGATCTCCCTCCTATGGCCCTGTCCGGACCATCGTCATTCTCCGCTTCATGATTCGATGGACACAGCTTGATTATTTACACGCTCCTGACCGTGAACGTTTCGTATACGGCACGGGGAGAGACGGGGAACGTCGGCCCTTTCGGCTATCTCGCCGGACCGCTGACCGGACGTGCCGGGCCTGCCAAATGAATCCGAATGGGGATGACACCGGCCATCCCGACACCGGGAATCATAATATCATCCTGTAATCTCCTCTTTTTTTTTTTTTTTTTTTTTTTTTTGTTTTCCTTCCCGTCGAGTCCCTCGTGGGACCAGTCGATTGTAACTTTGCCCGGTTGATTTGGCTTCGTCTATCGCACCGGTGGCTCTGTTCGTTCGCTACCCCGAAAAATCTGTTTTACCGACTGTGATAATGCGATCGGTTGATCGCGGTTCATCGAATCTTTGCGAATTGGCGTGCGCGCTGGAAAAATGAATTTTCGGTGGTTGCCATTTTTTTGAGAATTCGCCATTTTTTTTTTTTTCGAACACCCGATTTTCGGGTATGTCATTGTTACGTGTATTCGAGTTTTTTTTTTTTTTTTTTTTTTTTTTTTTCAGGTACAATTTTTTTCGAGTGCGATACGGAGTGAAATAATTTTTTTTTTTGTTGTTTTTCGCGAAAATCAAATTATTCCCGGAGTGACCGAGACCGCGACCGACGATGCTTCGGTACGCGTGTCCCGTCTACGATCCACCCGAACGGTAGAGTCGCGCCACGCCCTAATAAAAAAAAAAAAAAAAAAATAAAAATAAAAATGTCAATACAAGTACGAAAAAAAAAAAAAAAAAAAAAAAAAAAATTAACAAAAATGAAAAGAACAAAAATATCTTATTCGGGATCTCGTAGAATTCTCGGGTGAACGAGCGCGTTCTTAACGAGCCTCAATGGACGCGTCCCACCCCGCGTCCAATTAGAGCGGACGGAAACAACGTCCCCAAAAAAAAAAAAGCGTCGACCAAAAAACAAAACAAAACAAAAAACACAAAAAAGTTTAAAAAAAAAAAAAAAAAAAAAAACAAAACAAAATTCCAAGCGCACCCGATCGAAATATCGCAGAACGGAAAATCCCCGAAAGAGATGAGCAATAAAAACAACAACAAAAAAATTAATGACAAAAAAAAGAGGGGTCGAAAAAACAAGAACAAAAAACAAAATCGACAGTCGGAGAACGAGAGTAAAGGAAAAAAAAGAGTATTTGAGTGGGGCTAGAAGGGGGGCGGCGAGGAGGGGGGGGGGGAGGAGAACGAGGGTGAGATCCGGGAGAGCGAGAAAGCCGGCGATCCTCGCCGGGTCGCTAGGCAACCCTCCGCCACCCCTGGATTCCTCGCTTGTAGAACCGTAGAAAGGAGAGCGCGAGGGTTTCGGAGGAGCGCGACCGAGGGGGGGGGGGGGGGCTCGAGCGGGGCAAGCGGGGATGGATTCGATGCACCCTCTCTTCTGTCGTGGAGGGAAGTCCTGGTGAGGGAGTCAGGTGGAGGGGCGGGGGGGGGGGGGGGGGGGAGGCGATGGTGGTCCAGGACGATCAACCAACCCCGGCCAACTAGTGTTATTGCATTTCGATTTTCGGGGCTTTGGCCGCTTTCTCTCGTCTCACGGTTTGGGAACGCTCGCGTTTACGTATGTGCGTGTCTTTGTGAGAGGGGGCGGGGGTGGGATGGGGGTGGGTTCAAAATGGACCAGCCAATTATTTCATGGATTCTCATCGATCGAGAGTATTCGAGAATTTATTTTTTTTAGGGAAGTAACGACGAGGGAAAAATATGGGGCAAAATGGAATTCCCGGAAAAATGATATTTTAATTTTTAACGATTGTGGCGTTGAGGAAGTGGTGGAGAGGGGGAGGGTCGAAATGGACCCGCGGGTTATTTCGTTGATTCTCGTCGATCGGGTATAATGGAATTTGTGGAATCGCCATTGATCGAAACGTGATCGAAGGAAAATGTGGGACAGCATGGACCATCCGAAAAATAGCGAAATAACAATTTTTCTCTCAGAAAATTTACGAAGCTTTTTTTCCATGTTCCCGCTGCGGAAACCAATTGTGATTTTTTTCGTGCGTATTAAAAGTAAATTATGAAATGACAATTAACGTGCCGAATTTGTCATTAATTCTGGTTTCCGCCGACGTGTAGCGAAGGATTTTCTCGTATTTCGAGAGTGGTCCATTTTGCCCCCCCCCTCCCCCGGGCGTGACCATTTTGCCCCACCCACCCTAAGCACCCCCACCCCAGTACCAGCTCATCGCCTCGGAGTAAACAGGAACGTTCTTGACGCGATCAATTGAGGATTTCTAGGGCATTCAGGGCCGATCAAGCCTACATATATATATATATATATATGTATATGCAGTATCGATTGATTGCCTTCGATCGTTCTCCTCGAATTCTGTCGGGCGAAAAAAGAAAAAAAAAAAAAAGACTAGACGATGAAAAACCTAGAAGTCGAAGTCACCTTCGAGAAGTGCCGAGCTCAGAGCTTTACTATATAGCCGGCTATCCAGTATATTTCTGTAGCCCATAGGGGCGTTCAACGACTGGGCTATACGTGGACCGATGGTTGACGGCGTCGAGCTGTCTAGGCCGTCGGACTCCCGGCCAGCGAACCCGCGCCCCGATCTCCGGGCAAAACGGTCGGGAAATCTCGTAAACCGTTAAGGAGTCGGAGTGGGGGGTGGGGGGTTTAGGGGTGAAGAATTTCGAGGGATGAGACAGATTGAATATACGAATCAGCTGTAGCCATTTGCCTCGTGGCAAATGGTCTCCGAGAAAACTTTGTTGAAACTCGAAATTTACGGATCGAGCCTTCCCTGTACGAGCCCTACGGTCGCTTTGGGTTCGGCGCGGTTGCGGTCCGGTTTAATTAACGTTTACTGCAACGTCGGGCGTAGCTCAATACCGCTGAACTGTGAGTTCAAAAGGTTTCCGAGTACAGGGTCGTGTTTCATGCGCGTTATTTAGGGCCTTCCTAGGGCCTGACTGGACTTCTATCACAGTTCCGAGTCCGTGTCCAATTGTATCGCCAATATTTCGGGAAGATTACAATGTTCACTATGAAGTGAAGAAAAATGTCATCTCGGGCGGAAAGTCTGGTTAGGGCCTGAATTGTTTTTCCTTACTGGTTCGTCACTAGGGTCTGATCAGTTATTTTTTAGGGCGCGTCTAGATTTCTAGCAGGACCCGACGAGTTCGTAGTTAGACCCAGACAAGACAATCGTCAGGGCCAAACGAGTTTCCTCATAGGGTCTGACCGGGCCTAATCAGTTTGTCGTTAGGGCTCGGTCGGTCTCTCAGTGAAGTCCGATCCGTTCTCACTAAGGCCTTACAGTTCCTTGTTAGGGGCCGATAAAATACTCCTTAGGGCCTGATCAGCTTCTCATCACAGCTTTCTAGTTACATGTCCCAGTTACTTGTTAGGGCCCGACACGATCCTATTTTTAGTCTGACGTGTTCTTTGTAGGGTCTTAGTGGGATCTCTTCAGAGTTTGACCAATCGCACAGTAGAGTTTCATAGTGCCTTGTTAGGGTCTGATAAGATTCTATGTGGAAGCTAACAAAATCCTTGTTAGGGCCTGGCTGGGCTCTTTGTAGGGGCTTATGTGCTCTCCTCTGGAACTTCGTCGGTTCTTGTTAAGTATCCATAATATGCCCTTTAGGACCGGAAAAGTTACTCCGTAGATCTTTCTTAGGGCCCAAAGAATTCCTCGATAAATCCCTCTTAGGGCCCGATGAGTTCCTCAATAGATGTTTCTTAGGGCCTCAAGAGTTCGCCGTTAGATCCCTCTCATGGCCTGAAGAGTTCCTCGATCGAATCCTCTTAGGGCCTGAAGAGTTCCTCGATAGAATCCTCTTAGGGCCTGAAGAGTTCCTCGTTAGATCCTTCTTAGGTCATGAAGCGTTCCTTGATGGATCCTTCTTAGGGCATGAAGCGTTCCTCGATAGATCTTAGATAGATTCTTAGGGCCCACCAGTTAATCGATAGAATGCTCTTAGGGCCTGAAGCGTTCCTCGTTAAATCCTTCTTAGGGCCCAATGCGTTCCTCGATAAAATCCTCTTAGGGTCCGAAGAGTTCTTCGTTAAATTCTGAGCTGGCCTTTTCTTTAGGGCCCGATCTGTTTATCCTTAGGGCACGAAAAATTCTACTTCGAGGCCCTGTCAATTCCTCGCCCGGGCCTGACTAGTCGCTAATCTTTCTCCCAGAATCGCGACTCACCACTAAAGTCGTATCAGCATTTTTATTAAAATTCCAATTGCCATTTTAAAAAAGTAGAATTCACCTCGGTGTAAAAATACAAGAACGACGCTCGGTTGAGCGAGGTGAAGCCTGAAGATGACACACCGAATCTGTATCGAAGTGGGGAAAAAAAAAAAAAAAAAAAAAACCGATAGAGACGGTAAGAATAAGAGCGAGGATTTTTCGTCGGGGTCGGGAGTGAATTCGCGCGAGAGCGACGGCACACACAATTGTTCGGGCAAACATAGGGCCCGGCTCGCGCCGACCGGGCATAACCCGAGATTCCGGAGTGGCAAAGGCGAAGCGTTCCGTGTCTGAGCTGTGGCTTTGGCAATGGCGGTCCGCAGTCGGCCAAGTACTCGCCTCGCTCTCGCCCTATGCCGTTCCCACTCGCCTTTCGACAAACGTAACACTCCACAAATATATATATATATATATATATATATATATATATATATATATATATATATATATATATATATACGATACGAGACTCGATCTATGTAACTCCACTGTATGAGGAATCCTCTCTCTCTCTCTTTGCACTTTCCTCGTTTCCTCCATCGTCGACACAATTCCCCGGGTCTCGTCTCTCGTGCATACATTGGTAATGGAAGTTCTCGTCGCGGGAGGAAAGCCTCGAAATCGTTCGTCTCGCATCCCATCCACGTAACGAGGAATATCGCCAGATATCTTTTTTTTTTTTTTTTTTTTTTTTTTTTTTTTTTCTTTATGGGCGTTGCGTTTATTCGCTAAAATTTTTTGGGCCTTTTGTGAAATCGAGCTGTCGATTGTGACGCATCGGTCGAATTTCGAAGAGGGACATTTCAATTGTCGGATCGCTCATGGAAATACCTTGACGTTTGAAAATCTTCCTTTTTTTTTTTTTTACGGAAGTGATGTCGTATCGGAAATGCGTCACTTCCGATTTGAAAATTTTATTTTCCCGACCGAAAGGAATACAATTTTGAAACATGCGTCACTTTCAATTTGAGCATCTTCATTTGTCGACCTCGAGTGACGTCATATTGAAAAATGCGTCACTTTTCGGTTTGAAAATTTTTATTCTAGATCGCAAGTGACGTCACACCGAAAATGCATCACTTCCGGTTAGAACATTTTTGTCTTAAATTGAAAGTGACGTCATATAGAAACATGCGTCACTTCCGGTTCGAAAATTTTTATTTTAGATCGCAAGTGTCGTCACACCGAAAGTGCATCGCTTCCGGTTCGAAAATTGTTGTTTTAAATCGAAAGTGACGTCACATTGAAAAATGCGTCACTTCCGGTTTGAAAATTTTTCTTTTAAAATGGCAAGTGACGTCACACCGAAAATGCATCACTTCCGGTTAGAAAATTTTTTGTCTCAAATCGAAAGTGACGTCATATTGAAAAATGCGTCACTTCCGGTTCGAAAATTTTTATTTTAGATCGCAAGTGACGTCACACCGAAAGTGCATCGCTTCCGGTTCGAAAATTGTTGTTTTAAATCGAAAGTGACGTCACATTGAAAAATGCGTCACTTCCGGTTTGAAAATTTTTCTTTTAAAATGGCAAGTGACGTCACACCGAAAATGCATCACTTCCGGTTAGAAAATTTTTTGTCTCAAATCGAAAGTGACGTCATATTGAAAAATGCGTCACTTCCGGTTCGAAAATTTTTATTTCAGATCGCAAGTGACGTCACACCGAAAATGCATAACTTCCGGTTAGAAAAATTGTTGTTTTAAATCGAAAGTGACGTCATATTGAAAAATGCATCACTTCCGGTTTGCAAATGTTATTCGACGACCGTAACTTCCGTCGTATCGCAAATACCTCGTTTAGGTTTGCGAAACTCATTTCTCGAATTGTGTCGAACGTGCATTTATCTCTCGGTACGAGCTTCCCCCTTGTTCACTAACAAAGTTAATTTGCGACGCAGCATTCTCCGTCGTATGTATATGTGTATATATAAACGTATAACCGAACGTACATGTACACATACAAGTGTCTGTATACGTGTGCACGTGTGTGTTACACGGTCACGTTCATTTTTTGCCCGGTCGCGAGCAAACGCACAGAAAACGGTGGAACGAGACGATATTAATTAAAGGGAAGAGTCTGCGAGTGACGCGTTACGGAGGAGAAAGGGAGCGGAAAAAAAAAAAAAAAAAACCTGAGAAGCCGCGAGCGAGAAAAATTAAAGGACAGGAAGCGGTGGAGCAACCCTTCCGGGGATGTTCCAGTGCGGCGTCGACACGGCATTTTGTCCGCCGGTTAACGCGCTGATAATCTCGTTGGAGTCGCGGTCGGTTTTTTTTTTCACCACCGACTGCGGAAGAAAAAAGATACGCTGGATGAGATACGGGGGGGGGGGGGGGGGGGGGAGGAAGAAATCACCCCGTATCTTAATTTCCGACATTAGACCGATGCGTCACCCTTCTCAATCTCGTTTCTCACGAGCGACAATGACGTAGATGGTAACGAGTCCTGAGCTCCCTCAACCGGGGAAAAGGCTGATGGCGTTGCGGGACGCGACCCTCCCGCAAGGTTACTCACTTACTCACTTTCCCTGGGAGTAGTGGTGCCATCGTGCTACCGAACGCGACCCCCGCACGGTCGATGAGACTACAGGAACGTTAACGAGTCGCATCGGCCATCGAACGCAGCTGTTTTTTTTTTTTTTTTCCAAGAGCTGTC
Organism: Listrodromus nycthemerus; assembly: GCA_963978505.1. Lineage (NCBI taxonomy): Eukaryota > Metazoa > Arthropoda > Insecta > Hymenoptera > Ichneumonidae > Listrodromus > Listrodromus nycthemerus. Next base: position 2,542,730 of record OZ021688.1, read on the forward strand.
GATTGATTGGACAACCAACTGATCGGGAAAGATTCGATGAAACGGTTGGGAAGGAATCGATCGATTGGTTGGAAAATAATCAATCAATTGGAAGAGAATTGATCGATTGGTTGAAGGAGGGTCGATCAATTGGTTGGGTGACAATTGTTCGATGTGTTAGGTGACAATTGGACAGTATGTTGACCGACAATTGGTCAATTGTTTGGGTGACGATTGATCGATTGGTTGGGTGACGATTGATCGATCGGTTGGGTGACGATTGATCGATCGGTTGGGTGACGATTGATCGATCGGTTGGGTGACGATTGATCGATCGGTTGGGTGACGATTGATCGATTGGTTGGGTGACGATTGATCGATTGGTTGGGTGACGATCGATCGATCGGTTGGGTGACGATTGATCGGTCGGTTGGGTGACGATTGATCGATTGGTTGCGTGACGATTGATAAATTGGTTGGGTGACGATTGATAAATTGGTTGGGTGACGATTGATAAATTGGTTGGGTGACGATTGATAAATTGGTTGGGTGACGATTGAACAAATGTGTTGGCTGCGACTCAATCAATTGATTGGGAACAAATCAATCGTTTGGTCAGAGGAGACTCAGCTGCTTGGTTAGCGGAGAATCATTGAGTTGGTTGGCGGAGAATCGTTGAACTGGTTGGCGGAGAATCGTTGAACTGGTTGGCAGTGAATCGTTTCATTAGTGGCGGAGAAACGATCAATTAGGAATCAATCAATCGGTCACGAATCGAGCTGTTGGTTAGCGTTCAGCGAATTTGTTGGTATAAACAGCTTGTTTGCTTCCAACAACCAACTGCCTGTCATAGCGCAACCAACTTCTCTTCATGGTGAAACCAACATCTTTCCTCGGTACGACCAATTTACGATCTAGAAACCAACCGTAAGGTCGATCTCGTCGGCAATTGACGAGCAACCGACTCCACGCTCGATCCAACTGGATAGTTGGCCAGCAACCGACTGCCCGCTTCGGGTCAACCAGCTAGTTGGCCAGCGATCAGCTCCATTGATAACTCAACCGGTCATTTCCCCTGTCAACGGCTACTCACTCGTTTCAACCAACTGATTCGTCAGCCGTGGTAAATCGCCGACAACCTCTCGAAAAAATCACCCCACCGAAACAACCAACTGCTCCACCCGATACACGAGCCATCGAAAAAATCTCTGTCATAAATTTCACCGACCGAATGTTCCACAAATTTTGAACTACACGGTACACAACCGGAACGAATGACGGGAACGGGAAAAGAACGAGACGAGCGGGGGCCGAGGAAAATTCTTGCCGTCTTGTCGCACGGCGAACAAAACCACCCCGGCCGTGCTTCTTCCCTCGCTCTCCCTCTCTCGCGACTTCGTACTTTTCATCTTTATCCGACTCACCGACAACCACCCCCTTACCCCCGAGCACCGTTTTCGCCGCTGCGGGAGCGCGATAACCGGCTAGAGAACGACGGAACGATGCGTTACCGACTGTTGGTAAAACAGGGACGGAACTAAAATCACTTCGCACGGCGAATGGGCGAACTTGGGGCGTTACGATACCAATTGGCGGTGAAACGTGGCGCGGGGGGCGGAATGGGGGGGGGGGGGGGGGGACAACCCCCAGCCCGCGGCTGGCTGTGGTCCTTTCGCAGATCGATGGAGCGGTGACGTCACGAGGCGCGGGATGCTGCGTCGCCATGACGACCGCCAACGGTCCCGGCCGCCTCGTGGGGACCGCCCAGGGGCTGAGGGATGAAATTTTATTAAATTTCCCCGTTCGCTTTTCCTCCGTGGCTCTCACCCCATAGCTCCCTCCCTCGCTACCCCCGTCCCATCTTACCCCCCCCCGCCCCGTACGCTTCCCATCCGGACTCTTCGTATCCCTCATCTTTTTAGCTTGTTTTTTTAATCCCTTCTCCGGACCAAGAACCCGGCTTCATCTTACGGAGAAGGAGCCCTCAAACCACCCCCCGACCAGTGCATGACTTCAACCCCCGCAGCCCCCGGAAATTAATACGAGCGAATTTAGCTGAGGGTAGTTAAGGCAGATTCGGGAGAAAATTGTTTCGACCTAATTTTTGAGACTTTAGGGGGGGCTTTTCCAGGCCTCGATTAAAGACGATTGTTAGGGCTTGCAATTATTCGGTGGAGGTGAAGCTTGTCTTCTAGGGTTTTCGAATTAGGCGTAGAATTTTAAAGACGTTAAGTCTTTTAGGGTTTGAAATTAGTGCCCTAGAATTCCGATCGAGGCTGCGATAATAATTTACGTAGGGTTTTTAAATTACAGAGAAATTTTTAGGTAGTTTCGGGTCCGGTCAGTCGCTGACGAAGTTTCGCCAGGACTGTCTTAGGGCTCTGTGCGATGCCCTAAAATATTTATCACGCTTAGCGCGTAACACCCTTACAGCTTAAATAAGATTAAGAAAAGTTCTCCCACACTGTCAGCGAGAACCTTGCTGGAGCCACGTCAGTTCCCTATGTGACGCCCTAAAATTGCCCCTACGTGTGCGGTTTCCAAAAATAAATACCGCCAATCGAAGACAACGCAGAGTCACTGCGAAAATTCCTTCGATCACGACAGCCAGCGCTCTTCCGTATTGGGAATCCACGGACTACGCGGACTTTTTTTTAGGGCTGCTTAGGGGGCGGCACGAGGATGAAGTAATCGGTTAATTCATCGTGTCGTTTATATTGCAAAAAGTTTTGGAGAATCGCCGAGTTTCCTTGTCCAACGGGAGGTGGTGGGATTGTAGTTAGGCGGAGTGGGGGGGGGGGGGGGGGGGGTAAAAAGGTTTTCCCTCGAGGTGTAGTTCACGAGGAAAACGATAGACAACGAGGTAAGGAAAACAAGGGGGATGGAGAAAAGAAAAGTACCCTCGAGCTCGTTTTTCTCGTGTGGCATTCTCGAGACCGAGCACGGTTCGACCCTCCGGACAAGATAACTGTAGGTAAAGGAGAATACAGTAAGAAGGTGGAAGGGTATAAAAGAGGGCTGAAAATTTTCTCCATTTTTTTTCGTTGTTTTTAGGGCGGGTAAAACGGGAAAAGAGGGGGTCGGGCTCGTACGACGTAAGCGACGATCGATCACGTATTAATATCGCAAGATGGTCGTTGGGTTATTTCGACGAGCGGCAATGACGCTAACGTTCGCTATAGGGCTGCGCTGCCTCGCCCTGCAATCATTGCTCGTGTAACGGTGAAAATTACGAAATTTTTTCACCGAGAATTCGAGACACTTTGGGTGGCTTGTGGAAAGAAAATTTCGTCGACACCTGGATTGAATTATCAATCGTCGCATAGGGCATGCTCAGGGACCTGTCGGGAATCGGTGTAACGGACTAAAATATTTTTGAGGGTCGGGATTAAATTTGTCGGTATGTAAAATTGAATAAAAATTTTCAAGCGTCACATCGAAACCTGGTCGGGAACTGACCAGACCTTGCCTAGGCGTTCTTGGGGCCTGGTGTGACACTTTAAAATCTTTGAAATCTGTCGAGGCTGGGAAATTTTTTAGGGCTTCAGAATTTAACTGACTATTTGTTGATCGTTACATCGGATCTTGGTCGGGAACTAAGTAGGTCTCAAAAGAGCCCTCTTAGGGCTTTGGTCGTAACGCTCTAAAATGTCTATTGCGACGAGGTAATAAATTTTTTAGGGCTTCAGAATTTAACTGACTATTCGTTGATCGTTACATCGGATCTTGGTCGGGAACTAAGTAGGTCTCAAAAGAGCCCTCTTAGGGCTTTGGTCGTAACGCTCTAAAATGTCTATTACGACGAGGTGATAAATTTTTTAGGGCTTAAGAGTGTAATCAAACATTCTCTCAGCGTTACATCGGATTCTGGTCAGGAACTGGCCGGGTTTTTTCAGGGACTGGTTTAACGCTCGAAAATTTCTTTTAGGGCTGGTAAATACGTCCAAGCACTCGGACGCTTTTTCAAAAAAATTCAATAATCGAGGTCTACGAACCGCTACGCGGAATATTTTATCGAAACTCTTCCGGTCCAGTGGCTGACCAGTTTTCCTATTCAACCATAAATTCTATCTTATATTTCCGATTTCTCTCGTTCTCGTTATCTCGTTCTCGAAATCGAATGGTCGATAATAAATTTCTGCATCGCTTCGTCCCATTCGTTCCCTCCGTCGATCTTTCTCATCTCGCGTCGACGTTCTGTGGGAAAGAGAGCTCCGGGCAAGGGCTGCGCGCTTTCGCACGGACAAAGGCTAAGCAGCAGCCTCCCCGATCCGAGTCTCGACCCAACCAAAAATCATCAATTAAACCTTCGATCCCCCAAAATGACTCGCCCGCTCGGTCCGGCTGCTACCCTCCCCCTTTTTTCATCCCTAATGTATAGACGTACATATATATACATATATATATATATACATACATATATTAATATAGGAAAAATAATATCGCACGTAAAATCTACGATAAAATTAATTTATAATTTAATATTACGATGAAATTCAATTAATTAATATACGATATATTAATCAGAAAAATATAATTACAATGATGAAAAAAATAAATTGTT
>OZ021688.1:2548750-2575389 GCA_963978505.1 Listrodromus nycthemerus
CGAACCCTCGTACAATCCCGGGCCCCCCCCGGGCCCCCTCGTGCAGTTCCTCTCGAACCAACCCGGCCACCCTTCCAGAGTTCTGTCTTCGGTGCTCTCGATGGAAAAGTCCGCGCGGGTGCGCATCGACTCGGTAAACGGAGCAGTCCCGACTTGCTACCTCCCCCCCCCTCTCCGCCCCCCCCTTCTTAACCGCTCCGCGACGCTACCTCGATATTTTATATACCGGTGGGAGTGGGGAGTGTCGGCGAAGAATGAAAATTTGACGACGGCGATTGTGGCGATTTTTTTTTCGGACTCGGCTGAGAAATTTCACGGGGACACGGATGGTCCATTTTGCCCCCCCCCCCCCTATTTTTGAAGATTACAGGGGTGCAGGATGTGCGTTTTTTTTTTTTTTTTTTTTTTTTTGGAACGGGAATTTATCAATTTTCGATGGAACTGCCGGAAGGTCCATTTTGCCTCGTGGATTTGTGTTTTCTTTTTTTTTTTTTTTTTTTGTGCAGTTTCGCTTCGCGGACGAAAACTTTGCGAGAAATTTCAGTGGGTTTAGAAATTTGTGAAAATCTTTGAAGTGTCACGGTGGTCCATTTTGCCTCGCGTTCCGCTCTCTCAACCGCAAGCTATCGTTCCGACAGTCGCGGACTCGGAGTGGCCCAACCGTCCCGCTCTTCGATATTTTACAGAGACAGAAATTATTTACGTTCGGCCTGCGAGTTGTGTATTTTTTGGGACACTCGTTAACGAATTTTTTCCCGGAATTCCACGAAAGTCTATTTTGCCCCATAAAATATATTTTTTTTTCAAATTGAATTTTGCTTCATTTTGATTTTGTCTCCCGGAAGCTTCGAAGTCTTCGGGAAAAAAAAGTTCACGAAAGTTCGAATGTGTCGCGTATACGTGTGTCCATTTTGCCCCATCCTCCCCTCAATGCACGTGCATCCGTACGTGAGCACAGTCGCGATGAGTATTCGGCTTCCTCTCACTTTTCATCCCTCTTCGTTCGCGAAGCGACGTGGCCGGACCCGGAAAAGCTCCCGGATCGTTCTCGCGACTTATTTTCCATTCTCCCCTCGCTTCCGTTCTCCACGACATTGGCTCCGTCCCATTTTCACGTCCAGTTTCATTTTTCCTCGATACTCTAATTTTTTAGTGATTTTTTTTTTTTTTTTTTTTTTTTTTTCTTCTATTTTTTTCGTACATCCCGCGTTCTCCGTCGGTAACGTAGGCTCGAGAGGAAAAACATTGTGACGAGCTGCGCGTGCGGTAAGCTCGAGATTTGCGGAAGGACCGGAGAACCTCGAGTGCCGTTTCTCCATACCGGCATCGCGGATTTTCTCCTCTCCTCCCGCGCTCGGCCTCATTCCGTCCTCAAAGGTGAAACGAATTTTGTATTAATTTTTTTTCCTCTCGCGCCAGTGCCGATTACGATGGAAAAAATAATTGCCGTGCAATCGTTGCAATAATTTTTTTGGTGACAAAAATTAATTACCGTCCGCGTTACCGATCGAGCTTCACAGTCCGAAGTCCGATTGTCGACGATTTATCGTCGCACATTTGACAAACAAATTGATGAGTAAATAACGAATTAAAAAAAAAAAAAAAAAAAAAAAAAAAATCTTTGCTTCCCCCTTCGCGGACGATCCCTCGGGTCGCCGATCGCACGACAGATGGCTCGAACAATGCACCGAGTAATTCATCGCTGGGGATCCGGCCCATTTTTATTTCGTTCCGAAAGTGCTCGCGCGCATGCGCACGAGCGTTATTAATGCCAGCGCCCCGACTCGCTGTTGCTTCACTGCACACTTTTTAGATATTCCATGGGAAATCGTCCTGACTCTGACCCTTCGAACCTTCGATCACCGATTCTTGTATTCATTACTTTACGTCATTGACTTCACGTCGCTAATTTCACGACGCTGATTACATGCGGAACATTTTATCCGACGCAATTGATTTAATATAATTTTTTTTAACCCTTATGTTAGTAACCGGGTACCCGGGTACCCACTGCGGTGTATCTGTGTAAATAGCTTAATGAAAATTTAATATTTCATTTTAAGCTCTCAAATCGTCGTTCTTCAACTTAAAAGGAAGCTAGTTGTAATTTCATTTAATTGGTTTATTGTTTATTTTTTTTTTTAAATAAGCTCAAACTCCAGCTATCGCCCCATTAGCAACCGGGTACCCGGGTACCCACAGTGGAAAGCATAGGAAATAAATTGAATATAATTTCTATAAATGCATGCAACTAAATTTTATTAAAAAAATAACGAAATATTACACTTTTGTTTATAATTAATTACATTGAGCACATTGTACATGATTAATTGAGTGCTCATCACATACAGGTTGATGACATTTGACACAAGCCTTACGTGTCTTGCGCCGTCTTCTTATTGGCAGGGCATTACAGACATGGCAAGATCCTGTCACTTTTTTCCTTCCGGTTTTATCTTTTGGAGTTTCTGGACCAGGATTCACCACGACTGTTTCTGTCAGTGCATGACCTAAAATACTTTCGACGGCAACCTTTGTTGAGAAGTGGCGTATTACTTGTGGATTCGCCGTGCGCTGCTCAATCATCGGCAATGCTAGTTCTTCACTGAGCTTACGCATAAATTGGCGACGTTCCGTCGTTTTTTTGGCAATCATTTTATTATTTTCATAATAAATTATATATGCCGCCAGTGAAGAAATATCTAACATGTTGAAGAACATTGCCATTGGCCATCTTGAAGACCTTCGTTGACTGGTGTATCTTCGTACCATTTGGTCCATTGTGTCAACGCCAGCTTTATATTTATTATAGAAATTTATTATTTCTGGTTTTTTTTTAGCATCGTCATTTACTGATGCATCTGAATGCATTGTAGATATCAAAATTACAGCTTTATTTTTTTTGGGAACGTAGGAACACATGGTAACCTTCTCGTGGAACCCAAAAACTGTCGAATACTGGTCCCGTGTCTTATTTGCTCCCATATCACTAGGGATGTAGGGTTTATTTTTTTTCACAGTTCCAACAATAGTAATATTCCACGATAATAAATGCTTAGCAACGGGTAGAGTAGTAAAGAAGTTATCCATGCAGATATTTCTACCACTACCTCGGTACGGAGCCGCCAATTCTTTTACTACTCTTTCACCCTGGTTCTTTTCGCGGGTATCATCTGTTTTACCAGTGTACATAATCCCTTGTAAGGGATATGCGTTTTCCGCATCACAAATCCACCAGATCTTTATACCATATTTAGCTGGTTTCGATGGTATATATTGTGTAAACCCAGTACGGCCACGATATGGATACAGCTGCTCGTCAATGGTCAAATTTGCAGTTGGTTTGTACATTTGAGCTAAATTGGCATTCAACATTGTCCACACATCACGAATTGGAGCTGCCTTGTCTTGTTTTTTACGTTCACTTCGAGTATTGCTATCATCGAATCTCAAAAAACGCAGAATATTATGAAATCTTGTCAATCCCATCGTCGCGCGATATAGTGGATAAGAATTGGAGTGCCACATGTCAAAAGTATGATCGGTATTTGAATTATTTGCGCCAGCACAAATCAAAATACCGAAGAACGAATAAATTTCGGGTATCGTAACGGGCTTCCATGGATGCTGTGAGTCTGGATGGTCAGCATTATATTCTTGAAAAATGGTCTCAGCTTTTTTATTTGTGTGACGGACGATTATATCGACCATTTCGTAGGTAAAAATTTTCTTGAAAGTCTCGCTAATTGACAACGTTTCCGTACTGCGATGAGGCCCACTCCGCTGGCGTACAACATTATGAGCTGCGGTCTGATGCTGAGTCGGTGGAGTTTTGTTCCACACTGTTTTGTCTTTGGCAATAAAACTCCCAGAGGGTTCTTGAGCTCGTCCTAAAATAATAATAACAACATCAATTAATTATTTAAGAAAAAGAATTATTATTTCAATCATTGTTAAGAACAAATATTTTACTACCTTCAGGCTCAGCAGCTTCTACTTCATTGTCGTCATCCTCACTCTCGCTATTCTCTTCCTCTTCTTCCACTACTAAATTCCCTTCAGCATTTTGTTCTGTATCTTCAGAATCTTCTGACTCATCATGCTCTGAATTGTTTTCTTGATTTAAAATTTGACGTCTAGCTATATTAGCTGGAATCCAGTCTTCGTCATTGCTGTCAGAAACTTCGCTCGAATCACTACCATGTTCTCCAAGTAGTTGCCTTAGATATTCATTTCTTTCGGTTGCACTTAACCTAATTAATTGAATATTATATAATATAAGTTGTAAATAATTTTATTATACAAAATTGTAATTAAAACATTTACAAATATTAAATATATGTAATATTTATTTACCTAGCATAGTCAGCTCTCGATAGTTGTTCCATAACTTTATTTTTCACAGTGAAAAGAACACCATAAATTAAACACGTCTGGTCCCACTAAAAATCTGTTACGTACTAAAAAATACTCGAATCTAGTGCGCGATAGAAAACGAAGAAATAACCTTGAGTTTTTTTCCCTCTCCAATAACATCTGCTGGGCACCGAACAATAAAAACCGGTCGACTACCTGCAGTGTCCCAATAGGGTTCAGATGTCATTCACAATTCTATGTTGTTATTATTTTTTTTTTCTTTAAATTGTAACTAACTATTAATATTTCGAGAAAAAAATATTTTGGAAAATAATTTTTTAATTAAATTAATAAAATTTTAATACTCAGATCTGTGGGTACCCGGGTACCCGGTTACTAAAAGCCGTCGGTAAAGTTGGTTACTAACACAAGGGTTAATTAAAAAAAAATCGCCGGAAAAATTTGAAATTTTTTCAATAATTCCGTGTCTGTTTATAAAAAACGAAAAAAAAATAAAATAAAATTATGAACGCTGTACACGATTTTTGAGATTTTTAAGTCATGGGCAATTGGCACATTTTCATAATTTATTATCGATAATTGCAAACTATCGGAAAAAAAAAAAAAAATTGTCGAAATGCTTTTGAGGCTTTGTCGGTTCGTAGAAAAAATCGCGGGTCAAATCGGGGAAGCGAAAGGTCGAAAACGGGTCGATTTGATGCACATCGCCGGCCAAGAAACGTAAGGGCGCATCTCCGTCGATTTAACACGCGAAACGGACGGTGATACGCCCCTATGGTTCGGACATGCGGACGCGCATACGTTCGGGCGCTCGCCTATGCCGATTGGAATTCTCGAGGCATCGATACCGGCTCCGTTAAATTCCTGTGGATCCGGAACGGCATCGACGTCGACCTGGACGAAATCCTTCGGACTCCGATTAAACCCGAAGCGAATCGATACTCCACTCACGATCAAAATTCGTGTAAATTAATTCCATGCACGGAAACGCGTCGCGAACAGCGACCCGGATTTTCACTCCGAAATTCATTTGGTCGACGTACAATGACTGATTTTTTTTTTTTTTTTTTTTTTTTTTTTTTTTTTTTTTTTTTCAATTAAACACCTGACTTTTGTAATTTTTTTTTTTTTTAATGAGGTTTCATTTAAAGAAACTTGGAATTATCAGGAATTTTTATTAATAGGAGAATTTAACGATTATTTATTTTCCGACTTGAATTGGAAATTTAGGAAAACTGACAATTTGTCAAAATTTCGACCTGGTAGATGTTGACATTTTTTCTATGAATTTAAGAATTTTCATAATTAGAAATATTTACGATAATTTCTTATGCCACGAAAAATTTAATGTTGGATAAAAGCGATTAATTGACAGAGGTAGGACTCGATCGATGTAAAGCGACTGTTTCCGAATGTCCGGGAGATTAGTCGACGTCTTGAATAATCGGAGCTTACGCGAAAATAAATTGGGAATTCGAGCCTACGCGCGAATTAAAACGTCAATTTTCGACGTTTGTAGAGCTTCAAAAAAAAACTGAAAAAAAAAAAATTGTAAATTCTCAAATAAATAATAAATTCAACACGGGGGACTCAAAAATTTTCGCGCATTACTCACGTTAATTAAACGTCAATGAACTTTTTCGTGAGATAAAAATACTACATTAAAAAAAAATCTGAAATTTTTTTAAAATAAAAATTAAATTAAAAAAAAATGGTTTCGAGTGTAAAACAATTATAGAGAGAGTTCGCAAAATAAATTCGTCGAATCTTCGAGCGTGGCTCGAAAAAGTGGACAATTATTATTTTATTGCATAAGTTTATATCGAGTCCGATCGATAGTCGACAATTTATAGTCATCGGTTTTGTGCAATATTTAGAAATAGTCGATAACGCCACGCTGGCACCGATTTGTGTCGACTCGCTTAATAAAATAATAAAACCGATAACTCACCTGTGCTCAAAAAAAAAAATTCCCAAAAATGCACAATTTTTGTAATTGAAAAAAAATAAAAATAAAAATTCTTAATTTTCGAAAAATCTTAAACTTCCTTGCCTAAAACGCGAAGCCGCAATAATAATTATAATAAACAATGTCCATTATAAAAAAAATTCTTGTCATAAAAATTCTTCGTTATCGAGAATTCCAATCGTCAATGACTTTTACATGCCAACAATTTTAATCATTGACACTTTACATTATTCAAATTCTTCATTATAAAAAAATTTAATTATCAGCCATTTTTATTCTCAACAATTGCAATGAAATATTACGATTTTATTATTATTAATAATCGCTCTCAAGAATAACTTACACGAAAAATCGAGTGTCGGAAGAAAGTAATTTAATCATTTAAAAAAAAAAAAAAAAAAAAAAAAAAAAATCGAAAATTTTCCGCGTCAAGTTTCTCACCGAATTTCCATGTGCCGCGCTGCATGGGCGAGCGCGTCGGTAAGGTAGAGCGCGTTCAGTTTGACTCTCCGCTTTGATCTCCGTGCCGCAGAGTTCGCCACGCTCTGGTCCAGTTCAGCATCTTCCAGACGCGCCGCGCGCCATCTCGACGGCCGCGTCGAAACTAAAAGAGGGGTTGAAACGAAGCGAGGTTGACGAACCGTTCGCCAGAGCGTCCGCGCAGGACCGGCCAAGTGTCGCTTATTATATACGTGGGCTGCGCTCGGCCGCGGCCGTTTACGTGCCACGTTACGTATTTTCATTTAATTTTAAATCGTTCGTTATCGTGCAAAACAAAATATATATATTTAAGTGAAATAAATTGAGAATTAAATTGGAGGTTAATTTCGGGAAAATTCGTGGAGAAAAAAAAATGGCGGAAAATTGAGATATCGGGGTGGGGAAAAAAAAATTGTTAAAATTCGGATGGCGAGCGAGGGGAAAATTTTGTCGATGGTTGTGCGAGAGTGCCAATTCGCTTTGTCAGCGGTCGCCCCGAATAAAATGGCTGTGATTTGAGGTCTGCCATTTGTTCCGCACGAGGATCCGAGCGAATGACGCGGAAAAAAAAAAACGGCATTCGTCGGATTTTTAAATAAATGTATTGATACGTGTATTTTTGTTTTTTTTTTTTTTGGAGTAAAATCTTCGCGGATTTTCGATCGAAGCGTGTAATGGCTGTTTACGTTCTGGTGCGCAAAAAAAATTGCCGAAGGGAGGGGAAGTAAAGTGTGGTTGGGTGATTTTTTTTTTTTAATCCCTCCTAGACACATTTTGGGTAAGAAAAAAATTTCAAAATTTCAAATATCGATAATTCATAAATTTGGACATTTTCGGAAATTTGAGATTAACGAAAATAATTGTCGATATTATTTATCGAATTTCTTCTGTCTCACAATTTAAAGTGTCATATTAGATTTAAAAAAAAATCGTCATTAATCAAATTATTTTATTTAATCGATTTATTAATATAGAAATTGAAGAAAAAAAAATTGGGAAATGCAAACAATTTTTGAATGCGGAGATTAATTGTCCCGCTTTTGTTAATAATATATTTTGTTTTGCACATTTTCAGAAATTTGAGATTAATAAAAATACTTATCAATATTATTGATCGAATTTCTTCCATCTCTCAATTTAAAATGTCATATTAGATTTAAAAAAAAATCGCTATTAATCAAATTATTTTATTTAATCGATTTATTAATACAGAAATAGAAAAAAAAAATTTGGGAAATGCAAATGATTTTCGAATGCGGAGATTAATTGTCCCGCTTTTGTTAATAATATATTTTGTTTCAGGCAGGCTTCCGTGGGGTGCAAAAAAAAATTAAGAGAACCGTGAAGCATCTGGAATAGTTGGGCGATAAATATTGACTGTCCAAAAAAAAAAATTTTGAAAATGCGATCGTACGACGGCGAGAGCAGTTCGGGTGACGAGGACGATCGCAGAGAAGCTCTTCCGGAGGCGCATTTGAATCCCGGAGCTTGGCAGAGATCGGGCAGCGCTCATCCGACATGGGCATGGGAACATCGGACGAACGTAAATCTTTTACATTCAAAAAATTATTCTTATAAAAAAAAAAAAAAAAAAAAAAAATTTAACAAGAAACTTGTTAATGGGTAAAAATTTTGATAATAAAAATTGTCAATTATAATGATAAAATATTTTTTTTACATAAAAATAATTATTATACAAAAAATAATGCGAACTCATGACGAGACTTTGAAAAATGTTGAATCAATGCAGTGAATTAATTTTTTTTTAAATGCATCGCTTAAAAAAAAAAAAAAATTGATTCAAAAAAAAAAAAAAATGGTAAAAATTTGTTTGACGATTTACAGCATCAATTACCCTCTCAGGGAAATCCCTCGTTGGACTCGATGGCGTACTCGGCACCAGGAGCTTCTCACCCTGGAATCGTCGTTCCTCCCGGCGGTTACTCGACCGGTGATCATCCTCAGACGACACCCGGACGAAGAACGCCCCTCGGTGCTGTGGGACTCGGTGGCTTTTACTTCCAACAGCAGCCGCAACCTCACGCGTCGTCCAGCGCGTTGTCCGACGAGAACCGACCGGACCAGGAGAGGTGATCGAACGACGAATTTCTCTCACCGATTTTCCATTCGAATATTCATTAAAATTATTGTTATCATTATTATTATCCGCGAAAATAATTGATTTTAGACCGGGAGCATCGAGACTGAACTGCCCTCCGAAATCGAAGAGCACTCGTCAGGGTAAGAGCGTCCGATTGAACATAAACGCGAGGGAGCGTAGAAGAATGCACGATCTCAACGACGCCCTGGACGAGCTACGGTCGGTTATCCCTTACGCGCACAGTCCGTCGGTAAGGAAGCTCTCCAAGATCGCGACCTTACTGCTCGCCAAGAACTACATTCTTATGCAAGGTCGGTATTGTCTTCACGCACTTGACACTGACAACTACCACTAACCCCTAACCATTGACCGGTAACCCAGTATGAGCCACTATAACGCACTGTATCTCACTCTCACCCACAATAAACCACGATAACCCACTTGAACCCTATGTAACTCACTGGAACTCACTGTATTCCACTGTAACCTACCGTAACCCACCGTAACCCACCGTAACCCACCGTAACCCACTCTAAACCACTCTAACCCCTATGTGACTCACTGTAACTCACCGTATTCCACTGTAACCGACCCTAACCCACCGTAACCCACTGTAACCCACCGTAACCCACTGTAACCCACTGCAACCTACCGTAACCCACTGTAACCCACTTCAACCTACCGTAACCAACGGTAACCTTCTGTAACCCACTTCAACCGACCGTAACCCACTGTAACCCACTGTAACCCACTGCAACCTACTGTAACCCACTGTAATCCATTGTAACCCGCTGTAACTCACTAACTCCTGACCACAAATCGCTAATCGCCAACCATGCATAACAATTTAAAATTACAGTTCTGAATTGAAAATTGATTTTATTTTAGGAAACGCACTCGACGAGCTGAGAAGGGTCATAGCGGTTCTTCAGTCTCCGCATGCTCACACAACTGCATTGCCACCGACTCCGGTATCTTACGATCTTCTCCAAGGCTTCCCGGGAAAATTGTTTCAGGGAGTCCACGAGCTGCAAGGGTTGCAGGGACTGCAGTCCGGCAATTCTCAGGATGTGACCGCCGGAGGCGCGCCCACCGATTCGGCCGCGACAGGTTCCGAGTCGACTTAACAACAACAACAACAAAAAAAGAAAAACATGGCCCAATTAATTGCATCGGGTTTTCTCGTCGAACCCGGAATGATCGTCGTTCAACGACAATTACATTTACTCGAGAGAAACGAGATCGTTTTTTTGTTGTTGTTGTTTTCTTCAAACGATGAAAGTATTAGAATTAACGAGCGATATAACGATAAAGTTTGATAATCGATTAATTATAGATCAATAAGTTCGAGCGTGGTTTCTCACAATTACTCGAATGAGCGATGCCAAAAACAAAAGGGAAAAAAAGAAACCAAAAAAAAATAAAAAATAAAAAATAATTTGAACTCGAGACGAAACACTCTCGAGTCCTCTCGTCCGCAACACGATAGTCAATATAGCATGTGATACGTGTGAGATATATACTAGTCATATTTAAATGATATATACACACATACAAGATAAGTCGAAAATAAGTCTTCGATTTATAGTATTTTATTTATATACAAAAAGAAAGATAAAAAATTGAAAAAATATACACTCGCAAAGAGTTTTACGGTGCGAAGTGCCGAGAGAAGTATTGACACAATATTGACGCAACGATACGTTATCGTTCTGTGAAATGAAAAAGAAAAAAAAAATGATGATAATTGAAAGAAAAAAAAAAAAAAAAACAAAAAAAAAATCAGAACCGTTATCGTTGCAGCTTGAATAAAATGAAAAGTCCGTCGCTGGTAAGCCTATATAGCAATATAATGCAAATATATTTACAAATTAAACTACGGATACGATAACGAGAAAATCAAATTAACGAAAGTATTGTCCCGTGAGATTGAAGGGGGCGGTGGAGTGTACGGTTAAATGTACGACGAAAATTGTCGGATCAGCCGGACGGAGGAGACATTGTGGCGAAAAATCGACAATTCATTGAAAGTATTTAATATTGAATGTAGAGTGTAGGATTTCGACGTATAGTGCTCAAATAAAAATATATTTAAGAAAACGAAATGAAAATTGTCAAGAATGACGGTTGACTCGACTGACGGTAAAGTGGCTTGACCGCGGCTCAAAGAAAAAAAAAAGAAAAAAAAAAAAAAAAACGCGAAGCTCGTATAATTCGCACGATAAAAATAATAAAGCCCTTTGGGATGAAGTTATCACTAGATATATTCCCATTATGACGTCACATACCGACACCAAATAACATTTTCAATCCGCGCGTCACTCATCGTTACTGTGACGTTACTTCCGGTTTAAAGATTTAATATCTCGATCGGAAGTTATTTATTTCCATTGTGATCTCGCTTCCGATTAAGAAACGGGATATCCGAACCTGAACTGACATTGTATCTACTATCGCGTCACATCCGGTCGAAAAAGTGAGATTCTTTAAACCGCAAGCGACGTACTTCCGGTATGACGTCATTTACGATTAAAAAAATTAGATTGTTAAATTGCGTGTCATTTATTTTCAATTTCCCCTAATCTTTGATTCAAGAACTGGAATTTTTACCGTAAGTGACGTACTTCCGGTGTAACTTCACTTCCGGTTGAAAAATTGTATTGTCGGACCGCGAGTGATTTATTTTTAATTTCACCTAATAATCGACTTAAAAACTGGACTTTTAAATGGTAAGTGACGTATTTCCCGTATAACGTTACTTCCGCTTGAGAAATTAGTTTGTCAATCCGCGAGTGAATTATTTTTAATTTCACTGGATATTGGAATTAAGAATTGAACGTTTAGACCGTAATTGACGTACTTCCGGTGTGACGTCACTTCTGATTGAAAAATTAGATTATCAAACTGCAAGTCATTTATTTACAACTACACCCAATCTTTGGTGTAACAACTGGAATTTTGAACCGTAAGTTACATACTTTCGGTATAACGTCACTTCCGGTCAAAAAATTATATTGCCAAACCGCGAGTGACTTTTTCTCAATTTCACATATTATTCGGTTTAATAAATGGACTTTCGAACCGTCAGCGACGTACTTCCGGTATGACGTCACTTCCGGTTTAAAGATTTTTTTTTCTTGAACCGTCACTCAAGCATTTCCAGTACGAAGCCACCTCCCACGAAAATACGGATTTACACCTCAAGCGACGGATTTTGGTATGAAAAAAATGTATCACACCGTATAATCGAGAACGGAGACTCAGTCAGAATCCCCGCGTCTTTCCGATAAAAGAATCCGATCGCCCACGCCGTAGAAAGTCATTTCACCGTCTTTCCGAATTTGAAATTTGGCGCGCTTCGGTGCCCCCGCCGACGGCGCCCGACAGTCGCACGGCCCTGACCACTCGCTCGGCAGACGGCGCTGGCCTTCGGGCCTGCCGCTCGTTCGAAAGCCGCCGTTCTCCTCTACGCCCCGTAGAGCCGAAACTCGCCGCCTCGCACGGCTCGCGTCAGTATCGCGCCGCTCTCGCAGCTCGCAACTCGGCTGCGTGTAAAACTCGTCGCCCCGTCCGCCCGACGCCAAGAAAAAATCATATAATCTCGGCACTGCCGAACGGCGCCCCGAGTTTCGCTCCTGTTCGCCCCTGAGAGGAAGCGAACAAGCTGAATCTCTTAAGCATATTTCCCAGTGAGCTAATAGAAAGAAAAGAAAAAAAAAAACACGAAAGACTGGAAGCAAAACTTGCGCCGGAAGTCCGAAGGCGAGAAAATAATTCCTGACGCGCACGTCGCGCTCCGCGTAACAGTGCTGGTTATTTTTTTTTTTTTTTTTTTTCTTTTTTTCCTCGCTCTCTTTCCCAATCGCGTGCCGGCGGTGGGGATAGCGACGCCGGACGCGCGACGTCACCTGGAGACGATAGAGAGAGAGAAAAAAAAAAAAAAACCGAGGATAAGGAATGGGAGAATGTGATCGTCCCGAGGATTGTAAATAGGGCGCGTTGCGTGGATTTTTTTTTCGGTGAGTAAGCTGTTTATTTATTTACTTTTCATTCGGCGTGGAAAACGCGCGCACGAAGCGTTTTGTTTCACGAAGTTCGCCTCGGCCGGCTCTCGGGCTATTTAATTCCTTTTGACTACTCGAGCAGGGGCGAAAGGGTGGGGATTTAAAGGACAGTGGCGTAGGAAGAGCGCGTCGGGGTCTCGCAGTGGGTCGAGGCTGAAACTTCCACGAATCGTGCTCGACTTTTTCATTGTCTTTTTTTTTTGTGAAGAATAAGAATGCTTTTTTTTTTTTTTTAATTTTTTCAATTTTATTTATAGAAAGCTAAAATTAAGGGTAATTTTTTTTTTTTTCGTAAAGACGATTCGTTGCCGGGTTCGGGCGAAGTGTGTCGCGTGTTGCGCCGGTAAAGTAGGGCGCGACATAAACCGAAGAGCCGTGTCGACAAAAAAAAAAATTAATTTATTTGATATATTGATAATTATTGTTCAACATTTAATTCCTATTCATATATAATACGAATACGCCTAATAATATTATTATTTATCGATAATATTTTTTTTTTTTTCTTTTAATCAATTTTCTCACGGATATCACGCTAAGAAAAAAATGAATTTTAGTTTTGTAATCCGCGGTGAGGAATAAATTAAATGATTTTATTTAAAAATGTCAGCTTGCGATTTACTACAATGATCTTTGGGTCAATTGTGATTTCGCGTCGATGACATACTGCATAATGAAAAAACGAAGATCCATGTCGAGGGGGAAAAAATGATTATAAAAAAGATTTAATATTTATATATACGTATACATTAGGGTGGGTAAAAAAAAACTTTTAATTTTTTTTTTTCATCTCACTCACAAAAACTTGTTACCAGGCACCGTTAGAAAGTACTCAGCCAGTATGGGCTCTTAATATTAATGGGAACATTATCCTCATCATAGTTTTCGATTTTCAATTTAGTTTGATATTAAAATGGTCGTATCTCATCACCAATAGCTTGTTAAGCCCAAACGAAATATATTTTCGTATTATTATTATATTAAAATATAAAATTTCATATAATGAAACCGAATTTGTTATTTTAGTTATGTATCTAATAATAATTCTTGAATATGAAACATTCTGAATCATGAATTATCTAAAAATTCATGAATTAAACGTGTAAATTAAAAATAATTATCAAAAAATTATGAATATCAGTGGATATTGGAATTCGAATGGGAATATCTTCGAAATGGTTCGAGTAATTGAAAAAGTATTAGAGACCATTTTTGTAGAGCGTTAAATTTCCTACAAGAATCAATGCAGATCATTCGATAATAATTATTTACTCGGTCGGTAACAAAATTCCGAAAAAAAAGTGATTTTTCTTTAAATTCTTCGATTTTTGACCTTGAATATCTTTTAAATGGTAAGATTTATCGAAAAAGTATAAGAGACCATTTTTGTAGAGCATTTAATTTTCTACAAATATTGATGATGGTTCGGGCTTAACAAGCTATCGGTGATGAGATACGACCATTTTAATATCAAACTAAATTGAAAATAGAAAACTATGATGAGAATAATGTTCCCATTAATATTAAGAGCCCATACTGGCTGAGTACTTTCTAAAGGTGCCTGGTAACAAGTTTTTGTGAGTGAGATTAAAAAAAAAATAAAAGTTTTTATTTACCCACCCTAGTATACATATATATATATATATATATAAATACATATAGTATATATGAAAACATAATATAATTGATTTATTTCACGTCTATATAGATGTATTGGGGCATTAAAAAAATTTATATATTTTTTTTCTCGGAACCAAACTCAAAAGTTTCGTTTAGATGCCAAAATAGGGCGCTCTGAAAATACGAGCCCTTCATATTAATATTAAGAATGTCCGCATCGCACTTTTCGATTTCCCATAAGAATAACACAGGAAAAAAGTTTTTTTTTGTTCCGATTTTTGTAACTAATGAACCACACATTGCTCTGCAGTTTCCATCATATATTTTTATAGATAATTCAATGCTCTATAGAAAAGTTCTCGTATCGTTTTTCGATTAATCAACTCATTCAAAAGTTATTGAGGGTCAAAGTTCAATTAATTATTAATTTGGCCGTTTTCTTTATAATCCTCCGAATTTGATTAGTTTCAAGGTTTCAAAATAAATTGTAAGTTTATTTCTAAGGTCTTTGACTTAAAAAAATAAAATTATTATTTTTTTGTCACTAAAGATCGCTGTAATTTTATTGAAAAACTGTTTTTAAAAAGATTACACATAAAAATAAGTTAAATTTTATTCATGACCCGAAGAGTTATTCGTGTTTCTGCGTTTTCATAATTCAGACCAGCAGACAAATGATTTTATTCAACATGTATGTATTCATGACTAACAAATATTATAAATTAATTACTCAAAACTTGTAACAAATAAAAATGTATTACTTCTCATAAATTTGATTTTGTTTTTTTTTTTTTTACTAAAAATGATTTTTACAGATTGACATGAAGATGATCTTGCTGAAGAGTTGGCTTATTGTAATTGGGACATCTCTGCCGATGTTCGCGAACTACTTCCAATAGGTATCGCAGCTGTTGCTCATCTTTTGTGAGGTAATTGTTGTATTCCTCAAACAAAACAACACCTCGTTCAGCTACATCATTAGTGACTTTCGACGTATTGAAATATTCTGAACATTCCTTGTACGAATCATTACTGCACCATGTTGAAACATCATCCGCCGAAAAAATCGAATGGCAAATCGAATTTTTTGAATAGTTCTAGCGATTTTTTGGAGACAAAGTCACTCAAAACTTTTCGCAACAAAGATTCAAGATTCGGCTCCATAATCTCTTACCTCAGACTCGTTGGTGTAGAACTTTTTCGATTTTGTATTTTTGCAACAATTTTTTTCTTCCCATCAACAGACACATTATCGTCAAATAATGAGATTGTGATCAATTCTTTATTCAAATACCACCAGTGTTCGATCATTTTCGGACTCTGATTATCGATTTTAAAACGACAATTTTAAAGTAACTGATTACCAATATCTGTAGAGCTAACTGTCATTGAAAGATTGTTTTAAGTACTTCGTCCATCTTTGTCATATAGCGAAAAATATTGGTTAACTATCCTCAGAAGTCCGATTAGTATTTTATAAAATATTTGGGGAATACTTTTTCTGAAAACAATATTTTTGCCAAATAATTCAGAAAAACGGCTACATTGGTAATGAATTTAACTTTGACGTTGAACAACTTTTGAATGAGTTGATTAATCGAAAGATGATATCAGAAATTTTTTGTAGAGCGTTCGATTCTCTACAAAAAAAGTTTATGGAAATTGCAGCGCAATGTATGGTTCATTAGCTACAAAAACTGGAACTAAACAAAAAAACTTTTTTCCTGTGTTATTCTTATGGGAAATCGAAAAGTGCGATGCGGACATTTTTAATATTAATATTAAGGGCTCATATTTACAGAGGCCTATTTTGGCATCTAAACGAAACTTTTCAGTTTGGTTCCGAGAAAATAAACATTTTTTTTTTTTGAAACCCCCTAATATGTATGCATATACACATATTATACATCATTTTTATAATCATTTTTTCTTTCTTGACATAGTGGATGCGTTTAAAATATACTTTAATTAATATCATTCATGTTTATTTCGTATACGTATGATATATATATATATATATATACACCCTTATAAAAAGAAAGGGTTTTCCAGGGTGCCCGTACCGGTGTCTGCGCCATTGTCGGCAGTCTTCACTGTACAGCCCAGTAAGCAGAAGTCCCAGCGCCCGAGAGATTATTCTCTGTCTCTATTGGAGCTTTGAGTCAAATGTTTATATCAAGTTCGAAATTGAGTTTTTGAATTTTCCTTTTGCTCAACGTAACTTTTGATTAGCGTAACAGAGGCGAAGCTTAGTTGCCGTTACAAAAGGAAGAAATCGAGAATTTCACGTCCCATGTTCGGAATGGTCCGAAATATCGGACAATTACAGTTAGAAAAAATATTCTGACCTACGTGCGTGTGAGCGCATGCGATTGTGTGCGATTCTGACGCCAAAAATGCAAATCGCTATTATTCGAGAACGCCTCGTTCGATGTAGCTGAAATTTTGCACACACCACATGTAATGAGATGTCAATGTTACTTTGAAACTGCATTTGAAAAATTAGAATTTTTTCATGCATAATGGAACATTTTTCACAATTTTTTAGGAATTAAAAAAAATTTTGCCCAACAATAAGATAATTTTTTAAAATAATAACTTATTATAAACAGTGTGAAAAGACCTATTTTTCAAATCCGAACGCTTTGGAGAGTCAGTTCAGTAATAAAAAATTGCCAAGTAAAAATGGTGAAATGATAGTGAATACTTCAAATATCATCCACGACACTTGCAAAATATTGAAAATTTTATTTCAGATGTGTATATGCATATGTATATGCGTACGTATATGTATCTAAGTGTATATATATATGTATAGACGTCACTTAAGGGGATTTTCTAGGGAGCCAGTTACGGAACCCGACGCCACTGTTAGCGGTCTACACTGTAGAGCCAGCAAAGGTCCCAGCGCACGAGAAACTCTCTGTTGCCGCGTCGAGTAAAATATGTATATCGCTCTCTCGCGTTCGTCTTTGGTCGTGTTCGCTAGTGGGCACGAAGGCTCTCTCTCCCTCTCTCTCTCTCTCTCTCTCTCTCTCTCTCTCTCTCTCTCTCTCTCTGTCTCTCTTTCTCTCTCTCTCAGTCTTCACAGCGATCGAGAGAGAGAGGGGTTAGACTAGAGGAAGCGGCGGAGCAGAGCTCTCGGCTTGCCAAGACTTTTATCGGTGAAGTGTGGCCTGAACGAAATTATTCGACGGAACGGCGGCGAACGGGGCATTCTTGCCCGACGCCCCTGCACACGCTCTGCGTAGGGTCGCCGAATATGTGAAAGAACGGTAGGAAGAGTTTCTCCTACTTCTCATACTGGTTATCGAATAAGCGGAAGGGAGTCTCGAACGCTTGTCCACAACGCTGACGGGGCTCTCCTGCGCACTTTACTCGGAACCGTGGACAATGCCTAACGGCGCGAGTTCCGTCACCACTGGAAAAACACAAGGATCACATTGTTCAACGAGTCACGCTCGAAACACAGATCGACACAAATTCAATAATGACGAATGACAAATTGAAAAATTGAAAAATTGGAAAATTGGAAAATTTAAGAATTGAAAAATTGAAAAATTGAAAAATTGAAAAATTGAAAAATTGAAAAATTGAAAAATTAAACAATCGAAAAATTGAAAAATTGAACAATTAAAAAATTGAATAATTGAACAATTGAAAAATGATAAATTGACAAATTGAAAAATGATGAATTGACAAATTGAAGAATTGACAAATTGACAAATTGACAAATTGACAAATTGAGAAATGACGAATCGACGAATTGACAAATTGACAATGTAAATAACAATGGAAATGAACATAAGAATGATATTGTTATTATCATTTTCGTCGTTACGTCACCATGAATAACTGTAGTGGAACAAAAAAACCATCCAAAGAACAAGATATATTTGAATATCAATGTGCCAAGTGCGTTCTTACACGTTTCAACGACACATCGTTCCAATTACCGATGTCGAAAATCTTTTCGATGTCTCTCGTATCGCTCAAATGTGGCCTCACCTTTGTTTCTCTCTTTTTTTTTTTTTTTTTTTTTTTTCATTAAGCATCGAACATTTGATTAGATAAGCTCGGAGCCGGTCGCTCGCATACGAAAGTGAGAGCTCGTCGTTTCGATAAACCCTCGAGTGTCGTCCGCGATATCGGGCAGTGAGCTTAACCTCGAGTCGCTAGATCCAAAAGTCAAAGTCAGTTACGGAAAAAAAAAAAAAAAAAAAAAAAAAAAAAAAAAAAAAAACCTCCGCCGATGAGTGGCGAAGCGAAAAGAAGAAAAGTTTGTCTCCCACGCGCGGAATAGAAACGAAACGGTGGGAAAGTGTGGCGCTCTTTTGCAGCGCTGCGATAACTTCGCTCTCGCGCGCTCGACCCTGTCCGGTCAATTATAAAAGGACACCGCGTTCGCGCACGTGTCCGCAATTTCATTCGTGAATTTTCCACGCGCGCGTACGCGGCGACGATGGACGAAGTTCCCGTACGTTTCGCGCGCCTCCTGACCCGGTGAGTCGCGACTGTGACGTCGCCCACTCGTGTTACCGCCGCGATTATTGCGGCGACGAACTGTGTTTACGCTGTCGTACGGCGAGTTACGCGTTTTCGCGCGCAACTCTTCTATCCCGAGTGCACCACAGACCGTACGAACTTTGCGACAATGTGCGACCGTTTGCCCGCGAGAGTCGCTCGCTTCGGGCCATCGGGCCGAGTCACGAGTGCGCGTCTTGCGCTCGTTAACGATACGGTCGTCGAGTGACGTCACAGAGAGACGATGTCAGGCGGAGCCGTCGAGTCGGGCGAGCTTCCGTTTTCCATGTCGCGCTCGGACCGCAGTGAATTCATTTAGGGACGACGAAACGAATATTCGTGTTGCTAAAGCGTGCAATACGCAACGATGCGCGTCGATTATCAGTGAAAAAACAAACAATTTTCGCCGATTGCGAGCCGTCGATTTGAGTACCGGAAGTAAGTTACTTCCGGTTGAAAAATTTCATTCGTCGACCGGGTGAAACGCGTACCGGAAACGAGCTGCTTCCTGCTGAAAAATCTCGTCGACTGAGAATGACGTCACGCTGAAGATCCGTCGCTTCCGGTTCGAAAATACTATGTTTTTTTTTTTTTTTTCCAACCGGAAGTCACGCAATTTCTGGCGGAATATAAGATTACTATACCGGAAGAGATAGATTTTTTGATGAAAAAATTGATGTACAAACCGGAAGTCGCGTATTTTTTTTTTATTGGAAAATGAGATTTTCGAAACCGGAAGTGACAGATCTCTGATGAATAAAATTGATGTACAAACCGGAAGTCGCGAATTTTCGTTGAGAAAATTATATTTTCAGACCAGAATTAACGTATTTCCAAACCGGAAGTGACTTACTTTTGGTCAATAATTTAATGTACAAACCGGAAACACGTCACTTCCGGTCTTTAGATACGATTTGACGATCGGTAATAAGTCACTTCCGGTTTATAAATGTAATTATCTTAACTTAAGATACGTCACTTCCGGTCTGCATAGTAAGTTTCTGTTACCCCGGAAATACATTACTTCCGGTGTAAAAGTCTCGTTTTCGGCGGAAAGTGACGTAATTCCGTCATGGCGTCACTTCCGGTGAAAACGAAAAAATTGAAACCGGAAGTAACCCGTGCGCGAGCGTTCGCCATCGGGAAAAACCGGATGGATACTAAATTTCGGGGTTTGCCGTTACGGCAAACCCCGTGGTCCTCCCCCAACCGCCCTCGCGCTCCATCTCCGGCACTACAGCGATCCGCTTCGGGGCACTAATTCAGCCCGGTTCTCTCCTACCGCGCTCATAGACAGTCCTCCGTGTCTTTCCTCTCCTCCGCCGCTCTCCTCGCTACCGTCGACTCTCTCGGTACCTCGAGCGGCCAGAGTGTCTCCCATTGGTCGAAAAGTCCTCGAATGCGAAACGGAGACTGCGACGGTGGCTCGCGAAAGTTGGACAGAGACGAGCCGGGCGAAGCTGTACGGCTCGAATAAAGGGGGTTGGCGGAGGAGCCGGAGGGGAGACTCCAGCCGGAGAAGGAGAGACTCCGGTGGCGGGAAAAGCCTCGCGAGAGACGGAGCCGGAGGGAAGCGAGGCAATATCGGGGATGCTGACGGCCGACGATAGAGGGAGGTGAAGAGGGGGTGGAATCGATGCCGGTCGCCTTGGCAACCGCAGCATCCGATCTTCCGCTCGTCCTAGGTAGGATCGACTTCTCGCTCCCGCACAACCTCCTCCTAGTATCCCTTGTCCTTTGCGCTCCCTCCACGAACCATCCTTTTGCTCGTTCCGCTCCTTTGCCTCCTCTCCTTTCCTCCGAGCCCGTCCCCTCCTTCGGGGACTCCGGTTCCCGCGTACGCAATAAACAAGTCTCTTGCCTCTCCTCCTCTGTCCTCTCTTTTCCATTCCGCTCCTCTCCTTTATTCTCCTTTGCTCATCGTTACTCTCCTCAACTCTCCTCAACTCTCCCTGACTCTCCTCTGCTCTTCTTTACTCTTCTTTACTCTCCTTTACTCTCCTTTACTCTCCTTTACTCTCCTCTACTCTCCTTTACTCTCCTTTACTCTTCTTTACTCTCCTTTACTCTCCTTTACTCTCCTTTACTCTCCTTTACTCTCCCTTACTCTCCTTTACTCTCCTTTACTCTCCTTAACTCCCCCTGACTCTCCTCAACTCTCTTGTACTCTCCTCAATGCTCTTTCACTCTTCTTCACACTCCGTCACTCTCCTCAACTCTCCTTAACCCTCCTTAACTCTTCTTTACTTTCCTTAACTCTCTTGTACTCCCCTCAATGCTCTTCCACTCTCCTCTACACTCCGTCACTCTCCTTTACTCTCCTTCACACTCCTTTACTCGCCTGTCCCCTCCTTAAGTCTCCTTTCCTCTCAATACTCTCCGTCACCCCTCCTCAATCTCCAGAGCTTTTTTTACTCCATTTACGCTCCGCAATTTTTATCTCCTTTCCGCTGCTCAGTTTTTCTCTCCAGTTCCCTTCGCAATTCTCTTTATTATCCCCTCCCCTACGCCATAAAAACCGCTCAGTTTTCCTGCTCTTCTTTTCTCGGTTCTCCACTTTTCGGAGCCCCTCCCCGCCCTTCTACGCCTGCTACACTACTCTTCACCTCTTTTCTCATCGCCATATAGAATCTCCACAGTATTTGCCGGAAATTTCACAAATGCAGCGCAGGAGGGCGGAGGGAAAGAGGGAGGGCTAGACTGGAGTTTGAGAGTCGGGGCGATGGTGTCAGAGTTTCAGGGGCGGGATCGTGGAAAATATGTTTGGCTCGAAGAGCGAGTGGTGGGGCATTCGCGAGTAACGCGAATCGCACCCCGATTCTCCATTATGAATGCAGATTCAGTTCAGACGCAATCGAAACGAATGTTTCTCTGGTATTTTGCGCTCCTCTGGATGTTTTGCAAATTTACGAATCGTTCCTGCGAATGAAAAGTACGTGGGGAAAATAAATTGCCGGAAGCGTCGAACTTGTGTGGTATTTCTGATTATTCAACCTGTTTTATCATCGATCGATAATTTGGGAGATGAATTACTTGAAAATTCGTAATCAAAGGGAAATATATGAGTTTCGAATAATCAGTGAAAGGATTTCTTATTATTTCTTTTTTTTTTGGCGCAAAACAACAATTTTAGATACTTTTGAATGCCGATTTCGTCCTTTTCCCATCCAATCTCGGGTGAACCGATGTGCTCAGCATGTTCTACGCGAAAAATTACACGATATAAGATTTTTTTCGAAATCGCGGAAGCGTTTTTTCGGGTAGTTAACGGCAAAACAAAAATACCAAAATGGCGTGACGAAAATTCATCGTCCATTTTGTTTTTCGAAAAAATTGAAAATAACGAAAAAAATCGTGCGACACCAAATTTCGAAGTGTTTTTTTGCGCTGACCACGAATGTGCTCTCGGATTCATTCTAAAATCGAGCTGGTCATCAATAACCGCAAAAATGCGTTTTTATTTTATTTTTTCAATTTTCTTTGGTCTCTTTTGGTTCCTCGACCCAAAAATCGAAACGAGGAGAATGAATCGGTCGATCTCGCTCGCGAGTGCAGTCGAGGGTGGGAGGCGTTGAACCGCAACCGAGATCGTGACTCCTGCGACCCCCGTTCGAATGTAGGTCACAGGCCCTTATCCACTTCGCGCTACCACGTGGATAAGGACTTCCTCTCGATTCAACCTCGACCATTTTCAACCTTTTTTTTCCCTCCCTTTTTCATCGTGAAAAATTTTTTTGCCTCGTCGGTTCCCCGAGCCGTGATAGAATCGGATGCACCTTCGGAGTAGCGTACGATGCAGCAGGCGATATAAAACGACGACGTAGACACCGGTCGAGCGCAGCTCTGACGTCAGACGCGTGCCGACGCTATTCCTGTCCCGAGGCTTACTCTCGAGTACGAACGAAACGGAATTCTCTCCGAAAGCTCGCTCGTCCGGTCTCTATCGTACTCTTCTAAAAATGGCCGCTCGCAAGTTTACCGATATAAAAATCACCGTCATCTCCGACGAGCGTAAAGTGACGGTAAAATTATCGTTGAAATTGATTCCGTGTAGGTCGAAAATTTTCCTACAAAATGGCGACTATCCTTCGTCGGCGGTTAAATGTCTCTCCCTTGGACGGTAAAATGACCGAAGAGCAAACGGTCGGTAAATAACGGTAATTTTTATCTTTCACGGTCGTTTATATTCTGAAACAGTCGTACAGGGAAACGTTTAACGACCTTTCGTTTTACGAAAAAATTCTGAATTCAAAATGGCGATTTTTTCACCATTTGGAAAATGGCGCTGATTTTCGTCTTGGTCAGCGGGAAAAAAAAAAAAATTCCCGGCAGAAACTCATCGGCATTTTGTGTCTGGAAATGAGGATAGCGCAATCTCGTCTCGCGTCGCCTGCGCAGCGAACGAGAGAGGGAGAAAAGAGTTAACCGACGAGCGGTAAGAGAGTTTGACCTCGCTTGCTTAGTTTTGTTTTTTTTTTTTTTTCTCTTTTCTCTCGCCGACTTACCGCTATCCCACCGAGACTCTTTCAGCATCGCCGTCGACGTCGGATTTTTCCTCCCGAAGTCTTCCCCGACAACCCGAGGAGCGCACGAAATAAAGCGCCGTACGTGAATGCCAATCGCGTTCTGCCCGTCGCGCCGGTGATTCGCTTCTTTCCAAATGTCCGCCGGACCTTTTTCATTCCGGAAGTAACTTCTCGCCATTGCGTTTTACACTTTGCTTGTTTTTTTACATTACTTTCAACTCCAACTGAAAAACAACGAGCAATCAGTTCGCAAGAGAAACTTCCGATCGTGGAATCGAGATTGTCGAATCGGATAATGCGATTGTCAAACCGGAAGTGACATATTTCCGGTCTCAATATGAGATTTTCAAGACGGAAGTCTTGAATTTCCGTTGGAAAATCTTTTTCGGTGAAAAAAAGAAAATTCGATTTTCACACCGGAAATGGATTACTGGGATATGACGTCACTTCCGATCGTGAAATGAAAATGCTAAAACCGGAAGTGACATTTTTCCCGCCGAAAGAGTGAGATTTTTAAACCGGAAGTGACGTATTTCCGGCCGGAAAAAGTGCGATTCTCGAACCGGTAGTGACGTATTTCCGGCCGAAAGGAAAAGTGACATTTTCAACCCCAAAGCGACGTATTTCCCGCATGACGTAACTTCCGGTAAAAAAAAAAGAAAAACGAAAAACTGTAATTCTCAAACCGGAAGTAAGGTATTTTCCTCTGTCACGTAAATTCCCGATGAAAAACTCAAATTTTCCGTTCCTCAGAATGTTTGTTACCAAATGCAAAAACAACAAACAAAAAATCATATTTTCAACGTTTTTTTTTTTTTTTTCCACGTCGAGGGAGCTTCCGGTGTGAGGTAAAAGAAAAAAAAAACAACATGCGAACAAGACAAAGGCAACATTCTCACGTTATCGTTCGTGGATAACGGTCGAAAGTTCGCGCGGCGTGTTCGCACTCCCATGGGGATTCCCGGTCGAGTTTACCTCCATGGCTAACTGACTATTGAGCCGAGTTTAATGAGCGTCGGCGACGGCCGTTGGATGCGCTTACGGTGCGCGTTTGTACACCAATACCGTAATGCATCCTCGGCACGGGCGACCTATAGCGATCTCCGTTCGGCCTACGCTCCCCCGTATACGTCACCGCTTATTTCAGAGACACGACCAACTAGATCTCCGCACTCTCGATAACCCTATATATATATATATATATATATATATTCATATACATATATACATATATACATATATACATATATACATATATACATATATACATATATACATATATACATATATACATATATACATATATACATATATACATATATACATATATACATATATACATATATACATATATACATATGTACATATATGTGTGTGTGTGTATGTATTACGAGTGCACGTAGTACTCGGATAGTGCATAGGATGTTGCACCATAGAGGGGTTGCAGGTGGTCGGGAGAGCCGGAGATGGAACGAATAATCGGGGAAACACGCCCACATTCACCGAATACGCCCGTACGATCGGGTGCGTAGGCGGTCGGCACTCTGTTACCGCAGGTTCGTCCGATTTCCATGTTCGCCGACGGTAACTCCGAAAGACGTGCTTCCAACGTACGGATTTAATTTTCGAATAATTAGGGTTTTTTTTTTGTTTTTTTTTTTTTTTTTTCTGGGGGATAGTTTTGTGAAGTGATTTGCGCGTACGATTCGATGCATCCTATCCCTATGGGGGTATTGTGTTGTTTTTATTTTGTGAATACGTCGCCGTATACTTTGGTGAATTTCTTTCAACGGTATCTTGACTATAATGTATCGTGCCGAAGATTTCTTGCCGAAGATATTTCGCCGAATACGTTTCCCCGAAAATATTTAGTTCAATATATTTGCCCTAATTTGTTTAGCTGAATATGCGTCTCTGAATACATTTCGCCGAATATATTTTCCTGAATATATTTTCTGCCGAATATATTTCGCCGAATATATTTCGCCGAATATATTTTGCCGAATATATATCGTCGATTGTATTTCGCCGAATATATTTTGCCGAATATACATCGTCGATTTATTTCGCCGAATATATTTCGTCGATTGTATTTCGCCGAATATATTTTGCCGAATATACATCGTCGATTTATTTCGCCGAATATATTTCGTCGATTGTATTTCGCCGAATATATTTTGCCGAATATATATCGTCGATTGTATTTCGCCGAATATATTTTGCCGAATATATATCGTCGATTGTATTTCGCCGAATATATTTCGCCGAATATATTTCGTCGATTGTATTTCGCCGAATATATTTTGTCGAATATACATCGTCGATTTATTTCGCCGAATATATTTCGTCGATTGTATTTCGCCGAATATATTTTCTCGAATATATATCGTCGATTGTATTTTGCCGAATATATATCCTCGATTCTATTTCGCCGAATATATTTTGCCGAATATATTTTGCCGAATATATATCATGCCGAACACATTTCGGCTAATATACATATATGACCGAATAGCCAGCCGAATATACCGCCGTACACTTTGCCGAACACCAAACATCCTCCCTCTTACAAACTCCCCAAAACTGCCTATGTCGTGTATAATTTCCCATAGAACACGCATAGTCACCCAACCCCTCTTCCTCGCGACAACAAGGTTGCTCCAAAGTTCACTTAAAAAAATTTAAAAAAAAAAAAATATATATATATACATATATATTCATTTATATATCCACTTAATTGAATTCTCCACAGTGCATATACACATACACACATATTTTTTCTTCCGCCTAATCAGAGATTACGATTTGCGATAAAGTGCCCATTCTCCCTCGAAAACTCCCTGCGAAAAAAAAAAAAAAAAAAAAAAAAAAAAATTCGTAGAGTCGAAACACAGGACGACAAAACGGTGTCAAAATGGACCACCCTATATAGCAACAATGCACGTGAGTTTTTTTTACATAGCTCGACACTGCGGTGG